>JAOXJK010000001.1:7248643-7261880 GCA_025774025.1 Xenus cinereus | reverse complement strand
TGCCCCATCCCTGGAAGTGTTCAAGGCCAGGCTGGATGGGGCTTTGAGCAACCTGCTCTAGTGGGAGGTGTCCCTGCACCCCATGGCAGGGGTTTGGAACAGGTTAATGCTTTGAGACAGCACATGAAATTCTGAGCTGTCAAATCTGAGGTTCTCCAAGCTGGACTTTTGGTCTGCCTTGCACTAAGAAGTTTGTGACAGTTTGAACAGTTTTAGGATGGCTTGTGTATAACGTGTGTAAAAACAAGGTGGTGAAACCAAAGTTAAAGATCAGATTTCCCCATGAACGTGCCAAGAAACACACAGCACAGATTCACCAAGAGCTACATAACCCTGGGAAAAGCTCCCAGAGGGACTGGCAGGAATAAATTAAGTGTCAAGTAGACATTAACAGCCGCCCCCTTCGCCTCCCTTCCTACCAACTCCAGCACAAACTCTGCCATCTGTGCATGCCCGTATCTTTGACAGAATAAATGAGGTGCAATATTTATCCCTTAAGTTGCCCTGCTAACAAGCATGGCTTTCAAGTAAAAGTAGACGTACCAGAGGGCAAACATAAGCAGGGAGGCTCAGTCTACCTCCAAAAGCCTTCTCCCACAGAGGTGCTACGAGATGCTCAGGGGCTGTAATGTGATTTTCCACAACATTGCAAGGAACGGCAATGAAAATACCGTCCATGCAACATAAAATCTCCCTTGGGAAACATTAGGTAGTGCCCACTTAGCAAGTAATGAGCCAGGGAGAAGTGTATGGATTTGAGATTTGTTGTGGCCATGATACTCATCTTTAAGTGGCCCTAATTTTACAGACACACCCCTTTTTTTAATCTAAATGCTGCTTCCTGAAAGCTCCTTGATCAGAACTCCCTCTACTTCATATCAAACCCCAGTTTTAAATGTAGGCAACTATTGTCTTGTTTAGGAGAAATACTCAAAAATCAGAAGCTAAAAAACCCACAAGAAATCTAATAGTAAATAGGGCAGAGACGTAAACAGATACCTCACACCGAGCAATGGTTCATGGCTATTGTATCAACAAGTTGGTGTTACCCTGGAAACAAGAGATTATCTGTGCATGCCTTCTCCCAGATGGAAACTGGGACAGGAGGCGTGCAGAATTGATTTGTAATCTTCTGGACTTTGTGGAGTTGCTGCCCAAGTACTGATGCCAATCGATCCCAATCCCAACTACTGATGAAAATCCAGAGGCAGAGAGCAGAGGTTGCACCATCCTCAATGCAAGGTCCTCAGCGCTGAGGGTGAGTACCTGGCCATCTTGTCCTCCCCGCTTCGGGATAACACAACCCTTTTCCAAGAAAGCTCAGAAAGTTTATTCCCTGGAAATAGCCTGCGCAGAGCAAAGGACAACACGGCCTCGTCTGATTTGCAGCAGCAAGAAGGGCTACCAGCAACGGCTTGGCACAACATCAAACGACTTTAATAAAATTAAGCTTAAGCTAACGTGTTGTATCCTACAGCTGAGGCAGATTAAGAGCACACACGCACACAAGGTTCGTCACACGGGCTCTCTGCGTGAGTGGGAGTTTCTTATGGTCCTGTCCCTTGATTGCGCTCAAACATGTGCCCACATTCAAATAAAATGACCCTGTGGTTTTTGAGGAGTTTTCCTCAATAGGAACAATAAAAAGCATCAACCCTGCTCCCTGGCAGACCCAGTTCAATGCATCTGTACCCAGGATGTCTTGGTCTACCTCGTAACACAAGCCACAGCTCTTCAGGGGGGCTGGGGAGCGCTCAGAGCTACTGCCCCAAACAGTGGATGGGTTCCTGGCTGCTGAATTCAGCCAGGCATCTCACCCCAGTGGGCATCAGCGAAGCTGTGTCCGACTGGAACAGCTAAATGCTTGGCCCTTGAAAAATTAGTTGGCTGGGTTTACAAATACATCTGCAGCAGAAAGGATAATTTCCTACTAAGTGCTGAATTATGAGCAAGTAGAAATTTATACTATATATTCACTGCCACCTATGATTACAGACCTACATTTCAGATAACCCAATGATCTGGATGTAAGAAATTTAGAAAAGTGAGGGTTACACTACATTAAACAAGCTAATAATAAGTAGGAGTAATATTGATTTATTTTTTTCTAAAGTGATTAAACAAAAATAAGGATTTGTAACTCAATTGATCATGAAATTGGTCCTTCTCACAACCTAGCTGGTTTGTTGGAATTTGTACAAAACTGATGCTCCCATACAAGTCCTTTTGCAGCACTCTGGGCTGAAATGTATGGCTAAAAAACAGATTAAAAATGTACAGGGCATTATTCTTCCCACACTGACAGCAGAACAACTTCTAACGCCACCTCCATGTCTGTTACCAACAGACAAGGGACCAGCATGGTCACCCGGGGCTTCCCAGAGCTGCCTCTATCAGATGCTCCAGGCTTCCCTATACCATACCTAGCTCGTCGTAGCTGTGCTTTATCCATCTGCCCTGTCTGCTCTGCTCTTGTTTGAGGTGATCTCATCGTTGAAAAAGAGAGAGACTAGAGATGGTAAGAAGACATTTTAACATCAAATAATGGGTTTTAATTGATTTCAGAAGGGGGGTTGAGGGGGAAGCAGTATGAGCATCACTTTTCTCATCCCTGCCTGGTCGTTGTGACAGGAGGACCAGGTCAGCCACAGCATATCATATACTTAATGGGATCCTGATCTTCTGAGGCTCAGAGGGAGAAAACAGGGAAGAAGAGGTGCTCTGGTGAACGAGACATCTCAAGAATGATATGAGCTACACTGCTGCTGAGACAAGGATGAAGCTTTCTTGCAAATCCAGCACCCATGCACATGGTGGCATCTCGGGTCACCTCTCGCTCAGTACAGATCAGGTATCTGTTGAGTCACAGAGAACTAAATCGTGACAACTCCTTATGTACGGAGCCAGTTCTGATGCCCTAAACATCTTCTCTTCACTCTGGTTTGATTTGAGTGAGATTATTCACAAAACACCTTAGTTCCCAATTTCACAACAGCCCAGCCCATCACGCCTGGAGATTCGTTTTTAACCACCTGCTGAGGATTTTGCAGACTGCAGTATACAAGACAAATACCTCCCACGTCTCCCATCTTTTAGGTTAAAGAACAATAGCTGAACAAGAACAAGAAGAGTTGGCAATTTTGGCACAGAAACTTCACTGGGTTCAGTACTTACAATTGCATGACCAGATACAAATGGTTTGGACTCTCATAGATGTCTTCCAGGGCAACTATATTTTCATGCTTGATCCTGAAAAAAAACATAAGATGAGATGAAATACTGATTTTTACTTTTTTATGTGGCTGCAAGACATATAGCTATTTTTAGTTAGACTCTACTTGTCAGTCTTTATTCAACATCACAAAATATAATACTGATCAAAGTAAACAGTCAGGAGTGCTTCGCAGACCAGAAGACTGTTACTACTTGCAGAAAATTCCTTCAGTCCTCTCTGAAGCCAAAAATATTTAAGGGTTAAGTATCTGGGGCGTTAGAGGTTTACAGCCAGAGGCATGAATCACAGAATCTCCATGGTTGGAAGGGACCTCTGAGATCATTGAGTAGCCCCAGGACAGCGGCACAGCAGGGTGTGAGGGGGTGAGGGAGGCAGAGTGTGGAAGGCAGGAGGAAGGCAGGGTTTTGCCCCCCTGCACGGAGGCTGGCACAGGTAGGCAGCTGCCGTACGACAGCCCCACGTTCCTTCCCACCAAATTCGCCCTGCTGCGACGCCACACCTGGTCTGGACACCCAAATTCCCCTGCAGTGTTGTTAAGCACAGCACGCTTTCTGTGCAACAGCTCCCAAGCATATTCCTGGGTTTTCTACACCTTCACCATTCCCACTGATCATCCCCACTACGCCTCTTGTCAAAATGCTAGCTTTAGAGAGAAAAATCATCTCTGCAAGCATACATCTAATTAACTGCTAGAGCAATGCCTCTCTGGGTTTGCTCCTCAAATGCTTACAAATAAATTCCAAAGAATACATTTAACTTGTGCAAACCGTAAAGAGACTACCAGTACAACTCCAGGGGCAGAATATTAATTACACCAATTGCAGACAATCATTTTAAGAGCAAGAGAAAGCAGAGACCACTCATTAACCAGGAGATGGACACATTCAGAAAGAAAGTAAAAGTGCATCATCAGCAAATGCAAAACTACATATTTCAAGGTTCAAGTAGCTTAATTAAGATGCTTAATCATGTGTCAGGTCATCATCCTCAACGGTCTCAAGCGCCCTAACGTCTGCAAGAAGATGCTGAGAGCAGAAGATTCCCTGTGCCCGGCAAGGATCTTTCCCGTAAGAACACAGACTAATCCAATTTCCTCTGAATTCACTGGAAAGGTTATGACTGATCTGAATTTACGCCCATAATCAGTCATCAGAAGCTGCATTCATATAAGGACCTTCATGAACAGGAAATTTAACATCTACAATAAGTAAACTCAAGTATAATGCGCTACAGGATGTCAGAGAAACAATACTTGAGTAGGCTTCTCACTCTACATAAATATGTGGAAAATCCCATGATATTTTAAAAAAATTTCAGGTAGACTGCATCACAAATTAAGTCCTTAATATTGACAACAGGAAATCAATACACCACCCACTTGGCTTTACACAGCACATGTTTGGAAGCCTTTATTTTGCTGTGCAGATCTAGTGCCTGGTCCCTTAAGGGTTACAATCAGAGCAAGGGCAGTTTTGCCTTGATAGTTGTTAGCTGAAGGTACACTAGGATCCCAAACAACATTTCAAGCAAATAGTCAATTTTAATGGAAATTATCATATGTATTTATACATTTTCCTTTGTGCACAGGCACATTCACGTGATCATTTGTGGTCCTCATACCATCATGATCAAGAAGGCGGCTTTAATACAAATAATCTACCATAGTGTTTTCCGTTTAAAGCCTCCAACTTAGTCTGCGGGCATGGTTTTTACCATGCACATAATAATGCTTTGCATTTCTATTTTTGAGAACCTCGGAGGTTCCCCAAACCCACCTAACCCCCTCTGAGACAGCTGCCAGCCCACCTGACTGTCACTCACGCCGCTAACGGGTGGGTTGCCCACAAAGACGATCAGCCAGGGAGGCGGAGGCCAGAAAAAGATCTCATCAGACACGCAATGCCGCACGCCGAGGGCTGCTGCGAGACCCTCTCCCCTTTCTGATTTGCAAACCAAATGGGCACCGTGCCACCGCGCTGCCTGAAGGCGGATAAACTTGCTCGGCTTTAAAGCGAAGGGGGGAGAAAGAGCTTAGTCCTACCACTGCGGGGTCCAACCCGCCCCTCTCTGAAATCAGATGTGGGACGTGAGGGATTCAGCGAATATAAAGGTCACCCTGGAAGAAGGCAGCAGAAGAAGCTGAATCACCCCCGAAGTACAAAGGGAGCCACCCCCATTGGGATGTGGGTACTTGGAAGGAGATGTCACTTTGGGAGGTGATGCCCGTGAACACCAGCCACCCCAACCACTGGTGGCCGCTGCACCCGAGGGGCTTGTTGAGGTGGGAAGGAGACATTACCTTTGCCTCAGCCTCCCCAAGACCTGTAGGGCCTTAATCCTGGAGTTACGCAGTGCTTGATATTCCCAGCGAACAGCACATGGCATGCATGTGAATCAAGCAGCTTGACCCACACAACATTCCTCTACTCAGATGGACTCTAGAATGACAAGCTATTTAAAGGAAAAGGAAATGCAAAATTAAAAATAATAATAATAATAAAAATATCGATGGAAATCACTTGGGGAAAAAGCTACGGTTTAGATCAAGCTGCCGGTTGAATGGGTGAAGCTGGACCAGAGAAGCCATGGGCTTCCCAGCAGAGGTCACTGCAGCCAGCAGCAATTCCTGAGCTCCTTTCTTCACTTTGAAGCGTAGTCCAGCCATCGCCTACAGCCCTGATACACAATAATTAACCCTTCAGGGCTGAACATTACAATAACACCCTGGGAATGTATCCTCACAGCGCTTTATCAGTACCGCAAAGGTCAACGGGGACTGGGACAAGTCTGTCCCACTCCTTGGTGAGCAAACTGGGGGTGCCAGACATGCACGTACCAGCAAAACAGACACTTCTGGCTTGCACAGATGCTCGGGTACATCAAAAGCCGAGGAAAGCACTGTGCAGCGGCAGCTACTTGATGGTCACGGATCAGGAGGGATTTGGGAATGGCTTAATTAACTCCGCTTTTATCCCCCTCTAGAAGCACCGAGTGAATCTCAAAGGTTCAGAGGATTCATTCTGCTAAGCCTCCAAATGCCTCCCCGCTGCCCCACCGGTGATCTTGCTTAGCAGAAATACTCACTGGACTATCTGATCTCCTCAAGACCTGCCAGGATTTATTTTTTTATAAGGTGCTGCTCTCATTTTACTAAAGTGGAAGGGGCGTGCAGAAAACCCAGAAGTCTTTCTGTAATCACACGAGAGGAGGGAGCAGAGTGGGCTGAGAAACCAGATCCCAGGGTATTATCTTAGCCAGCGGGCCGAATTATTGCAATCCCTTCTCCTTCCCAACTCAGTGAGAGGATCTTAACCCCACTTCTCTGCAGCCGCCTTCTTCCCTCTTTCCTCCCTCTCCAGCCTTCTTCCTTCCCAACACGTGGCTGCCATGCTGCTATAGATAAACCCGCCCTGGATAAAGTCTGCGCAAAGCAACACGTTGATTTTGTGGTACGTGACAGTGTGACATTATGGCTGCAGCAGAGGGGACATGGACATGGACTGGGGTGACAGTAGTTCCAATGAATCGTTTCCCAAAAAAGAAGAAAAACCCTAAAAGCGAACATCGAAACATGGGCTTGGTTAAAGCACATTAGATCAGTTTACCTAAATTGTTATGAACAAGAGAACATCCAGCTAGGGAAATCTCCCTTACCACTCTTTTAACCTCCCCTTCCTCACACTTGCTCTTCTCCCTGATGCCCTCCCTCCTTCCCGGCAAACCCCAGGTGCTGCTCGCATCTCCCACACCCTGATGTGTCCCTGCAAATTCCCCCATCTGTGATACGAAGGGCAGGTGCCACCTCCGGCCGCGGCTGCTTCGTTCATTTTCAGGAATATTCTGGGGCCATTCGACAGAAATAAAAATGCAATTCTAGAAATAAAAGTGCAAATAAAGAGAGGTTAATACTTTAACCAAATCACTCGAGACTCTTCGCCTTACCAGGCCCATGAGATGTTGCAACCCAGGGGACAAAAAAAGAGGAAAATAAATCTAGAAATGAGAATCAGGGGAATTTAAGTGTACAAAAACCCCATAAAGAATGGTTAATCCCGGTAAGAAACTATGAAGAGAAAGGATGGATTCACCATTCTGAGGGCAGTGCTGGTTTGGACGCCGTGCTGCAGGCAGACACAAGCCAAAAGGCTCGATGCAACCATGCAAAATTATTAAGTTTCCCATTCAGCCTTTAAGGTCTATGATTGTGCCACGTTGACACACAAAGCTGTCAACAACACAAACGAATGGAGGCAACGTTGCACCTGAGCAATATTTTAACATATGAGCAAATTGCCAGCCAAGACTTAAAGGAACAAACTGAACTGGGTAACCAATGACTTTGGGTGACTTTTCCGAGCCTGGCAGCTGTGCAAACAAGGGCTGACGGGAGAGCGTTTGATCTGCTGCAGAGCCCCAAGCACGGACCGGTCTCCCCTTTGCTTGCTGTGGCGTCCTTGCACAAGAGCATTGATAAGGGAATTCTCATTTCTTTTCCCTAGCTGCTAGAGCATTCAGTGCTGCTGAAACACAGAAAAGTCTGCCTCTGAAGGAGCTGTAACCCTTTCCCAAAACAAGACCTGACATGACCAGGAGTGGCATTTGGCCCTGCATGACGGCTTCCATCACACCGAACTAGGTGTGCTGCAGCGTTGGAGCAGAGTACGTGGCGTGGCACTCCAGTGATCCTAAAATCCACCGTCACCGTGGGCCAGAACAGAGCCACCGCATCCTACTCACTGCCACCAGAAAGGCACAAGTCCCATAGGATGAAAACTAGACCAAATGGGCAAAACTCACTTCCATGTATGTAAAAAAAAAATAATAAAAAATTAAAAAACCAATATATTCTGTGGGCTTTGCCTGGAGATTGCTTTTAAGAAGCAAAGGATTAAAATATGGCAGTTGATGTACAGTAGAGGAAACTAAATCCTTTAATGACTGAACTTCCTGTACATCTCTGCTGGCTCCTGACTATCCCAGAGGCCAAAGAGCTGAAAGAAAACTGTCTGCATATTGCCCTAGATCGTTAATTAGAGGGGTAGCACTCCACGTGGTTAAAAGCAGAGGACCCAGATTTTGCTGTTGCTTCGGCTGCCAAGCTGCCAGGAGAGCATCTTAAATATCCTAGCTGCTAAAGCATGCTATAAACTATGATTGAATCACTTATATTAACATCAATCATATTTAACACTGAAAAGTAGGACCAGTTAGAAGAATACTGTGTAAAAACCTTGGACAAACACGAGAGCCATTTAAGTAGGGCAGGTTCCCCCCCGTAACAACTCTTTCTGAGTCAGTGTTACATTTGCAAGACATGACATTTAATGCTGCACCTCCATGAACAGCACGTGTCATGGGTAAAATGCCACAAGAAAGCACAAATAATTTTGTGAAAGCCAGAACTAACAAACCCGGAGTCTGTAAGGATTTGTAGCTTTGAGTAACCAAATGTCTTTGCGAATAAATGTTCCATTATTTCCACATATAGAGAGTTTTGCCAGCAGCATGGGGGTTACCGGGCTTGATGAATTCACTAGTTGGCCAAGGGAAGCGTTTAAATCACAGCTTCTGCTCTGGGGAACACCAGAAACCCACCTCTGCTCAGCCGTCTTATTTGGTGAAAACGAGTCAATAATTTCAACAGATATTAGGACAGTCTCACACATACTCACACACAGTGATCGTATCAGATTGCTTTCCACATGAAAGAAAACTATCAAAAAATCTTTGGGATGGTTCATAACGATGTGGGAACTCATGGGAACAAACCGGCCTGCTCCCCAGGGGAAAACATGACAAGTCTGCTAAGAGGGGAACAGGGTAAGTGAGATGGCAAGGGTTGGTACAGGGAAGGAAACCGATGGCTGTCCTGGAAATGGCTGGCTGACTGCAGCAGAGCTCTGCCCACCAATCCTGGTCTGGAAAAACCTTCAAATACTGATGCTGCTCATGGGACTTGCAGTGCTTTACCATGATGCAAGGCGTCTTATAATTCAGACCTTTGAAAATCAATAGGCCATGTATGATGTGAGGTACCGTATGTCTAACTCTACCCCCTCCCCTTCTTATCCCATAGCCCCCAAACATCCTCCAGGACAGGTATTGTACAGATGGATATTCCCCATATAGCTTCACTGATATTTGCATGGGCAGAGTTCAGCATGACACTTCTCCCATCGTCCAGGTTTCCCTCCCACGTGGACTTTCCAGTGTGAAAAGAAGAAATGTAAGCTCCAGTTCAAGCCTTTTTTTTTTTTTTTCCCCCCAGTTGGAATTTATCAGGTCTTTCTCATCCATCAGATCTCTGATATCTTCTGTCTTGTAAAAGGTGACTTTATAGCAGACCTTTCGCCTTCAAAAAGGGCACGAACTATCTTGTGGGATTTTATATCTCAGGTTGAAACCTTTTCTCTCTTTGATGATTTCAGGCCACTCGACAGGAATGCCTTTTACATCACCATGGCATAGTCAGCAAATAGTCCACTGACAGCACTGCGCCATGACTCCAAGCAGCCAGGAGAGGTGGCCTCAAGCAGCTCTCAAGAAGCAAGCAGGAACGGCACAGGTTGGGGCTGCACTCAGTAAAGTTTGCAGAGGGGAAAAAAAGGGGGTTTTATTTTGCACACAGAAGTGAGGTTCCAGGTTGGAAGATCATAAATTTAAAAATGCTCATGCCAACACGAGGATAGTACCCTTGGGTTACTGTCCTCTGAGGGTTTGGCAGCCCGTTGTAAATAAAAGGCACGTGGTAAATGGTAAATATCACCAAGTAAACCACCTTCCCCTGAAATGAACATCTTCAGAGGCAGCTTTAGAAGAAAGGCAGAAGGCTTAATGGCACTGAGATTTATTTCTACTTCTTCATATCGAACACACTGCTCCTCCCCCCAGCAGACAGATATGTGGTACAGCAGTGGCGATGGCTTCTGTGGCCACAGAAAGGACTCTGGTCTCCACCATCTCAGTTCAGCAGTTTCCCTCTCTCTCACTCACAAACACACATGCAAATAATGTGAAAGTTAGCAAAACCTCAACCAGACACGGAGCAGAGATGCGAACAAAACCAAGCAGATGTCACTTGTTCTTAGCAAAGGTGGATCTACAGAGCTTACAAAGCCAAAACATCTGCTTTTTCTCTCTTAATGCATTTAGATTGCTGTTTTTTTGAAGTCATATCCTTAATTCGCTTATTGCAAAGAACTGGAGGAGGTTTGCTGGATTCAGTATTGAATATTCCCTTGCACTAAAAGACCTTGTATTTATGAGAAGAAAAATAGAAATGGTGCTATGTCTCATGGCCAGACGGTGTTTTTGACCTCCTCTGATCTCCTGCCACCACGATACCTTTTGTTCCCACCCACGTTGCCCATCTCTCCTTGCTTGATCTAACGACTGTGCAAGGGAGAGCTAATTCCAGCTCAAAGCCAGATGGTTCAGGGCTCCTATGCTGATTGTCCAGCCAGATTAGCTAAAGCTCTGCGGCTGGGAGGCCAAGGAGTTGAACTTTGGGGTCACATGTGGTCTTCAAATGACAGACTGTTTACAATACATGCAGGAAATTAATGTCTTTACTAGTATCTTTAAGATCTCTATGCTTCTGTCAGGTTAATTCGAGCGGGTAGGAAACACCATCATACAGTCCTGTCTGCTTTGGGAAACTGGCTAGAAGAGAAAGACCCTGGATGCCCCAGAAGATGGGACAAACAGGCAAACGTGGAGGGATGAATCACTTCATACACCCTCCCTCAGCTGTGACTGAAGAGGAGACTGTGATAAAAAGCCCCAGTGCTGGTGGCAAGTGGCTCAGAGCAGGTGTTTGAAAAAAGCAAGGACAGCCAAAATTTGGGAGAGAGACAGATGCTTGCAAACAGTCACACTTCCATTAGCCTTAGAAGACAGTGATGATTTTCAAATTAATATTTTTTACCAGTTTAGTTATTTCAGGATTTAAAACTTCAATTTGGCATGTAATTTTCTATATGCTAAGAAATAAGCCAGGATGGGATTTGTCCTGAGCCACTGCCCTAGCAGGATGCTGAGTGATTCTGTTATCGATGCAGCTGCTTCCTCTGGGGCTTACATGGGGTATGACCCACTGCAAAGGGGAGAAAGAATGGGGAAGTGTCAGAAGACCTTGTTTCATGCTTATACAACTTGACCTCTCTCCATTTCACCTTTCAGATGCTACCCATCACCTCTGTGATCTCCTGTTACTCAAAGGTGAAGACCCAGAAACTTCAACGGCCTTTCTTCCCCAGAACTGCATGTCTCCTATCACAAATACCAGCATTATGTACCTTATTCATAAAATATTTTCATGAGATTTCACGGTGATAGTGTCAAGCTGGAGACATTTCACAGCTGGAAACCTCAGCTGTGTAGCAAAGCAGCTGTAAGACTAACTGGCTGTGACAAAACCTACCCACATCCACCTCGCGACTTGTGGTCCATGCCCTACCTCGCATTATACTCCCCAGCAGTGCAATCCTTCTCTTAATTTCTGACTTCTCCAGATCCTGTGTCCTGGTTTGAGGAGAAATCATGACATCCTGTGAGCAGAGACTGATTTGACTCCTTCACTGCCAGGGGCATTTGCAGTCTGTGTGGAGGCATGTCTTCCCGTACCGCTCTGCACAGTAGTGCAGCTTGAAGAAGGGGAGGCTGTTGGCTCACCTTAAGAGACAGCTTGATTCCCTCCTGGGAAGGGGAGAGATGTATGAACCCCCTCAGACCTAGAGCACAAGTATTTTCCTCCTGGAGGTATTTTCTAGCCATCAGGCATGGTGCAAAAGAGATGCTGGAGGCAGCATCCTGACCGCTTCTGAAACAATAGCTGTCTCCAGCTGTTGTGCCAGGCACGATGCTGGGTCCATTAAGCATTCAAGGAGTGATCCCACAGGCTTGTTGCCTCCCCAGGACACAGGCTGAGGTTATGCCCTGTTCTGCCTCGTATCCGGATCACAACAGAGCTCAGACAAAAGCTGAACATCTCCGGCACAGATGCACGGGTTTTCGCTAGGCAGCAGCGGAACTTTATAAAACCGCACAAACATAATAAAAATGAACATAGGCACTTTGAGAATAAAAATGAGGGATTCCTAGATTGCACACCTGGCGTTAGGTGCCGACCTTGTGTCCACTTGTCTCAAGTGTTTTCATGTGAAGGCTGCTCAGTAGCCTTTAAAGAAAAAGAAATTCAAGTTCTGGGTCCTCTATTACAATAACTCACAGCTCCAGCAGGAAGACCAAATAACCTTCTGAAATCCTTGGATTCCTACGGTAGGACCTGCAGTTCACTTAGGGCAACAGGAATATCTCCATGTCATTGTCATCCCTGACTTCAGGAGTTTCCCTGATTTCCGTGAGAAACAGACCAAGCCATCAGAAGGACGGTTTCCAAGCAGTGGATCCCAACTGGCAGCGTTCAAAAAGGCTTGCAAAGCTTAAGCAAAAACCTCCAGACTGTTTAATTTGAAACACATCAAAACAAATATTCACGATGAATTAATCATTAAAGGTGAAAAAGATAAAAGTAGCGGCTGCAAGGATTTATCTCAGCCAAAAACAGAGAACCATCTTTTAGTTGTTGGCAGCAGCCCTGTTTTTCCAGTGTGGAGGAGTGCGGATTTACATGTGCAGCCAGCAATTATAGCCAATTCCCACTCCCTTGCCTGGGACACATGAGGAGCTACGTGCGATTAAAGGTGGTGAGCAGCTCCTGAGCTGAGGTGGGTTGCTCTGAAGGGGTTTCGTGCAATGACAGATGAAGAAAAAGGGAGGCTCTATTCACAGAATCACAGAATCTCCATGGTTGGAAGGGATCATCAAGTCCAACCACATAAAAAAAAAACCCACAAAAAAACCCCAAAAACCACAAACAAACAAACAAACAAAACCACCCACCAACCAAACCCCACACCAAAAACAAAACCACACACAACACCCCACCACATCACACCCGCCCACAAACCAATAATCTTGGGCACTAGAGCATGCCCTGAA
>JAOXJK010000001.1:7218725-7248543 GCA_025774025.1 Xenus cinereus | reverse complement strand
CACACTGCTGGCTCATGTTAAGCCGGCTGTCCACCAACACTCCCAGGTCCTTTTCTGCTGGGCAGCTTTCCAGCCACAAAAAGGGTTCACAAAACCCTTGACAAACATCGCTTCAAAGAGGAAGACTGACACTCTTGGAAGGGTGATCTGGCTGCAGGCAGAACAACTGTCCCTCTACCTTGTCTCACAAATTGAGAAGCTCTTATTAGTTTACAGGGAATGAAGAGCTGGATAACTGGTATGATGCCCTTTTCTTAGCCTCCTGGTTCTCAGATGAGCGCAGTACGTACACACACATTCAGTTATATCTGAAACCTGGCAGCAGCTACTACACTTCTGAAAAGAAAGCTCTGCCATCCGTGGAATATCCATTTGACACAGACACAGGGATGTTGTTGTCTAATATTATCTCCTTCGTTGGTTTGAACACAACATACTAATGAAGGGTGAATGTTATACCACCCACACAACTGTACAGGTAAGTTACACAAAAACATGGATAACTGGCAATTTGGATGAGTGTGGGACTGAAAGATGTAACAAAATTAAATATTTCAGCCCACCACATGGGGAATAAATGTAGCTGTCACCCAGGAGATGTGACAGAGCTGGGACTCCCAGCTGTGGCTTGTACAGGATCTTTAACTATTGGATTACCCTAATATCTAGCGCATATAGGTGAGGTGGACCCATACTGCTGATGCTAATGACAAGTAACAGTACAAAGTTGGAGATCATTTATGCACTCAGAGGAAAGTGGTGTAACCAAAAGAACACTTTGGCTCACAGCACGAAGCAGGGCTACGCTCCACAGTCATATCCAAAGAGGTTTATGCCTTCAAACTGCATTCACTCCACAGGAAAAGCAGAAAAGCAAATGGGCAACCAAGCACAAATGACATCCCGAGCATAAACTTTTTTCCCTCTGATGAACTTGATGAGTCCTTCGCGTGCCCAGCTCTGCAGATCGGGCTACCACATATTGTTGCTGGACAGCCTGGAAAATCACAAGCCTTGACTGGGTCCTGTCAGCTTGAGTATGCGCGTAATAATTAAAGCCCATTACAGTTTCTCCGTGCCATGCTAGAGGCCAACAATGTCAGATTTGCCCAGTTACAGTTGTCTCCTACAGTGAGGAACACCAAATGCTCTCCAAAAGTGGTGGGAGAACCCATGGGTGCAGGGGGTATAATAATAATCGCTTTGCCCCTCCTAGCACCCATGGTTTTGGGTCTTGATCGAGTCTTGATGTGTCGGTGTTATTAGGACCACTGTCCATCAGGTGTGCTTGCCTGCACCCTGCCCACCTGGCTGACCCCAGGGCCACGTGCCCAGGGAGAGGTGAAGCCAACAGAGCAGGATGCTGGAGCACAGCTCTCTTGGGGTTCCTGGGCAATCCTTAGCTGGCATCTCGGCAGTGGTCTGACTCAAACGCTCAGTCTGCAGGCATGAGCCGCATGACAAACTCACGAGCAGCGAGCGACCTGCCAGCAAAACCCCTCCTTCCCATCAAGCTACTGGGAAGCCAATTTATTTTATTTATTGAGAAAGACAGAAGGATAAGTAAGAGGCTAGGCAGGTTTCCACGTTTCATCATCACTGTATTAGGACACTCCTACACAGAAGACTGCTCCCCCAGTTGCCTGTGGGAAGTGCCAATAGCCCTCGGGTGAGTCATATACACCCTATACCATAGCAGAGTAAGTGGGAAAGCTCTGCACGGTGGGGGATTGATCTCGGAGGATGATCTGTGTTCATGATGAGTTACTGTCCTCAATCACAGCGTAGAGAAAGCCAAACTCGAAGGCAGATTCACTTCTCCTGACACCTGTGTGAAAGCAATACAACCACTGAATGTCCCGGAGCCACTCCTCTGCACAGCTGGTAATGACAGAGGAAAATACGGCTCCAGCCCTCTGTAACTGAACCTGCCATTTTAAAACTTAAGCAAAGGCTACTAATGTTCCAGCTTGTTTTATTTTGAGTCTTCCCAGATACTGGAGACAAAAATACGCCTTCTACTTCCACTGCTATTAGGCTTGCTTTGCACGGGGGTCTTCAGGAAAGAAGCAGAGGGTCGGAAGAGAAGGAAAATTCCCAGCAATGGGCAGAATTAATTGTGGCATAATTCAGCTGGACCAAATCTTGAAATCTTTAATCAGGCAAGACCGCTGGGGGTCTCACTTGGCTGGATTCAAATCTTGGCAGCACCACTGTAGCATCGAAGGTAGCCCTGAACTTGACACACCAAGTGGCAAAAAAGTCACTTAACCAGAACAATATAATTAGCAGAAACCCTTGCTAATAAGGACGCATTTGGCTTGTGTAGAACAGCTAATTGGTTTTTAACCAGGTGAGAATAGGTCTGAGAAAGTTAATCTCCCCAGTTTTACAAAGGATATGATAAAGGGGGTCTAATTAAAAATTAAATAGTGTTGAAGTTCATTTATTCTTGCTACTTGTATTACTGTGGTGTACAGGGACCCTATGTATAGGTTTCTATTTTCAGGAGAGAGAAACCTGGATTCACAAATGTCCCCAGAGTGCCTTTGGGGAGGCAACAGAGAAGTTTAATCCAGAAGCCAGGTCTACACTTGCAGTCACCTGCCCAGTCAAAAGTACTTTAAATTGCCGTTCCCTTTTTTCCCATGGCATAGAAGTAAAATTTTTAAAAACACCCACTGAGTAGTCAAGGACCAGACTTCTAAAGATTATTAGGTACTTTATGATGCAAGTAACTTCCTACAGTAACTAAGCATCAAAGCACTTTCAAACCTCCTCCAGGGTATCTTCAGATATCTAAATATCTTAAAAATATATCTCTGGATGATTTCTAAAGGTGATTTAGGCACTAAAGAGCTGGAAGCCTGGAATCTTTCCATAGTTTTAAACCCCTAATATCCACTGCAGATGGAATTTTTTTTAAGTATGTCACACTGCAGCACTGTCCTGCTCCACAGCATGGAGGTTAACAATACCAATACTTGAGACAGTAACAGGCAGAATATTAATGTCATAGGCAGTGATTAATGTTAAAAGACAACAAAACCTTTGTGTAAATTAAGTGCATGTCTAACTTTAGGAACAGTAGGGCTAAAGAGCAATACAGCAATGACATGTTGGTTATTTTTCCATTATTCTAGGTTTTACCACTGCCCATTGACTTTCTGCATGTCATGATGAAGCAGAAACAGGAATGAAAATAGTTTGAAAATAAGAGCTTATAAATGTATTTCAAATGACAATGATGGCAGATTTATCTTTTTCAATTTCTTGGTTTTGTTGACTCAACTAAGAAGAAATCAGTATGAAAAAAATGGGTTGTTTCATGGCATTCAAGAGAACATTTTCTAACCATCTGACTTACAAACTACAGTGCTATAGATTTCTAATATTTTATGCAGCCAAGTCACACATACAAGTCACACACAGTGACTCATTTTTTCCTAAGCAATACATCTAATTAATTCAAGGTATTTAGAATGAAAGGTAGCTATTAGATGAAGTCTAAAATAAATGGTAGTAAATGCAGCCTTTGAGCTGACGGACAGAGGGCCTTTTGGTAACATCACCCTCTCCTCTGCCATGCTAAAAGCTGTGTTGCTCACCACAAATAACACTGAATTAACACATTTAAACTCTATCCTTTTTAAAGAGCATCTGCCAACAGAGCTTGCCGGGATGATGGTGGAGGACCCCTAATACAACAAAATTTGTTTCATGAGGGGTGCAACAATTTTGAGCTGGGTGGAGCATGTGCTTGGGAAGAAGGCGTTCTCCAGCTCAGCCTTTGAGGCTACTCAACATTTGACATCTCCCACAAGAAAAAAGCAACTACAAACCAAGGAGTGTGATTTTATAGTACTCACTCCTGCATACTGTATTCTTAATTGGGACAATGCATTGGTTTACGACACTTCATGAAACAGTCATCAGACCCACCTCTTTTTTTATCATTACCTCAGCTTTATGTGGCTTCATAAATTCATTGTCTTGTCACAAATTGCAAGTATATTAGCGCTTCACAGATGCTGAGCACAATAAGTAAAAAACTGCTGGGAAAGTAATCGGTGATGTGATTAGCATCACAAACTTGGGGTTAGAAGTTCACTTCTAGATGAATGTACACATTCTCACGGGGCTTATCATCTGCGATCTGGTGATCTCTCAAGAGCTGGATTTGGAATAAAATTTACAGAACATCTCAATTCCAAATGCAACACAAATACAGGCACAGATGTTCCTATACAATTCCTAATTTGTGCCTAAGCTTAAAAGCTAGAATCGCACAGGTCCATATCAATTATGTGTCCTCTCACGTGTCACACTCTCCTGTGCAATGCCCCTTCGAGTTTGACTTGCATTGGAGTTGCATCCTGACAGGCCGCCTACCCTGTTTTATTGCCATATCCGCCTAATTATGCTTCAAATTGTATATTACTTCATTACCATGTCACTCTGTAGTCTGGTGGGATTTTAAAATAACAACGTATTTGATACAAATAATTATTTCCTCCAGTCAGGAGGACATTTGTGTGTTCTCAACGGGACCGTAAGAGAGAGGAAGCTACCTGCTGAGTTAATGCTTCAGCTCTGAGTTTCCATTAACCTCCTAACTTCAACCATTTTTCATTATGAAATCATGACCTTCAAACCAAGCATATGGAAAAAAAAGTACACTTCTCCCCACTCACATAGCTCTAAAGTGTGAATGGAAACACTGTTCTCACACTTTAAAAAAAATCCACCTTTGAGCTAGGACCAAAAATGAAAGCTTGCAAAGCCAATGGCATTTGTTTAAGAAGTTATGAGCATTTCAAAGGGAGCTGGAGTTAGCATGGAAACACGCTCAGGCTTCAGGCTGGCAAAGCTACCAGCAAACGTTATGAAAAATACTTTGGAAATATTTAGGAAAAAAAAAAATACCATGAATCCACATTTGGACTTCGATGTGTGACTTCGCGCCAACTAACAGGCGCATCGAGAGGCACGATCGGTAGTCAAGAAACCAGCCAGAAACCTCCAGAGATACCAGACACCAAGGAATGTGTCTCTGTCACCTTATATATCTTTCTGAAAAAGAGAACTGACAGGAATCAGTCAGTTGGAATGGGGAGAAGAATGACAGTTCTTACTCCAAAGACACACACTTGTTAGATGATCGGATAACCAAATCTTGTGTCCTTATTCATACTTGAGCTGGTCCACACCATGCTGGTGCGGTACCTCTGAGCTGGTTCTGATGACACCGTAATGCACAAGGCAAGGCAGAAACAGACTCTCCAAGGGGTAGACAGGTTTCAGCAACTTGCAAGCAGGTCTATAATACCGGTAAAGCTTCATAGTCATAATCCCATGTATAAAATCTGCTGAGCAATTAATATTGCATCAATCATGCATGATCTTAATTCAGACACAATTCACTGTTATCATTCTGATTAATACAGACTGTTGAATTATGATTTACAAACTCCATACCAGATAGAGGTGGGGAAGGTGAGGCTCTGTTTCTACGTGTCATTTTGCTTTTGACAGGCATAAATACACTTCTGAGTAGATAATCAGTCGTCAAACCTCACAGCACTTAATCACTCAGCATGAATGGTTAAAACACTTAACATTAATCTCACATTAGTCTAATTGTTACTCAGTGCCTCCTGGTCTGTTCGCATTTTTGGTTTTGTTTTTACATCTTATTTCCTCCTCTGGTTTCAGATGCCTCCTCCCCATCCATTTACTCTTTGTGAGAAGCCCACCTGAAGGTGCAAAGCTCTTTTCTTCTCCGTGGCAGGCTCTCGCACACACAAGTCCTCTCTACAGCTGCTATTTGTGCTGCTGGCACAGCCCATGTCATTCGTGCCATGCAACGACAGCGGGTCACATACAGTTTCCAAAGGCTTGTGCTTCCATTTGTGCTGTCTGCGAGACCCTGCTCAGAGGAGCAGTCGTGAATCAGAGAAAGGGAAGAGCCTCAAACACGCACATTTCAGTTACTGCCATCTCCTCCTCTCTGGCCTTTTCATTCACCCACACTCTAGCAAAGCACATTTCCTAGTCCGTGTTTTCGACTGTGCACTTCTATGCACCATCCATTTTTGCTGTCATTTATCTCCATCTTTAAGGACCTTCTTAGCCTGTTCCCATCTTGCCTATCTCACTGAACACTTAGTTCTCACCTCAAACAAAGTGGTGATGCCCATCAAGAAGAGAATCAGATTTTCAAACAAATATCTTTACGCTGCCCGTTACACTCACTGGATGCCCACACATTCTGGAGCTGCTCCTTATCCTCAGGGTGACCATCACCTCAGCTCTCCTCACAACTCTTCCAGGCTCCCAAAAACCCGTGTGTCCCTACCCATGGCAGAGGGGTTGGACTAGATGATCTTAAAGGTCCCTTCCAACCCAGACCATGCTATGATTCTAATGATGTTCCTGATTCCTTGTGCTCTCTCATCTGCCTGCATCTGTCTCTTGTACCACATGTTCCTTTGTGGCATGAACTCTTTTTGTACCACATTTGAATGCTATTAGCTATCGGGAATCTTTCTGCTGCTAATCCAACATCTGTAAGGTGGAGGACATAGCCATGGAGCAGAGCAGAACAAAGACGTCTCTGCTTCAAGTCCCAACGGGTGATCACACTATGGTGTGGTCTCGTGACTCTTGAATCCTGCACTCCCGGTGCCACTTTCATTAGGAAGGAGTGAAAACACCTAAACCCAGGAGGTTCATTAGCCTAGTGGCAGGTGGCAAAGCCACCCAGGAGATAGGACTTGTGAGCTTCCAGGTGTCTCATCACCTGGTCACACATCCACGCCAGGAAGGTAGTGCACAACCACAAGCTGTAAGCCCCTCTCTGCTGGGTACCCACCTCCAGAAAGGGCTGTAGGGTCTGCCTCCAGGATGAACAGAGGCAGGATGTACGACCTGGAGGTGGATGTCCAAGTTCTAGAGAGGGACAGGAGCTCAGGCACCGCCTTTGCCTACTTCTAGTCAAATCTCCATCCAACATTTTGACTTTCTGGAGGGCTGCTCTCAGGCTCCCAGCTCTCTCCGCGGATCATTTCCGCAGGCCTTGGACCACATTAAGGCAATCTGCATCCTACTCTGGCTCTCAGGGTTTCCTTTTCCTTCCAAATAACAATGCTACAGTCTGAAGGTGGGACTTGGCCAAAGAGCTCTGCAGATAAACAACTTCCATCTCTGTTTTGCCAGAATAACAGTCCTCTTGGGAGGAAGAACACAGATGTCTAATGGTCCAAAGGAACTCAACTTTCAGTTGATTAAAGTAGAAATGGCCCTTGAAAGTGGAAAAGTTCACCAAGGGAGGGAACTACAGGCCTGGAAATGAACTGAGTCCTCTCTCAGCACCCATTGAAAGGGGTATGCCAGCTGGGAACAGGGCCTAAGCAGAGCAGCCTGAGGATATGCTGACTCGGCAGACTACAAGCACAGCTCCTTTTGAAAACTTCCCCTCCCTTGCAGAAACCCCAAGGAAGAAGTTTGCTGCCTGAAAATCACTGTCAGCTGCCTCCCAGAATGAATCCACCAGGATCAGACGCTTCCTAGTCCCAGAGTTCACCCGTGTGCACGTCTGCTGAGGACATTAACTATGAAAAGCATTTCTAAAGGTGGTTAGAAAAAGCTACAACATGACTCTCTGGCCAACGCTGCCAACCTCTTCCAAGACTAAAATGTGTCCTTGCTTTCTTGCTCACCCAGGTCACCCACAAAAAATATTAAAAAGAACTTTCAAACACAGAAATCTAAAATTAGCTACCAAACATCAAGCAGGTATGTGTAGGAATGGTGTTTTATAACCCCAAAAGCAAGGTGATTAACACCTCCATTAAGTTTGCCAGAGACCTGGCAAATTCCAATTGAGCTGATGCATTACTCGGACACCGTGGTGATGGTTTGCACTATAAAACAAGAGGACAGATGTGTGTTCGCCCTCTCTGCTCACTGCAGCCCCTTGACTACATTAATCCTCCATTTCAAACAGGATTTACTTTTCATCGTTTTATAAACAGCCTGAGTGATGCTGGGGATGAAGCGTCCATCCATAGCAGGGAGTGGGGCCAATAGCTGAAATCAAGCGGCTGTTTTCTTTACTGAGCTTCAAATCATGGTCCAGAGGTGATGCAGAAGTGCCTGCCTCCCTGTCCCTCTGCATGACCATCCACTCCCAGCTATCTCGAGCAATCTCACCTATAGCCTGACTTTTTTTTAGTCAAATATTCGTGGATTTCTAACACAGAGACCCGCTACTTCCAGGTGACTGCCCATGAAATTAGGAGTGTTACATATTTTGCAGTATCAATTCATTTTTTATGGCTAAGACATATTTTAAACCTAAATCAACTTCTAAGGATTCGGTGTGATTAAATAGGCTGTTTGACAAAGAGCATCCCTCCTGTGAATAGTGCCAACCCCAATGCCATCTTTTATCCAATAGAAAGCCAAGCAATATCCATCTCTTTAGGGATCCATGGCCCATGTAAACCTGGTAAGATGGTACAAAAGCTACTTTCAGGCATTCATACAGAAAATACACCTTTGTTTCTCACAGTCGTGAGTTTCCAGATGCTCTGGCTGATCCACATAAAAAGCCTTCAGCATCCCACTGGCACTGTTTGCAAGCTGCTCATGCTAATAGCTGATTACATCCAGTTAGATTTTAATTCAGAAACAACCTTGTTGAAGTAAAAAAAAAAAAAAACAAAAAAAGAATTAAACAAATGTAAAAGTAATGTAACTAGGAAGAGATTTAGAGCCGGATTCTCCAAACAAACAAGTTATGCTATTAGATAATTTAAAAGGAAGGTGAGCCAGAATTTCCTGGTGGTAGCATTTATTATTTGCTTAACTAAAGGTCAGGCGAAATAATAATAAAAAATCTGTTGTCTCAGTCACTACAAAGGCAGATTTCATGGCTGGGAATTTGCTCAATTTTAGAAGACATAAATTCATGTCAACAGACCGTGCACTCTGCCATGCACTTCTTTCACCTCTCCCTGGGCTGAAAGCTGTCAGCCAAACCCTCTTGCCCCACGATTCTAACGTGCAGACTTTTTGTTTTCCAGGCACCTTCACATAGATGGTCCCTCTACATTTGGTACCTCTCAGCCTTTTTTTGGTGGCCACTGACTGCAGGAAACAACCTCTTTAAAGCAACTCATTGTTCAATTTCCCAAAAGGTCTGCGGTAAGCAAGAGGAAAGGCTGAAGCCTGGATCTAATCAACCTTACTGGCCTTCCTCCTCTCAGCACCTCTCCCTGATGGAGACTTCTTGACAACACCACTCCCCAACCAACCTGCCCCTTCTCTCTCCAAAGCCAGGATCATCAAACCTGTAGCAGCCCCTTTGGTTATTGTTTTATGTTTGCTAACCTATTGAGAGCTAAGGAAATCTGTATTTCTCCACTCAGAACTCCCTCCGCTCCCTGTTTATTCAAGGACATTTTCTCCCGTAGTGCCTTATCTTTGCCATTGTTTCATGGTCTAATTACTTCCCTTCGGAGAGCTTAATTTCATTTACCTCCTTGGAGTCAGACAGGATGGTATCAAATATGTAAACTCAGCTGTGCATGATGTTCATACAAACAACGGCTACGTCCCACGGTCTGCACACAATTCTTGCTGTGTCACAAGCAAACCCACTTAGAAAAGGGAACGCGCATTTGTTGAAGTCCCTGTTTATTGCCATTACAGAGGCTGCAACATTCTACTGTGCAAACGCAAGTTATTGCTAGCTGAAGCATGCTACAGTTCACTCTGATGAAACTGAAATATTTTTGGATGAAGAATAAATAGCCATCTCGGAAGAGTCTGAATGAAGAAGAAGCCTCTGACCGAATTCTAATGGAAGGAAATTGTTTAAACAAGTGTTTGTTTTCTGAAATTAGAACATGTTTCTGGTTACCTTTTTTTCCCCCTTCTCTGTTCTTTATATTCCTGTGTTCTTTGCTGAGTATCTGACTGGGTTGGGATCTCAAGTGTTGGTACATGTGCCCCGTTCCCAGAGACATTGCCATGACACTCCCAGGTAATTAGTGATAGAACAAGAGGGAATGGCTTCAAGCTCCAACAGGGTAGGTTTAAACTGAACATTAGGAAAGAGTTTTTCACAGAAAGAATAGTCAGGCATTGAAATAGGCTGCCCAGGGAGGTGGCTCAGTCACCATCCTCGGATGTGTTTAAGAGTCATTTAGATGTGGTGTTGGGGGATATGGTGTAGGGGAGAACTTTGTAGAGTAAGGTAGATGGTCGGACTCGATGATCCCAAGGGTCTTTTCCAACCTAAATGATTCTATGATTCTATTCCATGACACGGTGTGGCTGCAGTCAGTGGTAATATTACCCATGTTTCATTGAAACGTGGAGCAACAATCACATGACAGGGACTTCTGATGAAATCTTTATTCTCTCTCTGTTAATAATATGGTCTGCAGAGATCTGGAATGTTGGGATGTTTTCTAACATATTCCTTTTTCCAGGCACGCTGCTTTCCTCAAAGTGTGAGGAAGAGGGTTTTATAATACATAAAATGCATAACAGAAATGAAAGGGAAACAACCTCAACCTAGATACCTAGAGGGCAATTTAATTTAATAATTTCACTGATTTTTGATTAAACAATTTCAGATTTATTTTTTTTTTTAAATGAAAGCATAAAGAGCATTTGGGGAATTCTTAGAGACAGTTAATAAATAACATAATTATACAGCCATCATCTCCAACTTGCTTCTAATTCTGCTAGTCAACACATGGAATGAAAAGGTAAGCTCATATTGAAGCTGCTGTCATTATTATCCTTCACAGAGGAGAGCAGAGAATGATGTTGCCCAGGGCCCATAACTTGCCCAGAATCGCTGCCGGTGGCACGGTAAAGGTAGGGGATGGCAACTTCAGAAGAACACACAGAAGTGTTCAACAAATGCCAACTTGTCTAGGGTCTGTCACTAAAACCGAATTGGATTCATTTCCTTTTCACTCCGCAGAAATCAAAGCAGCCTATTTCAAAATACATATGTCATCTTTGAGGCCAATTAAATTTTGCAAGACGTGACCAGGGGGAGAAGAGAGGATCAAAGGTTGGGCTTTATAATGAAAGTTGACTGCAATCTTAATTACTAAGAGATTTTGGCTTGTCTTGATTGCGCATTCCTCAAGAAACAACACTTTGATGACTGCCTGTACTGGATCCCCGTCTGTACCCCATGTGTGGTTGTTAAGAGCCCGTTACAGCCCTTCCTGCAGAGATGGGCTCTTCTAACTGAAGCTATAGCATCTTCTGTTTCTACCTCAGGAGAGCCCTGCTCAGTCCCTAGCTGACATTACAAGCACTCACTTGTAATATTATGCATGGCAAAAAGCAAGTAACAAAAGCAAAAAACATAAAGTAGAGACAAACTGATAAGAAAAAGACCTTTTTTGCAATTTGGACAGACACTGATCCCTCAGATAACAATCTTTCCTAGGAAATATCACGCCTAATATCTAACTAAATTTGGAGCAAGCAAAGCAGCATGCCAAGTATAAAGACAAGTCATTACAACTTCAAGACATTTTTTTCACTCCAGTGCCAGTCTGACGTGTGTCCCACCCTATACAATTATTTGCTATTGCTTCTTTCCATGTGAGATCACCTTTAAAACAGTAATTAGAGGATGTATTTGTTTATAGGAACGCAAATGACTGCTTTGCTCCGGGGCCCGCTTAGCATGTCAGGTTAGCCTGGAACCACACCTGGCTACCAGAATAAAATCATCAGTGAAAAACAAATAGTCTGTTTATAGTCTCATACAGAATGTAACACTTCCCTCCAACGGGGCTCATGCATCATTTAGGGCTTAACACATTCCCTGGAAGAGGTAAATATCTCAGATAAGGATCAGGACTGAACCATTTGAGAGAAGGCATCCTACTGCAACGTCTTGAGCGAGGTGGGACCGTTTCCAGTTCCCAGAAAGGAAACAAAAAGGCTTGATTACCACCCTGACTCCCAGTGAGCATATTTGCCTTGCCCGCCTCTGACCGAAGAGTTCACAAAGAAACTGGGCGCGCTGCCTGGTTTCATTCTCACCATGGGGCGATCAAACACGCGTGTGCTGCATCGCACCACAACACTTCAGCCTGTGCTGGTCCCCTGCTCTGCAGGGCATCCAACAACAGGTTTTAGTACTAATCTAAAAAACTCTTACGCTAAGTTAAACTTACGCTATCCTGAGGAGCATCCATCTTTCTACCAGACTCAGTTATTTCAGCAATGGCTCTAAGACACAACAGGTTTAACAGGAGAAAAGACATCACAATGGCTGACTCAATGCTCTGGAAGAGCTTCCTGAAGGAGAGCAGGAGGTGACAAAGTATCTGTCCTGGCAAAATTATGTTTTATTTTTGTACAGAAACTACTATTAAAGGATTTTAATGCAGGAATGGCCCTCAAGAACCACCACAATCCAAATGACAACTTCTACCAATACCAATGTCCTTGCCACTATCAAATCTGCTGAAAGATCTGTTTCCTCATGAACTCTTTTCCCACAGACCTTAAGAAAATGTTTCCACCTCTCCACAGGCAGAGAAGAACTTTTTTGTACTTCATTGTTTGCAGTGCTGCAAACACAGTGCCAAAATACCATGGTGAGAGCCAGCTATGAATGATGATGGCTAAAGATATTCCTCTGGGGCTAAAAGACGCACACAGAAACGAGTTTATAGTATGGTCCATACCACAATGCACGTCACATCAGTGACAGCTTGCATGTGGCATTTCTGCTCACAGCAGACAAGTCAGTTGTGTGAAGAACATGATTAACTCCAACCAAAGGAAACAGCAAAAATACTGGAGTTCTTCATAGGACAACTACGTTCTACACATCCATCCCTATGGAAATAGTTTGGCTTAGAGCAGCACCACCAGCCAGAGCCTGGACAAGAAGGTGTTAAGGTATCTGGCGGTGAGCGACCTTAGCCTTTTTTAAGTCAGAAATACCACACGCAAATTACAGAAATCACAGTGTTGTCTCCTCGGTGGAGTATGTCTCCTCAGGGCGTTCTTTTCAAGCAGACCGCACCATGGTAAAGGTCAGCATCGTTTACAGACAAATCTATTTTGTAATACATGGTGCACACTGTGCTCTGTTCGAGACAACTTACACACAAAGCCAGCTTCCTCAGATCGACACAAATCCTGGTGGGCATCTCACTGCAGAACACGGAGGAAAGGGAAGTGCTGGTTCAAGCAGCAGATTGCCATGCCCACATCCAGCACATTGGGCAAAACAGACCAGGGTTAACCCATGCTTTGAGCACCTGAACCTTCAATTCCTTGGAAGCCCAGAGTGCTTATGGATGCCTTTTTAATTTTGTTTTGACTCAGTCAATAAACACTGAGGAGGTTCGAGTCCTTGTCCACCCATTTTCAAATCGTTTTCCAGCCGTGATTTTGGCCAGCATCTGGACTGGAGTCTCAACTGTAGGGATGCACCTTGGATGACATCTGGAAACAGCTTCCTCAAGTGCAAGAATGATCACGCACATAATTTCACTTGGCTTTTTATAGCTTTTAGAGCTTACCTGTAAAATTCCACCATCCATAAAATACTAAAAGCAAATTCAAACAAGCAGCAAGTTTGCAAGGGGGTTCACAGCTACCGTTTTCATTCTGAGCAATTGACAACATTTCAAGTTTTTTTTCTATTCTAAGTGAGGAGCACAAAAAATGCAGCAGGAATTAACTGTTTGGGAACCACTTGCAGCATCCAAGTTGGTGAAACTTTTTTCTCGAATCTTTCAGTCTTGCTCCCGTACTTCCTCCATCCTCCCTTTCTCCCGGATTACTCAATCATAAAAGCATCTATGTGGCCATGTGTCACGTTTAAATATATTTTCTATTTAGAGTAATGTGTGTGTGTTATGCCTCCTAGGGAAGGGTGGATTACTACAAGTGCAATGATCCCAAGCATTTTTGCTCTGCTATAGGACAAAAAAGTTGTATTGGCAGCGCTATGGAAAAGCTTCTGCTCCTTCCGTAGCAGATTCTATGCAGCCTCTTTGATCAGCAGTGTAATTACTCAACATTATCTAAAGGAAAGAGGAGAAAGCGTGGGGAAAACTGTTTACAAAACAGCAAGACCAACTGCTCATGATGCTCCGCTTTATTTTTAATACAAGGAAAAGCACAGCACTGCAAAGCAGTTTTTAATTAACTGCTTTCTCCCAGCAATACTTTTGGCTCTGTGTAACAGTGCCAAGTACTGATATTTTTATAACCCAGCAATGGTTATGATTTTGCTTCAAAAATGTTATTTCAGTGGGGCTCTGCCACCACTCAACAAATGTGTGGCTGCAGGAGGTGGTTCGGGGAAGAGATGCTCTTTTAGGACCCTCAAATGAAAACTTTAGGCTGGAATAGGCTCTGAAAAAACCTATTTTCTGAGCTTCTTCCTCAGCTTCGGAGAAGGGAAACAGTGGCCAAGATCAGGAACTAAAACACAGACACCAACTCTCAGTGACACCAACATCCCTTAACACCATCTTCTCCCTCATAGAGCGGCCACAGGACAGGAAGGGGCAAGGACTGGCTGAGATTCCTGTGAGCCTGATTAAAAATGCTGTGAGCTCAAGTACTCACTGGAGGGGGTGGGGGAAGTTAATATACAGGGATTTCCTGAAAACTGTACTCAATACTAACTCCTTCACAACTGTACCGCTACTGGAGGCATCCAGAGTGGCTCCTCTGTATTGGTTTTAACCTGCCACGGTTAACTTCTGCTTTCTCCTGTGTTTTTTTAAGTTTCTTTTCATTCCTCCATGTTTCAGAGGGGTGGTTTCTACCCTGGGGAGTGCAGACCCTTGGGGATCTGTGGGCTTCACAAGGTCTCTAAAGGATAACTAAAAAAGTAAAGCCATCATCCATGAGTTTCAAATTAAATTGCTGCACAGGAGCTGGCCTTGCTACTGGAAAAAATTAGAGTACCTGCCTATTCAAATGGCTGAAAACCATTATTTTAAAGCCATTTCCAGAATAAGCTCCTGGGCTTATGCTCTTTCATTTTCCTAAAACCAAAAAAAATATTGGCCACAGCACTCAGGAAGCTGATTCCCCCCCCCAAACCCCCTCCGTGTGCCCCGTTTCCAGGTATGTCGTGTCCTTGGCTATGGGTCCTTGCCCTGTCTCACCCCCAGAGCCTCAGTGTGCTCCTAAAATCAGTTCTTCCTACATTTTATATCTCCAAGGGGAACTTACTTTATTAATAAAGATAACATCTGGATTTTCATCAGGACTTTTAGCAAATCAAGCACTCTTTTCAGGATCACCCCACTCTGAAACGCATTTTTTTTCTCCACTACTCTCCCCATAAATCACTATGTGCCATGAGAACACCTCTAGCTAGAGAGTAAATGAGGAATGACCAAAATATTCTCCAAGTGCCAAAGGGTGTCTATAAAGAAGAACCCTACTCAATTCAACTTACCAAAAACAGTCAAATTACACAAAACAAGTACCTATATGGGCAGAAAATGAAAGAAACACCAATTTTTTTAAATACACTGAGAAACACACACACAAGTCAGTAAATAGAAGGTAAACCCAGACAAATTCCCAGACAAATGGGAATAATAAGAGTATTTTTTGGAAGGAGTATAGGGCATGCTTTCGCAGTGCTAGTGAATAAGCAGGAGACTCCTATGAAGCCTGGCTACTTTTCTAACCCCTATGCATTAGTCAAATCCAGTTATCAGGCTCCACATAGAATAAACAGATGAAACAACACAGCCCACTTGATGCAAAAGGTCAGACCAGGTGATTTAGTTTCTCTTTCCAGAATTAAACACAGTTTAAAGAGACAACTTACGTAAACCCAAAGTTTGGTCCAAAATGAGCATGAACTTTTGGGCAGTTTGGGACCTGTTTTTTTTTTCTTGAAAAAGGTGTATCACTTTTTAACAACAGAGTCTTAAAGAGGTTTCCAAAATGGTGCAAGACCAAGACCAGCAGCATATTGAGTCAGGTGCTCCCTCTCACACCAGACATATCTCTCGAAGGGACAGGAAAGACACGATGGAGGGCAGGCTGGCAAACCTCGCGCTGAAGCAGAATTCTGGGGCTGATGTCAAGAAGGATCGAAGTCCTAACAAAGGCAGATCCAGTGACTGGGTCCTGGGAGACAGGACTAACATTTCGTGGTTTGTAGTCCAAGACAGTGATGGACTAGAAGGGCAGTGGTGGACTACATATGACCAACCCCCAAGAGCTAAAGGCAGTCATCTCCCACATGGATGTTGTAAGCATAGTTGTGACATAGGAAATCTTAGAGCTGACAGTACCAAAACTCATGAGGCCTCCTAATGTCCCCTAATTCCCTGGATAGGGAACTTCATTGGGATCCAGATCCCTCTCCTGTGCAGACGCTTTTAAAAATGTCACTCAAGTCTCCCTGAGACATGGATGTGACAGAGTCAACAATGGAACCAGTCTCTAAAGCTTATAGTATTTTCCTGTGTGTAAATTGATGCAAAGCACAATCCTCTATGTTCATTGACATATCCTTTCTGTTATTTACTAAATCCTCCTCAAATCATTCTGCTAATATGTTAACCTATATCAGCTACCCTAGGAGCATAACTAGCACTAAAATAAAACAAATCAAACTATGTTAAAATAAAGTGGTATAGGTGTTCCCAGCTTGAATAGTTATTTAACACTCAACTACAGGGAAAGAAAAACAGTGAAAAATTGCCAGAAATACTGACATCAATCTTCCATTTCAAGAGCAATTCAGAATGATTCCAAATATAGTTGGTCCTATTAAGAAAACAGCTCTCGGGTAGAGTGCAAACTATGTCATCACAAGAAAGAAAATCAGAAACATATGCTTCTAATGAAAGAAGGAATTTTAGACGAAGTCAGCAATTCAGGGTCCTATTCGTAAATCAGAGCCAAGAGGGGAGATAGTCTCTATGTGCCAACCCCATCCTTTTGGGGTGAAGTTTGGTGGTGAACTCTGTGCCTGATCTTTCAATTTCTAGAAGGAAAACCAGCATAAAGTCAGCAGCAAGACCTAGGAGGAGAAAACCTCCCTTTGTAAGATGCAGACCACATTTCCCATCCTCTCACACAGGTGGCCTCTTGGGTTCCCTTGTTCCAGCTCTACAGCTACGTGGAGGGAGGAGAGGGGACATGGCCAGTCCCTGGCAGATTCCCTCTCCACATGGTGAATTCTGGTCTCAGCCATGGCTTCCTAAATTGGCAGGAACACCATACAACACCAGCTATTGCCACCATCCAGAGAGAGTGGAGTGCTATCCCTATAGAAAAGCCAGGATCCTGTTTTGGCTTAGCTATGCCTGAGTTACTAGGGCATGAAGATGGAGTAACCACCTTTGGAAGAGTAAAGGCACATATATGGGTTATGGCCTTTTTTTTTTTCTTTTTTTTTTTGTGACTCAGGACGCACTGGAAACCAGTAAAGAAGGTTGTGCAGCTCGTCTGCTATGTGTAAAGCCCTGAGTTCATGCTGCATGACTGCTATATGAGGCAAAGCCCCGCAACCCTCATGGGCGACCTCAGCTTAGGCTTTCTTTCCACTTTTGCTTTGGGCTGAGATTCTCAAGGGAGCCTCGAAGAGTCACATAACGAAGTTCAACGAGTTTGAATTTTCCTAATGACCAGAATAGCATTAGATCATGTTACCCATGTCTATTTGTTAACGACAAGCGCTCATTTACCCATGCTGATGCCACATGGTTTGGATGCGTGTTTTGTACACCATAAATGGCAAGGATGATGCCTTCAAGACATAAACACTGCGGGATTCGCAGCAGCTCCACTCAACGGCAATTTTCTCATGCACCCAAAAAACACAGAAGGAAAAGTTTCAAACTTCACTAAAGTTTCCAACTTCCCTCCCACCAACCAACCTGTAGGAAATATAAAAGCAGCCAGCCATGGCTATTGCAGTAACATTTTATCTTCAGAAAGGGAAGAACTGATATTTCTATATATAAATGCGAACAAAAGCTACATCTTTGTGGATCATGCCATATCCCCATATTTGTTGTGACTCACATAAGAGAGCACTTAAAAAAAAAACAAAAAAGCCCTCTCCTCTTTGTTTTCAGTTAGAAAACCCCCATTATCCTTTTTTAAGAGCAAAGTTGTGAACAGCCGCTGTTTTCTCTTACGATTACCAAGTTTACAGCAGACATGGGAGCGACCAAATTGCTTTGCTCTGGGGAGATGCTTCTTGACAAGAATGTATTATGCCAAATACTGCCGCTGCACGTGGACTCTTCTGCTTTTGGTGGAGGGGAAAAAAAGGTCTTAATCAACTGAAAAACAACCCTCGCTGACATGCATTTTCAAAGAAGTACTTCGGCATGAGTTAACTATTGCGCTCAGTGCCTGGTTCACCAAGGTCTGAATCCGTTCCAGTTGCCTGCCAGGAATGGCTGCTTAGCTGAGGCTGTAAAGATATATATGTGTAAGTCCAAAAAGGTCCCAGTTTAATCCCTGGTGCGTCAGTCAAGACAGGAGATATCACAAAGGTATGAAGATATTTGAAGCAGGCGGTTATTCTATTTGGTGGGAACCAAACAGATTATATATAGAAATTTTGGACTAATCTCAGAAGGAGTCAGTGCTGGTGTGCAAAAGCATATCTGGCACACTTCACTGCTAGGCATGTCAGCTGGTTTTGACTCAGTATGGAGCCATAATATCTACTAGATTATTTGCTAATGCTTCCTACTAATATCCCTTCTCAAAGTTATTGAACAAACTTTCAAGAAAAAGAAATCAATTCTGCTATTTATATTCTTAAATGCCTTCAAAAAAGAGCATATAGTCTCTAAGAAAGCTTGAACCCACCTATGTCTCCTGGAAAAAAAATGTAATGGGGAAGTAAAGGAGGCAATAACATCTCTGTTTAATGTAATGATCCATAATTTTAATTTGATAAAATATCTGGCAAAGTAAAAGCTAGCTGTCACATGTCCTTAGGGAAATGATTTCATAGTCCACTTACTAATACAAATTGTCAGTATTAAAACTAACCCAGAGATTTCTGCACTTATAGAGGTTTAAGAGCTGGGCAACATAGCCAGATGTCTCTGATAGCCAGAGACACAGAAACATGGATGGAATCAAGGAAAATATTAGGCTTTACTTTGAAAATTGGCTTGATTAATAGGTCTAAAGTCTTACAGTTGCAGAAGCACAAATCCCTAGTATGGCCACTCTTAATTCAGAATAAAAACAATCTATTCTGATTAGGCCAATGTCTATATTGAATATAAAGCACAATTAAAAAGTTAGAATTTCTAATTATTTTTTTTAAAATCAATATTTAATGTGGAAAAAAATTGTCAGCACCATTGCCTTGGTCAAATTGAGCCTGCAGACTAAATGAATGGCTTGTATATCTTTCTTTATTAAAAGAAAAAGTCCATACCTAGAGATACTTTTTTTAACTTTTTTTTTTCTTCAAGACTCCTCCTGAGCACAAAGTGTTGTATGAGTAAGCATTATAAGAGGTAATCAATATCTATTACAGATGGCAACAACAGACTTAGTTGGCCAAATACCAATTCATTTATGCAGCTGTCAATTCAGGATATGTCAGATTATTCTAAACACAGAGGTTGCCATTAGGTTTAACCTGTTGCAATTAAAAGTGGGATGAAGTGCAAATATTTTCCCATTTTCTTATGGTTGGAGCCACCCCCCCTCTGGCAACCTGTGGTTCAAGATACCTAGAATCATGACCTTAATGAGACACAGAATGTGATTGTGATTCATCTTCTATAAATGAAAACAGGAGGTAGAAGTTGCCAACAGAATTGTTTTAAATTCACACTGGGGTCACACATCACAAAAACTGGCCCACCGATAATGTTACTGGTCTAATTTCATATAATAGAAGCTGAAAATGCAGCAATTTGTATTCATAAAGCATGCAGCTAAGAGCAAACAACTGCTTTGGACAAGGAGTGCTCATGAAAACTGTCACTTCTGCTACGATTTGTGTTTCTACCTTCTTGAACTGACATTTTTGGAATACTTGTTTTTCCTCCCTGTACATTCTGATCCACTTAGAAATGCATATTTGAGGATTTCCACAGCAAGCGAGAGTTGAGCTCAGATCAGCTGTGTACCTTGAGGATGCTTCCCGCCAGCCAGATGGATCCTACCTTGCATTCGCTTGTTTTCCTTTATGCTGTGCTTCACAAATTGTAACTCTAATTCACCACTCCGACACTCCAGCATTTTATGAGTTAATGCCATGGATTTTAATAGTATGAAAGTAAGATAAAAGAATTTCCATTGACGTGCATGGACTGTGCATGTAAATAACTTGCCAGTCACCGAAATATGGTGATTTTGTGGTTAGAAACTAACTGCCTCCCAACAATAATTTAATACAAAATACTGAATTCCTCCAGTTAACATTTCAAGATTAAGCTAGAGAAGACAGGCAAAGTGCAATACGTCGATTATATTTTGACAAGGACATCTACACTTTGCTAATGCCATGAGACCTTTAAACAGCCTTTTATACTTTTTCCAAATGAAGAAATTACTTTCATGGAAAAAAAAAATAACCTTAGTTTTGTGGAAGATATTCTAGATTACTTACGAAGAATCTTGTGAGAAAAAAACCGAAGAGGAAGTATTTTGCCTAAGAAGCCACCTAGAACTACATCTTCAGCAGCTTTTAGGCACCAACACATCCTTGAAGATCTGGGCTGTGAGCACTCGTGAAAATGCTTTCCCTACTGCTACTGCACCACCCGAACCCCTGCATCCTCTCAACGCTGCGCTGTAGCACTGCTTCAAACAGAGCTCTTGCAATTTTTAACTCCCCACATCTACCGTGGTTTGGGATGGCCTCATGGCTACGTGTCCTCCCATGCGAAGACGAACCCACTGTAGCTTCTGTGAGCTCCATAAGCCCAAACCAAAGGCACGTGCACACAAATTAGCGAACTCTTAGCTTTAAACGTGGGTGTAACAAAGACAGACCTTACACATCCAGATATAAAGCTGAGTCATTTATCAAACTGTTATTATAGAGTCTTTATGCATCTTAACAATTCTTTCCTTTTAACACAATTGTAACCATCTTCCTGAGGAATAAGTATTGGAAAGAGAGGCTGGGGTCGGTCTTGTCTCCCAAGTCACAGGAGAGAGGACAAGGGGAAATGGCTCAAGTTGCACAAGAGGAGGTTTAGATTGGATATTAGGAAAAATTTCTTCACAGAAAGGGTTATCGAGCATTGGAATAGGCTGCCCAGGGAAGTGGTTGAGGCACCATCCCTGGAGATGTTCAAAAATGGGTTGATATGGTCCTTAGGAATATGGTTTAGTGATTTTTATTGCTTATTTCTTTTTTTTTTTTTTTTTGGTCAGGGTTAGGTTGATGGTTGGACTAGATGATCTTTAAGGTCCCTTCCAACCTAGACGATTTTATGATGCTATGAAAATGGGTTATATATTCTCATTCTTCAGGTAGGAGCCCTGAAAGGACCCAGCTTTGCTATTGCAGCACAGGACGGTGTCCACATAAACCACACATCTGGCGCAGAAGCAGACTCCAGCCAAGGCTGAAAAACCCATTCTGCTAATTCGAAAGAATCTTAGAGCAACTATTGCAGAAAGCAGCTGTTTCTTCCATAAAGCACCGAATTATTTTCCAAGCCGGAGCTCTGAGCAGCGACGCACTTTCATCCCCCTCTGACCTGCGCCCTTCTCCCAGCAGGAATAGGCCATTTTTTTTAAAATTTTTTTTTTTTTAAATTGACTCAGGGTATGGGGTGACCTTGAAGAAGAACAGTTATGCAAAGGCGATTTGGCAAAGCATCGCCACCCAGAAGAGAGAACAGCTGCATTGTCACCCAGCAATTACAGTGAAATGACTTATCACGCTATAACCTACTTGAAGGCACGGGGTCGTGTGTGTGTGTGTGTGCGCGCATACACAGTCCCGGGAAAGGCTGAGACACAGCACCACCCCTAAAGCTGTAACGGAGCACCCTGCATGTAAATGAAACCGTGCAAGACCAGAGAAGATACAAGGGATTTTGTTTGTGCTTACCATTTCAGAGGGGATTTTTCTCTCTCATTTAATGTATTTTAGGATTTTTAAGATGCCTTGATCTGCTTCCCGACATCTGCTTACATCTAATCTAGCATGAAATACAATCAATCCAGGCAGTCCTGGCGGCAAAGTCTTCCCCTGCAAAGTTTCCAGCACCTCAGCGATCAAAAATGGTGTCAGCTTTGTTTCAGGTTTCACATTTTTTTTTTCCCCCTCCCGTGAATTCTCTGCAGCAAAATGAGCTGCTTAACAAGAAGTCAACTCCTAGTGCCAAGGCAGAGCTATCCCGTGCCGTACCCACATATACAGGGTCAGATTCACTTTTGCCTGAAACCGGAGAAGGGCAATTCATCCAGTCTACATCTCCTTGATTCAGGGGATGAGCTCACGGTCTAAAGCTGATGTCAGCCTCCAGGCATGCCCAACTGTCCCCCTAGCCTGCAGCGTTTTGTAGATCCTGGCTCCTCTCCACCCCCAACCTGTCTCCCTAGCAGGGATGCTGGAAAAAGTACCCAGCAGTAAGGGTGGCTCCGAAGGTGGGCACCAGGCACCCTGGTCTACTCATGCAAGATGCCATCAACTATATGCTTAGCTGTTCTTATACTCTTCCAACCACTGACATCAACATCATTGATGGTACCACTGGGTATCAACCCCCCCAACCCAAACCGGTAGCCGCAGGGCTGGGCACTCTGAGCCATCCTGCTTTTGGGATGCCCTGGATTTGCAGTTGGCAGAGCTTTGAGCACGGCGATGCAGGGAGGGCAGAGTTAGCCTTCTGCCACCCCAGCGCCTCTGCAACGGCATGAGCAAGCCAGGTTTTAACAAGTAAATCTACATAAAAGCTTTCTCTGAAAGTGATTACTTAATATAACAACCAGCTGTCTCTTCAATTCTTGCTGAGGCAGCCTATCTTCTCACCATTATTCACAGAGGGGGGAAAAAAAAAAAAAAGGCAAAAAAAAAAAAAGGCTGTAAGCCTGTTTTGTCTGTAGGGTAAGCAAAGCTTCAGAGAAATAATGGTACCTGACAGACAGAGACGCCAAGTGCTCCTTTTATTTTTTTATTTTCCTAACCATCCCATTCATTTCTCTACAGCTCTTACTGCTGGGGTGTGTAAAGAGGTAATTACTCATTAACCCCTTAAACCCCAATCCCACAGCTTTTTGTAAGCCAGCTACACAATCTAATTACCATCATTTTTATGACAACACTTATCAACACAGGATCAGAGTGTGTCCTCTTCAGTTTGGCTTCAGGACTGCCTGACCTCGCAGAGAAAAATAATTACCATAGGAAAGAATTAGTGGGCACCAGCAGAGCCTCCTGACTGGGAAACTGGAGTATAGGCCATTCAGGCCTGCAAGGGCTGTATTTTTGATCCAGAGAGAGCCATGGCTTGAATAGATGGGTCTGTCCCACAAAGTCACTCAGGAATGTTCGCCTGGATTAATTAAATGCCCGAATTTACGTTAGGGCACATTAAACTTCTGCATGGCCAATTTTATTCAGAATTAATGTTTGATTCCGAGTTAAATTGCACAGAAGAGTTTAATAAGAGGTAACTAATGGGTTTCAAAACTAAATTAGGATTCATCTTCCTAGAGGCTATCGGCTTAGCCCTGGGGGGGGGGAGCCCTTAAAGAGAAAAGGGTCTGGGACAGAAAGGGTTTAGGGGAAGTTTATCAATGGGCTACCTAAAAGGAGCAAAAAGGTACGATTTTTGAAATTACCCTTTTAGTCTTCACATAAATCTTGAGAAGGCTGATTTTTCCACTTTTGTTATCAAGGATGCTCTTTAATGTCAGGAACAGTGCTACCTCCTGGAATGATGCAAGGGGCCCCTTTGACCATTATCTGATCTATGGGAGAGCAGGAGGACCCACACTTTCACCTACTTCAAGGAAAACTTTCCATTGCTGTTCTTCATTTAGTTTCGAGATGGGTACGGCCCTCACCTCCCAGACTTTGCAGGAGGATGTCCCCCTGGCTTTTCTCCCTGCTCCTTACTATAGCAGCAGCTCCTGGCTGTAGGAGCAGGCATATAAGGAGCGAGGCAGCCGCCTGGGCATGAATCACTGCCTGAACGCTCAGTCCCCCCTCATCTTCAAAGGAAATGGGAATGGAAAGAACCAGCAGAATTTTAGCTGACCTGCTAGAAACAGTTCGATCACACTATTTAACAGGGGTAAAATGGCTTCAGTCTGCAATTAGGCATGGCTCTGATTTGTAACAAGGAATTTGATGGTGCCTCTCCCAGAGGATCCAGGAGAGTAAAGAGGAGGGGGTGAGAGTTTATAAATTATTTTTAAAATCCCTGTTCAGCAGAAACTAGCTAAAGCAGAGCATGATTTGCTACCTAAACAATATTTGTTTAACAAGACACTTATTTGTGCACATTACTGCCATTAAGTAATCAATACACCTGGGCACAGGGCTACACAGAGTTTATTGTTCCTCCCCTTGCTTTGCTCTGACTCAGCACTGAATCTGTCTGATTGTGCAGGTATTACCCAGGCAGCTAGAACGTTTCTTGTGATAAATAGTGGTGAAGCCAAGGAAAAAAAAAAAAAAAAAAGGAAAAAAAAAATTCAGGCATATTTTTCTCTGTCTGACTCTTACAAGGTGGTTGTTTTTTTTTTTAATTTAACTAGGGCCTCAAAGTGGTGCTTCTCTGCAGTCCAACTCTTCACACCACCCACTGCCTTCAGGAACCCGTCTAACAGACGATTCATCTTTCAGCGTGTTCACACCTGCACAATTACCATAAGTGGAAGAATTTTCCTCTATTCTACAGCAAACAATGGAAAGGATTGCCTTCACCTTTCTGCTCTAAACAAGAAATCAGTTGCTTTCAGAGCAGGTTATGAAACTCCCCCCATCTCAGGTCAGGAAAAGTTTGTGTCATGTGAAGGTGACCACGTGCTCTCAGTCCCCACAGCCAGTGAGTTCATCGAGCTGTGACAGCCCTGTCTTAGAGACCTAGCTCTCCTCAAACAGATTCCAAACCGTAGCACGTTTTCCTTCGCACAATAAAGAATTGCTAAAGCCTAAAACCGATGCAGGCCAGCTTCTCACCTGGTTTTGTGATGAGATGGCGCTATCCAAAGACATTAAGAAAACTCCCCTCCTGATGTGGTACCAAACACGGGTGACTTCCACCCTGCTCTGGAGCATCCCTTTAGACCTGCGTTCAGCAAGGTGAGCTCAACCTGCTCGCCGGTACCACTGGCACGAATAACCTTCTAAAATTAGGCACATGCTTAAACGCTTCGTCGGGCCCAGGCTCCCGGATTAACTACAGACTTCGTGTCTCCCGGCACCGCACTCGGCAGCGAGCTCCTTCCCACTCCGTCCCCACCCATCCGAGTCTTCGGGGAATGTTGCCATGGATTTCCACGGGACACACAAAAGAGTCCATATTGGAAGAACCCTGTTAAGGTTGCTAGGCGTAAATATTGACTTAACGGCTCTTCCGCCTTTTTTCTTTTTTAAGAACAGATTTGTTGGCCATGGCTGGAAAAAAAATAAAAATGACGGAGTATACGCATGATTCACTCTGGCACTCACACAAACATGCAGATCAGTTGGCTGGCAGCTCGCTCCTCTGTTAGCAGAACATCGCTTCGAAAATGTGTCATTTTGTTTTGGCAGCAAGAGCGCCCAAGCTCACAGACAGAGAGATAAAATCTCCTCTACCTTCCGTGTACTTCACATGGGGACTGCTGACCTTCCCCCCCAGCAAAGAACATTTGATTAATGCTTCCAACAGCATTTTAGTTGAGGTACACAGAATGACTGACGGGATGCTGCCCATGTTTCACACTAAAAGCCCAGCCCAGAGACGTCCCTTCTTGGACCCACTCTCCTGGGTCTGCTGACATGAGAAAGGACTCCAGAACTAACTGCAGGTAAATCTTTTTATTCAAAAGTCTTTTGAGTAAAGGCTGTTTCACAGACAATAAATATTGAGGCAGAAGAGACTTAAGGTCATGTGGGAAGTCAGCAGCAGAAGTGAGAGGGGACTCAAGGGTTTTGGCCATTGGGTCCATGCTTTCATCACCAGGTTCTGCTTCCTATAGTACTCCATGCAGAGACTTTTAATCCTGAATTTTAAAAATGTTATTTAAAATACAACTTCAACACTCGACATCATCCAAACCCTTTTCCATGTTGATTCTGCCAGATCTGGATGGTTTGGCAGGACTGGCAGGGGGACAAACCTCCTCCTGAGGGTACAAAGTACCTGTGATACTTGTTTGTACCAGTCCTGGACACGGACAGCACTATCTCTGTCCCAAAAAAACCTGCTCACCACACACGGAGGCATGAGCAGCTCACCTGAGAGCTGGCAGAGGTTGCAGGGAATATATTCAGGATTCCCCAGTAGACCCCTGTTTGACATACAACCAGGGGAAGTCAGGAGAAGTTGCATTTCACAGCGCTCGGCAGATGTCTGCCAGAAAGCAAGTATCTCATCAGGAGGAAGACAAAAATCTAATGACTGAATATAGAAAGAGAAAGTCCAGCATCAGACAAGAGATCCTTCTCTAAAGGATCACAAGGAGCTCGACCACAAAGGATCACAAGGAGACTCCACCACCTCCCTGGAACAGGCTGCCCAGGGAGGTGGTGGAGTCTCCTTCTCTGGAGACATTCAAAACCCGCCTGGAGACGTTCCTGCACAACCTGCTCTGGGTGGACCTGCTCTGGCAGGGAGGTTGGACTAGATGATCTCCAGAGGTCCCTTCCAACCCTGTATGATTCTGTGAGTTCAGCTGCATTTCAGCTCTGAAGGGTGTCCTTTGCGGCTTTTACTCCATTGGAGTTTAAGCACCCCCAAAGGCAGAACGCAAAACCAGGATCAACACCCATCCACATTTATATTTGCTTTGCATCCATCCCCTGTGGCTCTACACCTTCTTCTCAGGGAACAGGGACCAATTCCTCCTGCCAGGCGTCCTCTGTGCACATCCCCTTCGGCAGCAGTGGGTCAGTGCGTGGCACGTTAAGGCGCCAGCACCTCAGAGCCACGCAGGACAGCCCAGGGCTCTGGCATCCTACCCACTAATTAGACAACACACAAACTAGCCACCCCCCCTCAGTATTAAGCTACCAGAAACAAAAGCAAGGCCACTTAGATACCTTTGGAGCTTAGCAACAGCGAAGCTCAGGATCCAGTGCACCTCTCTTAAATCTATTCTTACTGACAGCTTTTGAAGCAGAGAATTCGCTGAACAGAGGAACACGTTGATATCTCCTCTCCTCAACTGTAGGCAGAACCAGTTTGTTATTTTCTAAGCATATTTCTAAGCGTTTCCTTGGTGGCACATATAAATTCAATACCGTGTCTGCTAGAAAAGATGTCTATTTTCAGAACAAATACAATGACATGCAAAGTTTGGGTTAGCAATAGCTAAGTAGAAGACATCACGAGATAGAAAAGGAAAAATCTCTCTTAAGGTTTTAACGTGCATAGGACAAGAGACCAAGCGGACCTAATTCTACGAAATTAAGGAATTTTCTATCCGCTCGCTCACTCTCCTGCCCTTGCAGCTGGAATAGCACAGCCCGGGTGCTCCCTCAATGATTTCTCTGCTCTGCCAGCCTAGGGTCAAGGCTGATGCATGGCAATCCTTACTGCATGCCAATATCACCGCTCTTGTGCCTGCATACGAGCATCAGGGGACAGACCCATATAATATAGAAAGGCTGTTTCAAGCTGCCAGTTATTGGCCGTTATCACCTGGTTATGAAGATGGCAATGGTTGGGCTTTATGATGGGTTCTCAATAACACCACACCGCAAGCCAACATGCTGCATTTCTCACCGGGTTTATGTTGTACTGACTTGGTACGGGTCCAGCAATGGGAAGGCAACTGTAACAAATGTTTGGAGCCCCATTCATGTCCCTCCACTCAAAAGGAACCCCTCTGCTTACTGAGATGGCTGAGTTTGCCCTTGAACCTGCTCCTCAGACTTAGGCTGTCTGAGCATTTAGTTCAGAAGTATCTAGTTAGTTTTAAAGATTTAGGATCAGTTTTGTCACATGCTGCCCAGATGATAAGCCTGATATCAGCTTCCACGTGAACAAGTGCTGGGGTAAGAAGTCCCACTGGGGACAGCAGTGCAGCAGGAATCGGATCACCACAGTCCAACGTAGACTCCTACATAATTGTATTGCCTTTAATTCAATGGGAAGAGAAGGAACTTTTAGAAGTTTAAAACAAGTCACATAGACCAATCCTAAAGGGACCAATCTCTTTCCATTACCTAGAAAGAAAGTCAAGGGTGATGGGTTCAGATGTAAGTGTCTCAAGTCAGGTGAGATCATTCCTACCTTCAGGACATAAGATGAGGAAGAGGTAAGGATCAAGCCTCTAATGACTACACTGACTTCAAAGCAGTCCTGAGCTAACCTTTTCTTATCCACATCTTCCAGCCAGGGTCAGGAAAAATTACACACTGTGGACAACCCTGATAAAATAGAAGTTAGACTGGAAAGCCTCTTCCAGAAGTGGCAGGGCTACCTCTCCATGGTACAGGTTACCACCATCTCCCATAACAAGCAAGTAGCATGCCATAATTTTACAGCAATTAGTATACAGACTGTTTCAAGCACTTGAAATAATAACCTGGGTCCTGGTCTCCTCAAAGCCAGTGACCCAACGGCTGACATTGTTAGTGGATAATGTCTTTTTAGGGCAACATAGACTTTACTCCAGCCTAACTCCACTTCTTTCCCACTTTGTAGTTCTGGCTCTACTAATACAAAAGACAGTGGAGTAGAGTTCCTTGGGGGTCAGTGTTGGGACCAGCATTGTTTAACATCTTTGCTGGTGACACAGGCAGTGGGATCAAGTTTACCCTCAGCAAGTTTGCTGATGATACCAAGCTGCATGGAGTGGTTGACACACTGGAGGGAAGGGATGCCATCCAGAGGGACCTGGACAGACTTGAGAGGTGGGCCTGTGCAAACCTCATGAAGTTCAACCAAGCCAATTGCAAGGTCCTGCACCTGGGTAACGGCAATCCCAGGCACAAAGACAGACTGGGTGGAGAATGGATTGAGAGCAGCCCTGAAGAGAAGGACTCGGGGGTGTTGGTGGATGAGAAGTTCAACATTCACTGTCAATATGCGCTCACAGCCCAGAAAGCCAACTGCATCCTGGGCTGCATCAAAAGAAGTGTGGCCAGCAGATTAAGGGAGACGTTTCTGTCCCTCTACTCCGCTCTGGTGAGACCCCACCTGGAGCGCTGCATCAGGGTCTAGAGCCCCCAACATGAGAAGGACATGGACCTGTTGGAGTGAGCCCAGAGGAGGCCATGAAAATGATCAGAGGGCTGGAGCACCTCTGCTATGAAGACTGGCTGATTGAGTTGGGGTTGTTCAGCCTGGAGAAGAGAAGGTTCCAGGGAGACCATACAGAAGCCTTCCAGTATGTAAAGGGCGCCTACAGGAGAGATGGGGAGGGACTCCTTATCAGGGAGTGGAGCAATAGGAGAAGGGGTAATGGTTTTAAACTGGAAGAGATGAGATATTAGGAAGAGATTAGATGAGATATTAGGAAGAAATTCTTTACTGTGAGGGTGGTGAGGCACTGGAACAGGTTGCCCAGAGAAGCTGTGTCTGCCCCATCCCTGGAGGTGTCCAAGGCCAGGCTGGATGGGGCTTTGAGCAACCTGGTCTGGTGGGAGGTGTCCCTG
>JAOXJK010000001.1:7203344-7218625 GCA_025774025.1 Xenus cinereus | reverse complement strand
GGTGGGAGGTGTCCCTGCCCATGGCAGGGGGTTGGAACTCGATGATCTTTAAGGTCCCTTCCAACCCAAACCATTCTCTGATTCTACAAAAAACAGAGCATTTTCAGCATCATTTAAACTCAGTTGATCTTGTCTGCCTGTGATAGGCTAAACAATCTGTCAGTCACATTTGTCAATTATTGTTCCTGTTCCTTAAAAGCAGGAGTCTAATTGAAGCAAAGAAGCAGGAAGGAAGGGCCGGTACTTACTTTCTCAGGACCGCAATTTCATTTTCTATGCTGCTTTCCTTTCCCTTCAGTGCCTTCTTGGGAATGCACTTGACGGCAAAGAGTTTCCCACTTGCTCTCTCTTCAGCCAAAACAACTTCAGAGAACGCACCTCTGAAAGAAGAAAAGAAAAATCCTGCTTTTAGGTGGTGCTTTTTTTTTGGAAGCTGTTAGCTGAAACATAACCACTGAATATAGTTTTTCTGGTGTCTTTTGACAGCCACTCTTGTTAATCACAGCAATGACATTATAAGCATCTTTCTTTGCCTTTTCAAATACACAAAGACATTCACATTCATGCAAAACATTAAAGGCTTGCCAAATACAACAGTTTTAATAAAGAACCATAGTCCAGAAGAGATACGAGCAAAGCTTGACAATCAGAAAGCACCATTTCCACACACAGGAGGATGGACGGTTGTCCGGCTGCTGATTTCACGGATGATGTATTTTTTCCCTTCCTGAAGTTTTAGGATGTTTACTTCACATAGCAGCACAAAGTCCCTAGGACTAAATGATGTACCAGTGCCAAGAGCGCTCCCAGTTCCTCAGTGACCACAAGAGGTCAGGGCCTCCATTTTGGTCCTCCCCGGCAGCCCAGAGCATCCCCTTACCCTTGGCTCAACCCTGACTCAGATGGGGAAGCAGCGTCAGGATTTCTCTATGTACACAGAGTTATTCCACAACATAAACTGCAGTGTGTGTAATCGCTAAAGCCAAAGAATCAGATTAAATCACAAGCCCAAACGTCTTATAAAAGCCTTAATAGAAGCCTCCCTACGGTTACCCCAGAGAGGATTACACAAATAAAGAAACTTCATCACAGCAGCCAGTCACTAATTGCCAAGAGTGGGCAGTGCTTCTCCTTCGTTAGGTTATTCCATAACAGTGTATTATTTCTTGCCTTCTCATCGCTTCCTCCAAGCATCTGGACCTTACTGGGGAGACGCCAGGAAAATGTTACAGTCAGCGCTATATACACTTTTTTTCTGTACCTATACTGTTTTCTGAGCATTTGAACATCATTCAGATGCTGCTGGTCTGGATGGACCTTTGCTCTGCCACAGCAGGGCCACCCACGTTCCAGTGCTCATTACTGGTTTAGTAGAGAGGTGCTGGGCAAGAGAGAGCAGTGGTCTGGTGAGGAACAGCAAATCTTTGCTCACATTCACCAAAACCTCCTCCTGAAGCACCCGCTTTGTCCAACAGACAGAGCCAAGCACTTGTCTAACCAGAGCCTAACGGGCAGATTCACCAGCTGAAGGATCATATTTTATTCAGACAAAATAACAAAAGGCAGGACACTTGCCTTCATTCCCTCCCCGCCTCCATCAGTAGATTGCTCTGCTCTTCTGCATAGCTCTCTGTGAACAGAGCTCGGCAACAGCCTGAGCAAACCCAACCACGCTCCGGCCCACTCTTAAAACGTTCATGTTTGATCACAGCCTCATTGGGTACCACCAACTTTCTCTGACTCTCATTCCCCACAAAGGCTGCTTATCTAGATGTTTGTGGATTAAACAGAAGCGTTTCCTTTCCCGGCCAGGCTTCTCCTTTTTAAGTCATGCACTTTGATGACACAACCAAGCGGCTGTGACCTCACCAACGGCTCCCGAGTTGCGAAAGGACCAAATGAATCATTAAGCCAGTGGATAAGTGGATAAGCAAAAGGAAGAGGCTGCTGCGTTGGAAAGAAAGCGCCTGTTTACCCAGAAAGGCTTTTGTAGTCAGCAGGCACAGGGAAACGGCGACGGGAAGTTTAGCAACGGATTAAAAGAGACTTTTTGCAAACTGCTACGGCGGATGTTCGACAGCCTGTCTACATGTGGCGGTGACCCTCTGAACCAAGAATGTTTTGCCTCAATTTGGACAGTGGTCCAGACTCTGGCCACATTTATGCCACCCTAAGTACAGGAATGATTCGCTGGTTTCTGCTCTGTGTATAATCCACCACTGCACGTCAGAGCATCACGGGCTCCAATTTAGAGTCCACACAATCGGTCCTAATGGCTGGTGCAATGAAGAAATCAAGCCACCCAGAGTTTTTAAAGACCTATTCTTTGCTTTCCTATTACCAACAGCCCTAGTCATTCGATTCACCAAATGGGGTTTTCACCCTGACCCTCACGCTTGGGACAGCCAGACCAGAACTGGAATAAAATCCTTTTACTGGAAAGCCCTAAGACCTCTCAGCGCTTATCAGCTTCGGTTGCAGACCAGGGTGCTCAGAAACTCCCAGAACTGCTCCCAGCTATATTTTATGAACCCCTTAAGTCCCATCTGCTTAAGCTTTCAACACTGCACTTTTCTCCAGCTGTGTCTTGAAGAAGCTTTTTGCCCTCAGTTAAATGCTGTTAAAAGCAGCATATTCACACCGCTCGTTTACTGATCACACAGCTCTCCCAATGTTTATGATATTATAAAAACACAGAGAGCTCCCATCCCATCCTGGATTTCACTGCCGTTCTCAGACAACAAAATAAAGGAAATCCCTTTTTATCCCTCTATGCAATAAAGTCAGCTTTGGGAAACACCTCTATTTCAGCTGGCTTCACCGTTTTGCTGGATTTCTTTCTCTGCTTATCAGGACAGCCATGGGATCCAGTGGTTGGAAACAGCCTCTGTGAATTTAAATGGAATTTCTGGGGGAGCTCTGAAACGCTCATAAAAACCAATTCCATTTCTCCTTAACAACCTTTCTCATTAAAGCATGAATTAAGCTGAACCTCAGCCACAGCGTTTGCTCAGATGTCAACCCTGGGCACTGACAGGGCGTTTTTTTACATCCAGTTTTATACGAGGCCGTGGCATGAAATTGCTGGTGCTGGGAAGAGCCCCCGGGTAACGCAGGGGGGAGAGCGCTGGGGTGGATCTGCCGGGAAGGCAGGAGGGAGATGCGAGGCGGTCGGGAATATCCTGTGCACTACATATGCTCCTGTGTTCACAGAGGGAGGAGAGAAGCTAAAAAACAATAAGGCAATGGACAGAAGAAAGATTCCTGAAGTGCTAGAAGGAAGAGATGCAGATAGGGATCAAAGAGTTAACCACAGACTGGGAGGAACGAAGGGTACAGGGCAAGAAGAAAGAAAGAGATGGTAGCAGGGACCATCAGCAAGGAAAAGGCAGCAAAGACACTGCTGGAATTAGGGGAGAGTCAGAAATAATAGTGTATAGATTGGCAAGCAATTATCATAATTTCAAACACACAGATGAATTCATCCAACCCTTAACGATCCAGTCCAGCCCCCACTAAACCCTCCTTGACTCATGCATGAATAGATAAATACCAGAGAGAAAGTCAGAAAGACAAGGCTGCTCATTTTCTTGCTAAGAGCAATATATCCTACAGCAAATTCTCCGCCTCCTCAAAAAAGTTCCCCAGAACTACCAACCTGGCAGGCATGCTAAACAAGATTTTTTTCCCCCCAAAGAATTAATGTGCCCTTTAAAATCAAGACATTAATGAAGGAAGCAATTTGTCTCTAAGAATTCATTGCGATTCTTTATTGAGGGTTAAAAATTAATCACGTACAAAGTTCTGTAAAAATGTTTGGGTTTGGAATATGTTGCATTTTACACCATCAAAGTGACAGGACAGGGTTTCCGCATCCTCCCTAGAGATTATAGCAAACAAATAAAAAAGCATCACAGCTTTGAGGAAGTAGGACAGCAGTGGAAATGGGTAAGTGAGAAACTTCTGCAAAATTAAACTACCTTTAGCTGCCAAAATACGTGTGGCAACTGAACCTATTTTTGAAAGTTTTGACCATGTTATCATTTACCCTAGAGGGTCAACTCTTTTCAAACTTCTAATTAAGGCATGGAATAATTTCATGATCTAGATAATTTTATATGAATTAGGATCAACATTAGCAGGAAAAAAAAGAGAGGTTACACGACCTGACGTGTCACGGTGAGATAATGGCAAATTCTAGAAGGTGATTGAGACGTTCTGACTCCTCACCCTTTTGTGCACATCTAGACTGTGCAGGACCCTATGAGAAGTCAATCTTTTATAGTTTCAATTTGTTTAAATTATTTCTCATCCAGTTGTTTTCTTTAATATAAAGATTAGGATTTCAAGGTCCTCATTGGAATACAAATGGCACTCATATCCAAACAGAATAGATTTTCTATTAGAAAATAATGGCTGCAAGGGTAGGCTATCCCGCAAATCAAAGCAAAATAAAGGCCAAATAACTTTTCCCTTCGTCTGTTTGAACTATAATTTAATATCAATGTTTAATTTCTGAAATACAATGAACAACATATACTGTGACAGCAAATCTGTTCTCATTCATCAAAAAAATTGCCGTCACAAAAATACTGACAAAATGAAGACAAAGAGGTGATGGAGGGATAAAACTTAATTTTTTTCCATTTGCAGAGACCTCCATGTTGAGCAGTTTTCCACTGCATTAGCAGGTGCTCTGTCATACTAAATCAACAGACATGGTCAGGAAACAGATTTCACATCTTCAGGCTGTGTATAGCTAATGATCATAATTATGATACAGTTGGCTTTCTGTGTGTACTTTGCCCCAGTCAAACCATGGGGAAAAAACGATTTGAAAAATATACCATGTCCACGGTGAAGATCACTGAGATGGGAGACCAACCGAATCAACGTAAGACTGACCAAATCAAAGAAGGCAGTTTCTGTAGCATGGCTTCAGCAACCACACCGAAACTCTGCTCCTTGATTACCCAGTTTGTTTTTCTCCCATCACTACAGGGTGACTCGCTGTGACAGAATGAGCAGCACATGATTTCATCTTGCGTAGTCACCAAAAGTGTTTGGATTTGTTTGGATTTAACTTCCAATTTTTTGGGTACTATTATCTACAATTACAACAACAGCTTAGTGTTTTGACAGTTTTTGTCACCAGAGTCAGCTGCAAGAATTTTAATGCCAATTTGAGGCTTATAGTTTCTTATGGTTTAGCTACTCAATATTTTATACTCTCAGGAAAAAAAAAAACCACCAGACAGAGAAACCCCACCAAAAAAATACCCCACCAAAAAAATCATAGAATTGCGATTGAAAATCCATGTCAGCTACTTAAAGGAAAGCTACTTAGAGAAGAAAGACTTCTGTGAAGTCAGAAAACACCAATTTAAAGATGCATATTATAAAGCATGAAATTATGACAATATAGTCAATTTCGTTTCCTTCACACCCCTGCTTCTTACCCTGGACCACCTTCACCAGAACACAGCCACCTCCTTAAAGGGCAGCAATCATTTTCACCCAAGGAAAAATTGCTGGGAACGATTTAAACCACTGAAATTAGTTCTTTACTCCAATATGAATCTCCAATTCACAGTGGGGCATGGCACACAGCACCAGCACGCCTTGTCACTGAGAAACTCCCTTCCCTTCCTTCAAACACGATGTTGTGAGGCATCAGCAAAGATGCCGTGCAGCTCCATTGCATCCTGAGCACTTCCACCTGCCCACCACTACCAACGAGCCACCTCAGGTCCCACTTCGGGGGCCAACAGGGAAACACCAAGTTCGAGACCTGTGTTGCAACGCAAGCAGGAGAGCAGAGCACCTCTGGGATGGCTTCCAGCCATGCGGATGGGAAATCCTCCAGTGCTTGGGGCACTCCAACTCATGCACCGCTGGGGTGAAGGCACTGAAGCACATGGCCAAGGAGATTCCCAGAGACTCCCAGGCAAAAAAAAACCCCATTACGTGCAGATCAGAACAAGAATATGGGCTTCAGTGCCATAGAACTTCAGTTCAAAGATGAATAAACCACATAAAGCACAGAAATTAAGCCAAAAAGAAGAGTTTCTGCAGAATCTCTTCCCTTTCTGAGATGAACTAATTTGTTTTAGCTGCCTGGTGTATGCTAATTTAATAGGATGCTATGCAGTCTGTTCTGAGACAGTGATGCATGGATGCTAAAAAGGGAAACTGGCCCGGCGCAGATCCCCAGTCATGTTTGTTTTTACAGTCTTCTTCTTTCCTGAACTGTTTGCTCCTTTCTGATTAATCCTGACCCCTATTAGAAAGGGAAGTATTGTTTTTAAGGCTTATTACATTTACATTACATCCTCTGCGGCAATCACAGTAAAGCTATCCAGAATCAAAAGCAAAACATACAGCTTTCTGTATTGAGCTCTTCCTTCCATTATACACTTCACAAATGAGCTGTTAAGCAGTTTATTTTCTCCACTGATGATCACGTTCTTTCCAAAGTGAATATTTAAGTACCTTTTTTCCACTTTCATCTCATAAGACAAAAGGAGTTCATTGTCTCCCAGGGTTTATCTGATGGCAGCACTCTCATGAGGAAATAACCTTTCTTTTTCTAATAATGACCTCAAACCTTTCTTGAGGCATAAGTCATCTCCATAATTTTTTTGCAAAGCGTTTCCCCGTTCTGACAGTGATACATGCAGGGTCTATTACAACACATCTGATTTCTGGAGATCTTATCTGGCCATATAAAGCAGGTTACACCAATTTGAAAAAGACAGTTTCTTCTTCTTCCTCCACCTGGAAACTTAAGAAATTATCTAGCACACCATGGCACTCTCCAAGAGGCTGCCTCAATTAAGGAACAACTGGATGACACTGCGTCTTTTAAAGCAAAGGAAAGATAGTGCAGACACTATAGTTTTGCTTGAAACAACTCCTATGTTCCTTCTAAAGAGAAGGTCTTTAGTTAAGATGAAACTAGCAACTGCCTAAAGATCAAATAACTTTGCAGTTCCGTCTCAACCATGGGAAATTCCCATTTAGCCAGGATTTTTGCCTAAAGGTGTCTGGACCTTCACAAATCCGGGTTGCAAAAGCCTGGACAGACCGCATTCCTTCAGGCAGCGTTTATCCATCTACAGAGCAAAATCCAAGTACCAGTTCTGGTGGCCTTCCTCAGTGATCACAGTACCACAGAATGACTTGGGTTAGAAGGGACTTTTAAAGATCATCTAGTCCAGCCCCCCCTCATAAGCAAATGATTATATTACTCGGCCTGTGATTATCAAACACCAACCCTGTCTTTCATGAACCCTGTAGCCCATTCTAGAGGAACAAATGGAGCGATTCTTCTTAGCTTAACTTTATTTATTTATAAACAAGGAACTTTGCATAATCTAAAAGTACACACTCCTTTTGTACTCAACAGAGTAGCATCTCCAACAGATGATTACATCCCATCCTAAAATATATTGAGGGCAGCACACCGTGACCCTGTAGGAGTCCTTCAGCTCTGTCAACCAAAAATCCCCTGCTCTATTTGCTGCCTGGCTCTGGTCAAAGAGATCATCTGAGAAGCCCAGATATTAGCACCAAGATGCCCATCAGGCAGCTGCAATTAAGTCAGATGACTTCCAGCCCTAGGATCTGGTCTTGCTTCAAGAGAAAGCAGAGTCTGACCACCCAGAATGAAACTGCTCTGACCACATCTACATGGACGTTCTTGACATCTAAGCTATTCCCCCATGTCTCCTGTTACAGGCAAGAGATGGCAAATACAGCACTGCCATCAGCTTGTGCTGGGGTGACATTCTAACACTGGTCAGATTAATCACACCCTACACACATCTCCTGATCTTCATTGAGAGCAAAGGGAGCCTAAGGGGAGAGAAGAAGATTTCCACACAGTGGACAGTTTGAAGGCTAAGGCAGACAAATCCCCACAACTCATAGGACCTCAGCATGCAGAATAACCACATATTCAAAACAAAAGTAGGATTAGGACTTGTAAGGCTTCTACGCCCACAATCACAGCACAGTTCCTCCTTATCTGGAGAACAAATTTATATTAGCTAATCAGACCATGAAACCAAGGCACATCTCCTAAGATCTGCCTTTTCCAGTTTAATCCTTTACACCCAATCTACAGCCCCTCCTCAGGAAGCATTCCCCACAAACGTGATGAGCAGCCACTGAAAGAGGAGGCCATGGGGTTCAGAGATGTCACAAGCACAGCTGAACAATTCTCATTGTGTAAGAGCCCTTCTGTGACACTACGAAACTCTAATTGGCTTGTTCTCATCCTGTTGTTACCCATCCAGCCGGTCCTGCATATCTGTTTTAAATATTTGGACTAAAAATGATGTGTATTTCATATCCTCGCCCACTCTAAATCATAGCTTAGAATTAAAAAAAAAAAATTATAGAGAGACACAATTCAGTACAATGGAATACAAATTGTTTCATAGCTCAGAATTGAGCTCTGGTAGGAAAAGCCACCACAGGAAACCCAGAGCTCCATCTTCAACCTTACTTTCAATGGTCACCTCTTAAAACACTAGAAGAGTGTTTGCTTTCCTACTTCCCAGCCTCTTGACTCATGTATCCACATGTGGTTTCATGTCTGAGCTGAGGTACATTAAGAAACCTTAGCAAACTGGTTTGCCTAGTAACCAGCAAGCTTGAAAATAAACATTTTGGCAAAGATTATTTCAGTGTAACTACACAGAACTTACCAGGCACTTCTGAAACTCACAGATACCTCTGTAAAAAGAATTGCCACACTGTCTCCACGTGTGCAAGACTCAGTCCTCTTCTCATTCAAACCTCAGTGCAAAAAGGGTTTTCTCTTCAGCTTCAGCTGACAAGGAATCTCTCCACAGCTCCATGTTTAAGGTGCTGTGTTGAGACTACCGAGGTTACTCACAAAATGGACGCAGCACCAGCACAACTTTCCTCCCATAAACTCATTGTTATGAGCCTCCACGCTGCTCTGAAGGAACATTTTTTGATGTCATGGAGTTATATTGGGATTGGCCAAAAGGAGATTCCCCAGGAGACATAAAGGAACCAGAAGCTGCACCAGCTTCCATCCAAACCGTGCCCAGCCTAAGTGTTGATCCAGATGAAGCAGGGAGCATACGAGGCCTGGCAACAGAGGTCCTCTGGGTTTATCCCATGCTTTTAACAGCAGAGAAGGCCAGCAATGCCATCCCCTGAGGATGGGAACCATCCCTGCCTTCTGCTGCCTTGCCCATATGATAGCAGAAGACAGTGTCAGGAGGAAAGGAGTCCCTCCAGCATGGCAGACCTGCACCAGAACAGCTGAGCCCATTAGGGAATCACAGCAGAGAAAAGGTGCTGGTGTTTCCCAAACTTCATCTGAAAGGAGGACAGACCTCTGCACCCAAAGAGTTGAATCTAGTCCATGGAAGCCATCAGTGATTGGTCTATAGAAGCCATCAGTAGTGAGACAGATATTGATATTTCTGTCAATATTGTCCAGAAAAGGCTTTAGATCCCTGGTTTAATAGCAACCAGTTTAGTCTTCATAGAAAACAATTATTCATCTCTTTATCAACCCTGCTGGTAAGGAGATGAAGGCTGAAGACCTCCAGATCTGCCTAGGCAAGCTGGTGCTACTGAGCTCCACCTGACTTGCCAGAACCATGATAGACTGCGACTGCCCATGGCTTCAGCACACCATACAAACACATGCCAGTGCTGGGCTACTCATGCCTCGGTCTTCATCTCTCTTTCTCCAGTGAGCAACAACACAGGAGGAATTATCTCAACGCCCCAACCAGCTCACAAACACCAACCAAAGTCAACTGCTGCATAGGGATGACCTTCTGTGTTGGAAAACTTCAGCAGAAACAATCTGACAGCAGCGCCGATTCTCTTTATCTGAAATGTAATCATAGCACATTATAGTCTCATAATACAATGACGAGTTTCCTAGGAGATGACTGCCACGCGCCCTACCTATTTTTAAAAATGAAATTTCTCAGAACTCATTTCCATCTCAGGTTGACACGTTACACACACACACATCGACAATCGCCACCACCGTGCTTCTCAGCCATTATGCAGGTCCAGATAACCCAGCCCAGACCCGGGACGGCAGGTCTGAGCAGTACCGTAGCATTCCCGATGAGCTGGCTGAGGGTGGGGAGAGGGGAACACAGCTCTGCAAACCTGACACTAATCATTCCTGCCTTTCTTTGGAAGCTGTTGCATAATTTCAAACATGAATTAAAAAAAAGGAAGCAGCACGTTATCCTCGCAGGAGACGTGCACCCCAGAAGAAGAAAGTCCCCCAGAATGTTTGCATGAGACTACTGGCAGAGTGATGAGGAACAGGCAGGAATTCGGGAATGTCTCTCCCAATGTACTGTAAAGGTTATCTGTGAGCCAATTCCCAAAAATACTGCAAGTAGTAGGCCACCAGCAGTGAGCTGAGGAGCTAAGCTGAGCCTGGTCCAGCTGGTAAAAGCTGCCGCATGTTGTATGTGGTACAGATGTGCTGTGGTTGGTACACCAGTCTACAGAAGATATGGGCTGCAGAGTACTGAAAACAAGTTGAAAGTTGATTTTTTTTTTAAAAAGAAAAGCCAGAAAGATTCAGCAGTTTGTCCTCCTGGGGAACTTCTGTTTATTGTTAATTGAAAGGGCTTGGAGGGGAGGAAGAGTTTCACACTTAATCCTGAACAGCAAGTGCACAAGTTGATCCCTAGGGTAATTTCTGGAAAAGATCAAAACAGGACAGCGTCCATCCCCACCATGATCAGACAGTGAGGTTCACTATGAAGAAACAAGCTTTGAGTCCTTTCAAACACGGCAGGTCAAAAGGATATATGTGAAAATGCTAGAATAGCAGAAAAAACACAGTACTTCCTCGGGGGGAAACATTTTTGCTCTCTGCTGTGAGGAAGAGCCTCATTTGATTAGAACTTCATGCTCTCTTTGAAACAAAGGCCTTTCCCCATTAAAATATTTCAATTTCTAAGTGAATGAGAACTCATTCCAAGTGAATGGAGACTTGAGGATCCTGAAATGTAAACTCATGTGGTTTGCTCATGAGAACTATCCTTTTTACCTGGTCAAAGGCAGACATCTTCATGCAGGCAAAAAATGCTCAACAGGGCTGAGCAACAGGATCTCCCCAGTCCAGGGTCTTTTCTTTATTTATAGCCACTAAAGTTTATTTAAATAAAGGGTGAAAGAAATGGAGTTCATGCAGTGTAGACTGCAGTTCTCATTTGTTCATTTGACATTTGCTGCTCAGTAATTTCTTTCCATAACTCTCTGTTAAAACACACTTTAAATATATTAAGTAATTAATTGTTTTCCCATGTCACATAATATGCTTTAACCACAAATATACTAAATGATTTTTAAACTAGGACTGGAGAGTGGTGCTAGAAACGATCAGCAAAGGAGTCTGCAGAACTGAATTCGCCTTCACCCTCCATGGCAAGAAACTCTCAATCTACAGTAGGATATACATGAGACAAACACAGAATTCTTGGGACAGAAGGTATAACCTCTTGCACTGTGCTAAATCTTCACTGTCATGTTTAATTTTGAAAGAAGAACTACAAAAAATGAGGAAAGTTGTTAAACAAGAAGTGAGAAGGTCCTAGGAGACAGAACCAGGAGAGTTAAAACTTGCAGGGGGCATAAGGACTGTTTAAAAACAACGACGCCTGAAACTCAGAACAAATATATACCCCATGTAAAGAAACTTGAGAAACAGAGAAGTCTGGCCAAGCAGCTGGGCAAGAGAAATCACGAGAAGTAAGACAGCATCCTCAAAAACAGAAGTTGTGTGTCCAGATGAGGAAACAAAAATGGATTTTAAGTTCTTGCGGGTAAAATAGAAAAACTCCAAAAGGCAGGAAAAAGCATCTGAAAAACAAGTTGCACCAGGCAGGAAATTCGATAAAGACTATTTTGCACATATCAGAAGCCAGAAGTGTGCCAGACTGCTGATGAACCAGGAAGCAGTCAAGTATAGAAGAAGCCTGAATAAACCCACATGGCTATAGCAAAAAAAAATTACATTTTTTTGGCATTCATGCTCACCGCAGAGAGGTTTGGGGATGTTCTCACACTGGACACACAACCTTATTTACAAGGTTGGTAGAAGGGGCTATAGACGGGACTGACCCAACCATTCTAGAGGGACTTAGGCATAAAACTACTGAAGCTCTAAACATGGGATGAAGTCTTCCTCTTAAAGCTTTCTGGGTACCCAAAAATTAGAAGGCATCTTACATGGCACAATTTTTTAAAAGAGATTGAAAGGAACATTTCAGAAATCACAGGGAACTCCAGATTAGTAAATCTGACATCAACTGGTCAGTAAATCTATAATGAAAAACATCTCTCTGGCAAAAGAAAGATTTATTGAACACCTGCAAGAATATGACAGATTGAAGAAAAGCTAACATGGCTTTTGAGAAGGGAAGCCAGGTCACCTAAATGTACTGGAGTACTCTGGAGGGGTCAATGTGTATGTAGATGAGGAGACCCCTTTGATGTTGTTTGTTTAGATTTCAACAGGATACCTCAACACAGGATCTCTGAGCAGCTGAGCTGTTAGGGGATAGTAGAACTAAAGAACTGGTTAAAAAATAGAAAATAGCAAGGAATAAATGTTAAATCCATTTAATATCCAGCGTTAGGGATTACTAAGAAAGCAGTCTGTCACTCCCTGAATGCTTCATGCTGTTGAGATCCTCCTCCTTGCCTGCAGGATACGGCAGAAGCAGGGAGGGTGACAGCGATGATCAAAAATACGAAACAGCCCCATTATGAGGAATTACTGAATCAAATAGTACTCTTCAGCCCAGAAGGGACAACTGAGGGGGACAGAATAAAGTTTGGAGAGGAGCAGGGAAGGTGAACACTGTCCCGTCTGACACAAGGATGAGGTGATGGCACATGAAGGTAGCAAAGACTCGCTTCAAAACAAACTTCATCCAGCTTTTTTCCATAGGACACTGTGAATGTTAACAAGGATTTAGAGAACAATCTGAAAAATACTGGTGATAAATTCCATCCCAGATCACTAAAGACACTATTTCTCAGAAAATGCCTGCACACATCTCACTGAATGGCAAGGGAGTACTCAGAGAATTATAATAATCACATTCTTTTTCAACACTGTCCTATACTTTCCTCCCCAGACATTTGGCACTGGCTGCAGGGACAGGGCATGGACAAACTGCATTTTTGCTATGACCAAACAGCTGTTCCTATGGTCGATTAATGAGACGGAGCCAACAGCAGCCAACAAGAGCTCATGGAAAAAAACAGCCATGCAAAATGCATGGAGAGTCAAGCCCGTCACTGAGACAAATGGGAACTTCTTTAGGTTAACCCACGGAAAAAAAGCAAGGAACAGTGCATGTAAAACACTGCCCAATTCCAATGGGCATCTAAAATACAACCTCAGAGGAATTAAACCAGCAGAGAATGATCACAAGATGTCCACAGAAGATACAGCTTTGGAAGGTGCATCACATACCGGTGGAGAAAACAGCCTTTGGGGTCTTCTTGGACTAATCTCTCTGGAATAAATAAAACCCCTGACTTGCTTTATTTTTGCTTTAAGTGAATCATATGATGGGCCTTTTATTGTCAGTCATCTCTTCCTTGCAGGATTAGAAAGTAGCTACTGCTAATTAACTAAAACTCATACCCCAAGACTTAGTTAAAACGTCTTAAATGGCATGTAACCATTTTGCTTTGCATCCCTTCAGCTAGAATAGCCTAAACACTCGAAATTTTTCATGCACTTATCCTTACAACATCCTTATGGGATTAGGCAGGGCCCTCAAAGGTAGGAAATACATGGGAACTAGGGCACAGAAGGCGTAACACAGACAAACCCCAGGTCCCCCCAGTCCAACACCCATTACTGAACTGGAAGAGCATCTTCACATGCTGCCAGATGACACTGCAGACACAGCCTGCTTTCACCCTAGACTTTTTGCTTTAGCCCCCCCCTCTACTCCTGCATCAGAGACCACCATCCCCACAGGCATATAATCCACAAGAAAGGCTAAAGCTTAGTTATTCCACGGAAGAGCAATTCACTGAAAAGCTGGCATCATTCCCTGCCACCTTGCCGCAAATATTTAAAGTTTCAGAAGGGTTTCTTGCTTTCTACACCACATGCTACTAAATCTGAGGTAAACCAGCAGCATCGTCAACCCACCGAGTCCGACATTTCAGTAAAGTTGCTTATAGGACCCCCATGTTTGACAGCGAATCCGTTTTCCTAACATTAGCAGTGTAAATACACTTTGGTTGAGCTGCCATCAGAGTCTTTATAAGGAAGCAAATCTTTTCTCCTTTGTTGACAAAAGCTTGGGAGTAGCATTTATTATACGCAAATGTTAGCAGGTGTTCATATTTAACTTGTTTTTGTGGATTTTTTAAGCCTGAGATGCATATAGTGATTGAGAATTACTGTTTATTCATTTCTGTGTAATAGGAGAAGCAGCATTTCATCTGTCTCATCCATATTTAATAGCTCCAGGCACAACAACCATGAAAGGTCTATTTTTCTCCCACTAGGGAAAATATTATTATTATTACTACTACCATGACTACATCTATATTCTGAAATTATTCATCCCCGGCTTTCTATATTATTTCTATGTTATCTGCGGGCCAGGTCCTTTCCTGGTACTTACCCGAGTTACCGGGCTGATGGAGCTATACTGATTTATGGGACGCTGAGTCACACCAGCTAAGGACAGAGTCAATTCAAAGCTTCTTGGCAATATAAAACAGATTGAATTTTGCTGCCCCGAGGTGGGGCAGGGACGCTGGAAAACTACCCATTTACTCCTCCTGCTGTTACCAGGAAAGTGGTTTAGGGAGGTATCTGCTGCCTTTTGGAGGTCCGTTCCTGTCCCCCAGGTCCAGCTCCACCACGTCCCTTTTCACGCTTCCCCGTCTTGGCAGGCACTCGAGGTAAATGCTGGTCTCTAGCTGCTGCTCCATATGGCACCTATGCCTAGAGCAGACCCCTGCTCCCAAAATGCCATGTAAATGTGAAGGATGGCACCTAATTTCCCCCTAGCACAACGGGGCAGCCCAAGGTCTGTTCTGAGGGCTCAAGCAAAGCTCAGGGTGGGCACCACCCTCCCAATCCCAACCCCAAAATGGGATGCAACCCCAATGAACTAGAGCCATCCCTCCACACACAGAATCACAGAATGGTTAGAGTTGGAAGGGACCTTAAAGATCATTGAGTTCCAACCCCCTGCCATGGGCAGGGACAC
>JAOXJK010000001.1:7160140-7178954 GCA_025774025.1 Xenus cinereus | reverse complement strand
AATAAATTATTCTCGCTTGCAGCCTGACCTTTGTAATTTTCATAACACACACCCCCCAAAATAAAAAGTATACTCCTTCTGCAAAAGTACGTTCACAATCTGCTCACCTTTCCTCTGCTCTGTACTTTGTAGGGAACATATGTCAGTGAGGACAGCTGCTCTACAAGCTCCCCAATACGCCCATCTGGCACCTTGAATGATGACACCTGAGCCGCGGGTACGAGGGCAATCTTTTATACTTCTTTACAGAAAACACACTTCTTCTGGACTGAACACCAACGAGATATCCACACCGCAAGCCTCAATCCAAAGATGTCACCCGATCTACCATTAGGTCCACATTAAAGCTTTAAGCTCACTAGAAGGTGTAACTCACAGGAGATTTTATATGCTTTTTACAGCCCAATCTATCATCCCAGGTACCACCCAGGCTGGGAGACACAAAGCAACCCATTTCCTATCATTTCCAGATAGAAATGGGCAGAGGAGGAGAGGAGAGGAGGGAAGGACAGAGAGCTGGGAGCTCTACCAGTAAAGATATTTGCATTTTGGGGTCTGAGGATCGAATATCCAGATAATATGGGCACATTCTCCTCAATCTGTGCTCAGAGTCCATTTTTAAAAGTATTCATCTAGGCATCAGTAAATATTGCATTTGCACCACCAAAAGCTATAGGTGGGCAAACAGAGGGTAACCACGAGGGCTTGTTTGCCTCAGCCTCAGTAATTTAGCTGGGTCTTTTAGCAAACTGGAGGAGACGACATGATTTTAAAACTGTCCTGTGGAGCCAAGTTTTCAAAACTGTAATAATTTATTTAACTGTATAATAATAACTAGTATTTTCTATAACTGTGTAGTAATTTCTTTGGGGACACACACACACACACAGAGAAAAAGCATTTTCTTTTAGGCAGCTGCTTGGAGTTGGGAAATGAACCGTTTGCTGACCCCTGGGCTTTCAGTCAGACCCACTGAAATTACAGAGCAGATCAAGACACTTTTGCTGTCTGGGTGTGACCCCATGAAAAATACTTTTCCTCCTTGCAAAGTTCAAGAAAACTAGAAGGGTTTGTGTTAAAACCATGAAAAGTGTGAGACTGCAACATTTTCATATTCTCTTTCTTATTTCCTTCCTTCAAAGTTTCCCTCATTTCCGTCTCAAATTTAAATAACAGACAACTTTTAAAAAGCCCAAGCCTTTCTAGTACTACTTATTTTCTCCACTTTCACTGTCTAATTCTTCTTCTTGAACCTTCCTACATGGGAGCAGCCTCTGCCTCTAGAGAAATGCAACGTTAATAGAGTCTCTTTGTCCCTAAAATCTTGCCTTGACAGTAAGAAAGGCCAGACCCTGGTAGGCTATGACAACCAGCCAGGATAAAAATGTATTGCTGAGCTATGCAGAATGTATAGGGAACGTGTTCCCTGCCCAAGAACGGACAAAAGGCTGAAGCATGGCTCAAATCATGCTACCAGCACAAATTTTCTCATTTGGCTCTTCTAGAGCACCTTCCTACGGGTCTCAAAGCATATTATAACAAAAATATGACTTTTAAATGTACTAGGTGGCAACCAGAGGCTTAGAAAATTGAAATCACTTCACAGAGGACATTTACGATCAATTCTGGGAACAGCATTCAAGGTTTACTGACGCTGCCTTAGATCATACTGCCTTCCAAAAAGCACAGTGACCCCCTCAAAAACAAAATAACAAGCTTAATCATTAGATCGTTCCACGTTTGTTATTTCTGATAAAGGAAAGGGCATTTCTCGGGGAAATCTGGGGGTTAATTTGTTATATGGATCTTCTATGTCATGTTTTCTTTGGCAAACGATCAGTGAGCTCATTAATTTCTCTATCTAACTTAGTTTCCGTTTCAAAGTACTATAAAACAGAAACAAACAGATGCTCATGCCAAAAAGTAAACATTAAAGAGAACGATAATATAAATGGTCCCTTTCTAAATTGATTCAGATACAACAGATCACAAAAGGCCATCTTAAAACCAAATGCTCTTAAAATAAAAGATGAAGACCTCCTTACCCTCTGCTTCAAGTATTTAAGCTAATGAGAGCTAGGAAATCAATGAGTGGATATTGAATTGCTATCTAGGCAGGCTTCAGACAGATTCTAGTAAACAAACACAAGCCCAAAAATAAATGTGATGGGGAAACTTTTTTTTCAGGAAATTACACATTTATAAGCAGAGAGGGGGGAAAAAAGGGTGGAGAGAGATACTGTAAAGATGACTCACATGGAAGAGATCACACTTAAGATCTTTTCATCTATTCGAAAATCAGCTATGCTTAGATCAGTATCCAGTTTACTGAGACACATAATTGTCCATGCTGAATCTGCAGCCTATATGCCATGCCCTTGGCTCACATCTGCACACTCATCTACAGATGCTATTTAGGACGCTGGAGAGGGGAACTCAATTCACAAGAAAAGCCAACATGGATGCAACTTACTGCAGGAGAAAAGTTCTATATATCACTAATGCTCCTTGCTCTGAGACCTGCTCAAAGTTTTCTTTTGCTTTATTTTACGTAACCAGTGTTTCCACTGAAGGGCTTTGGTGTTTTAGAGAGGAACCTGCATATATGCTATTACACGAAAAAAATCTAGATTTTTATAAGAACACCGACTATTGCTATGCTCGGTTTTGCAAAATTTTTCACTGTGCTGAGAGTTTAGATACCCAAGAATTGTGCTACACATTGATAACATAACTAGTGCCATAGTAAAGTGCTGTACTCCTGGGTTTGTGGCCATATACTTCCAATAGAGCAAGTCAATTACTGTTGGTGTTTCCATATATCATCATATGCAATGCTCATCCATGCAATTTTGGTACATACAAAGAAGACACACAATAGAATTTCTCTCATGATCCCTCCGGCAAACAGCAGTTCCCTTCTTCCCCTCCAGACTGCAGGGAATGTAGGAGGTTTACTGCTCCCAGTCCTGCTTTTTTGCCCAGCTTTCTATACATGTCAATGGCAGCACGATGACATGGCCGAAAAGAGCTAAGACAAAGCATGAAGCTTTTCATTTCATCTAGAAAAACATGAGATCTGATAACTTGCAGCAACAAGTTCCATGCTTTTAATTAAAAGCCCGGGAAAATCCTGTATGCAATGATCATGATCATAGAATAGAATCATAGAATGGGTTGGAAGAGACTTTTAAGGGTCACCTAGTCCAACCCCCCTGCAATGAGCATGGACATCTTCAACTAGATCCGGTTGCTCAGAGCCCCATCCAACCTGACCTTGAACGTTTCCAGGGATGGGGCATTAACCGCCTCTCTGGGCAACCTGTGCCAGTGCTCCACCATCCTCATTGTAAAAAATTTCTTCCCTACACCTAGTCTAAATCAACCCTCTTGTAGTTTAAAACCATTACTTCTTGTCCTATCAGAACAGGCCCTGCTAAAGTTTGTCACCATCTTTCTTATTAGTGCCGTTTAGGTACTGGAAGGGGCTATAATGTCTCCCTGGAGCCTTCTCTTCTCCAGGCTGAAGAACTCCAACTCTCTCATTCTGTCCTCACAGCAGAGATGCTCCAGCCTCTGATCATTTTTGTGGCCTCCTCTGGATTTGCTGCAACAGGTCCATGTCCTTCCTGTGCTGAGTGGTTCAGAGCTGGACGTGGTATTCCAGGTGGGGAAATGGTCTCCAGGAAAGATATATTTTTTGCAGCAGACACAGGGTATGAACTGGACGGTGCATTTGTCAGGGAGTCAGTGCAAATGGCAGAAGCAGAGGCAAACTGTTCTCAGGCTCACGTTGCCAAGTAGGAAACCTGCTGGTCAGTATTGCTAGTGCACACAAAATTAGGTCCTTTTTCAGTGAAAATCATTCAAAGAGCTGTCCTAAAGTTGCTAAATGACTTTTCATTGTGAATTTTGCCAGAGGCTCCCAAACTGCAGCTGTAGTTTATAGCGGAGAGTACCAAGCTTTGTACCAGGTTTTCCACTTCTGACACTCTTGACTGCAGGTGACTTTCAGTTCACCATATGCACAACCGAGTACACAACCACGAACTACACACGTCCATCCCGCTACCAGGGTACAGGAAAGAACCATCAGACTGTTTCTTTTCAGCAACCAAAGGGGAGCTGCCCTAGGAATGGTCCCCATTCCCACACCAGCCTTTCAGAGGACACCGGCTGGGGTAGCACAGCCTCTCCTGTGCCCTTCATCTCCTCCTCCAAACAGAAGTAACATCTTGTCTATGCTTTATTTGACAGCAGAGGTCAGCTTCTGTCTCCAAACTCCTTGACCGCTGCCAGACTCGCGGCTCTGGTCTTTAATAAACTACTATTCTGCAGGCAATTTCAGGGAATCAGATAGAGAACAAAGAGGCTACCAATCCAACAATAAAAATGCAGATGGAGAAAACATTATAATGAATAATATTAGACTGTCCCTAAATTCAGAATTGGTGCCTCCTCAGCCTATAAAAAGTCCATTACCATGTGCTTCTTTCTGAGATGTGAGGCATGCAGTGTAACCCTTTCCATGACAAAATAAAGCAATAGGCTTCAGAAGACATCTGCCATAAATCCAAGCATTTCCAAAAAGTGTATTTTCTTGAAAGTTGAGAAGGAGTATTCTTATGCTTTTAAGCTATCTGTGTCCTGTTACAGACGAGTTATGTAAGCCTTTAAATAGTAGCAGTGGGTAAAGTTTTCTTTCAAACAAAAAGCGTGATCCTGTGTAAGCAGAGATTTATTTTGCTCGTGTGTGAGAAGGGCAGACGATTACATGATGCCTAAATGCAGAGTAATGTAACTTAGAAAAGGGAATCACATGGTTTTACAAGGAGATGGAAGTCAACTAATTTAGAAGTTCCTCAACTTCCTTCTAATAACCACGCAGAGAGACACTGGGAACGCAGTAAGCTTGTGCTGTCATTGCAAAGTTTTAATCCCAGCTTTGCTTTTCCACAGAACTTAAAGCAATTTATTGCATGAGCCCAAATGCACCCTTCATTGCACCATTTCCCAAAAAGGTATCAGTGCAATTGTGAGAGAGAACCAGGATAAGACACCAACAAATACAAAACTGACTTATATCTCAGCTGACAGTCCCACAAAGGTCCAACCTTCCAACCATCCTCACAACTGGAGCATTTACCCAGGGCAGGGCATGGGGCAGTTTACACAAGCACTGCCAGAAACTGTGATCTGGTACAGAAGTGGCTCCAGTCTTCCAAAGAGTGAGGGTGAAACATTGGCCAGGCACAGTATTGCTTAAAAAAAAAAAAGTCAGGAAAACTAATTGGAAGAGATTAAAGAGAAAGAAAAAAGATAGCAGGGTAAATTGTTCGCAGGCCACAAGCCCAGTTTTCTTGCCTGATTTTTGTTTTGGCAGCTGCACATCCCGGGGATGCCTATTTAGGGACAGATTTTACTTAAAGCTTCCGCGATGTTGTGTATAGAAGAAACAGGAACAAAAACATGTCTCATGGACACGTACTAATTTAGAATCCCAGAGGAAGTGAGGCACTTGTGCAGCTCCCAAGCTCGTGTTGTTTGGATCCGATTTCTTTTTAAGATTGCACTCTTGACTTGATTCTTTTAACTAAAGAAACACAATAAACACAATTTCACTTTCTTTTGCTCAAGCAAGCAGTAAAAACAAATGGCAAAACCATAAAAGTAAGCCAAACTTACAAAAATGTAAGCAAAGAGACATTCACCAAGCAGGAGACAGCTACAGGTGGAAGCCACACCAAATAAGCTATCTGCCAGCCTTATCACTCCACGTCCCTGAGCCAGGCAAGCAGTGCTGGAGGAGCACCCTCAGTTGGGCGCACAGCAGCCCCTGTTGCAGAGACAACCCCCTCATATCCTCGGTTTCCTCCCAGGGACTTCCAGGGTCGGTGCCAACCATGGGTAGGCGACCCTATCCAATGACAAGAGCACTGCGACCCAACGGCAAAGATTTAGAGGTATTCTCTGAAGTTGCCATCCCTTCTAAATTGATGTGCCACCCACTTCAAGACCTGTAGTTACTGGGGTCAAGGACAGCTGAGGACAGGCACACTTCGCTGCAGCCAATCCAGTCCCCATGTAAAGGTCCACTGACCTGCCACAGCCATGATCTCACATTGCAGTTCTAATCCTGGTCTTCCCAGGAACTTCTTTTGAACCGAAAGAGGGTAGATTCAGACTAGATATAAGGAAGAATTTTTTTTTATGCTGAAGGTGGTGAAACCCTGGCACAGGTTGCCCAGAGAGGTGGTAGATGCCCCATCTCAGGAAACATTCAAGGTCAGGTTGGACAGGGCTCCGAGCAACCTGATCTAGTTGAAGATGTCCCTGCTCATTGGAGGGGGGTTGGACTAAACAGCTTTTGAAGGTCCCTTCCAACCCAAAGCATTCTGTTATTCTACGATTCTCCTCCACCATGTCTGTTTATATTTCTAGTCCCTCACCAGGCCAACTCTAAAGTCCTCCCTTCTTTGGGGACACCAACCTCAAGCGCTACTGGGCTATAACGAGTCACCAAGCCACTAATAACCTCCACAGACTTGAAGACATCATAGCCAGTGACTTAAGACCAGATCTTTCATTTAGTTATGAACATGAGGGGTCTTGTTGCACCTACTTGAAGTGCTTCTGGTCAAAAAACAGCGTCCCTAAGCTAGACTCACCCAAACACCCAGTGTGGAGTTTGCACTCCCAGCAACCATTTTGAAGATCAAAGTGGCAGCGAGGCAGAGGAAGTCTGAGCCATACATTGTTTGCTTCCTATACTCTTACGTAGAATTATGTAATGTCATTAAGCGGTGTAATTACGGAGTCTAACTGTGCTTTTGTGGTTGAAGTGAAAGTATGCCTAATGGTGTAATTACATCTAAAAAAGAGATCCCATGACTAATTACATCCACAGGGCGGCAAGCAGCAAAATGCTTCGTAGCATAATATTAGGAATGAATTATGTGTCTGGTAGTTTTCCTCCTTATTCAAAGCCCAGCAGTGTAAGATACTGCTGGCAGACCCTGTATCTCCCTATGCATTCCACAGTGCCAAGATTATCACCACCAACAAACCCGTAAAGAGCAAAACCTTCTGAATAACAACCAAGGCCAACCCACCTTAATGCTACACAGGAATGAGCCCATTTCACCCCAAATGAGTAGGGACACAGCACTGGTGAGGTGTGAAGACCATCAGCAACCATCATGATGCCACACAAGCAAGTGTATGGGTGACTGGTGGGGTCTTCAAGCCACTCCCCACGTGTCTCCTACCTGTTCAACTTTCCTGTTTGCCATATATCTGAGGTTGATGGAAGGCACAGGGTGAATCCAAAGTGAAGACCTTGGCAAATGCCTGCCCAGGGCCAAGTGCCACCTGGACTAGCCAGTGTTGTACTGGCTACCAGTCCCTCCAGATAGAAGTTGTAGGAGGATGATCTTGGCTGGTCAACTAGAGTCACATCACAAACCATGTTACTCAAAAATCCAACTTCTGCCAAGTGCCCAGACTACCCTCACATCACTTAAGAACCAACAACAGGAGAAACTGGCTCCAGTCCACCTCTCCCTGCCAACCTTTCCCATCCCACGCCACTCATTAACTCAGGGCAGATGGGGATTTGGCTTTAGCCTACCCAGAAGCCACCTCCTCCAGTCCCATTGGTGAAACACTGGAAAACACAGAACTACCCAAAACATTGATCTGAAGCCAAGGAAGTGTTAAAGCTTTCCTCAAATACATTTGTCTTACTGCCTGCGATGGCGTTTATTACTAGAGCGCTGTGGCACCCGGAGATTTATGGGCAATGGGCTCACTCAGTCCCAGACAGAGGGAGTTAATTAACACCACCCTATTCCCTGATGTCACTCCCCTCTGCTTTCGGCTCCTTCTCCTCCACTTCCCTTCTTTATCCCCCTCTTATAGCAATGGTGAAGTACAACCAGCATTTCTCTCTCTCTCCAGACAGCCTTTAAGAGAGCAGAATGCCTCCATGAGACAGACACTTGCTGTCCCCAGCTCCAGCCCCAGGCTCCAACATTCACCTCTGCAGACAGAGATCTGCTGCAGCCATTAAATTGAAATCTGTTGGGTTATACTGGAAAATGCATTTCACTTTGCTAGCATGACTCCAGCAAAGTTCGTAAAACCGGGAATTTTTAATGCCTAACAGGAAGCCTGAGTGGTTTTCTAGTCGACTTCTGCTCGCCAGCCCCACCTCTCCACCAAATTGCTTTTACAAGCTCCACTTAATGTCCACAGCCTCCTCTCCTCTCAAATAAACCGCCTTGCCCTTTCATTTCGGGAGGAATACTGAACTGTGAGGCACAGAAAAGGCTCTTACGTCTTGGGGAGACCCAGCACATTTTCAGCTGAGCCGTCTGAAGAACAAGTGGGTTTGGAAAGTTGAAAAAAGAATTTCGAAGAAAGGAGGGTTAGGTGAAAACCGAGAGCTTCTCAAATGGTGACTTCAGATCAGGACTGTTTTGCTGAGTAGCATTTTTACTTGTAAGTAATCTGAATATTTATTTATTAATTTATTTTCTCTCAATAAGAGCAACTGGGTGCTCCTCTTCAGGGCGCCAGAGAATTAGTTGGGCAACGTGGAACAAATTCCCCTGGGGATAGGAAGAAACCTGTCCAAGGTCTGGACACTCTGCTCCTTGCTGTGCTGGAGCTTCATTATGCTGATGCCAGGCCAGGCAGCCACCACAAGCACAGGACACCCCAGGTGGGAGGACAGGACAGGTACGCTTTGGGGGAGCAAGGAAAGACTGGGTTTGGGATTCAAAAGGGAGAGGAAAAAAATACAGGTGCAATAGAAAAGGAGAACAAGTTTCAAAATAATTTTTTTCCCCCAACATTTTCCCTGCTGTTCTAGATCACGAGTAAACGCACGACCGTGATTTGAAGGCACTTCAATAAATCCAATCCTAAATGAATTTTGAGGGGTTTAGAATCATAGAATGGTTTGGGTTGGAAGAGACCTTAAACATCATCTAGTTCCAACCCCCCTGCCATGGGCAGGGACACTTCCCACTAGAACACTTTAACTCTTTGGTGCCCACCACGGTGTTTTGAGGTTTTTAAATAAAGCAAGTTTCAAAACTCAACAAAAAAACCCATCGTGGTGAATACTTTTGCTATTTGAAAGCAGCAGCTGCTCATCTCTTCACACCAGCTACGAAGCAGCAAGAGGAGATAATCAAAGTAGACAGAGCGCAGGTAGACAAGAACATACATGCCGAATATTTTGGAGCACTCAGCTGAGGATGAGTGGATGGTTAAGCACCCAAATGATCTGACCGCATTTTGAAAATGTGGAAATTCAGCTTGTGAATATTGATTTCCAGGCAATCCTAGCTCACTCCATTCCCTAGCGCTTAGCTGCCTTTGAAGGTCCTTTAGAGCCTGTCCAGAAAAAAGCTGCTTACTTCAGTGCTCTTTTAACCACAGGTTATTTCTTTAGTCTGAGAGAAAATTAGCAACACGCTGACTCTGAAGAAATACTCCAGGCTCCCACATTTGCCTCCCATATTGCTTTCCCGGGAATGTATTAACAAGCTCATAGCAGGGCGCAGAAGGTGGCATTTCCAGGAAAGAGGAAACTTCCACCTTCGCTATAGGAAGTTCTGAACTTACGTAAGAAAAAAAAAAAAGCAAAAAAGGGAGGGGTAAATTTAGCTTGTGTCTCTCCTCCATGCCAAGCTCTGAGGTCTCTGTTTGCAGTGAGCTACATCCATAAGAGGCAGGAGCCCGGGAGAGGCTGAAGCGGGCAGGAGTGCTGGGGGAGCAGCTGACGGGTCCTGGCAGGCTCGGCGGTGGGGGCTGGAAAGCCCACGTGGCTCCGCTGATGGGGTGTCAATAAAGCACTGTGACATTAAGCAGCACGCTGGTGTGCAGGGTGGCAGTCGGAGGCCAGCTCAGGGGCTAGGGCTCGAGGAGCAGTGATCAAAAACAAGCCAGAAAACACAGCATCCTTCAGCTACGTGAAGTTCCCAAGGAAGCAAGAAACACCAGGGCTGGGGTTGTTGAACAGCGGTTAAAAGCCCATCACCTGTGGCCCCACAGGAATCAGCATCCACCCCTCAGCTCACAACAGGGCTCCTCCACCTCTTCCCAGCCCACCCAGATGGTCCCAACCGATCCACCAGGAGGTCCTGCTCCATAGCAGATATGGTGCCACGATGCGAGACGCTCATTCCTCACCCCATCTGCAGCTTCCCCCTTCCTCTGAAGACGCTCAGAACCCAGACAGCACTGTCCACATCACGAGCCCAGCCCCACAACACAAAGTGGGGGGGAACCAACAAGAGATAAAAGTTTATTCACCTCCTGGCTTTTGAGACTTCAGTGGGATTTTGGTCCCACAGAGTAATTTTGGTCGGGAGGAACCCCGGGGAGGTCTCTAGTCTATCCTACCATGCAAAGCTCATCCAACAAGTTCATGCAGCTCAGGGCTGTGTCCAGCTAAATTTTGAACATTGCCGAGGTGGAGATCTCCCTGACACTCTGGGCAACCTCCACCAACATTTAAACACATTCACGGTAAAAAAGAGTTTCTCCTACATCAAACCAGAATGTCCTATACCCCAACTTGTGCTGCTGGTTCTAGTCCTATCACCACGTACCTCTGAGAACAGCCAAACTCCATCTTCTCTACACCCTCTTGTCCCAGTTTGGGATGGAGGAGAAACAATCCTTTGTTTAGGGAGAGGGGCTCTTCTTATACTTATTGCCATGGCAACCAGGGTCAGCTGACATGGTCAGGTGACCTGAACTGACCAATAGGGTGTTCCATCCCATCTGCCATGTCAGTATAAAAGCTGAGGGAGCAAAGGGGGCAGGTTGCCTCTTTTTGAAGGTCTGTCTTTCTTCAGCGGTTGGTGTCTGAGGAGCACCCTGTGGGTTTGCCTACCTTTGATCCCCATCAGTGAGTTCTGGAATCCAGCTCCCATTCATCACAGAGTTGACTTTGGAACTTTCTAAGTGCCTGCCAGTGACATCTTCCTGGGAATTTTATATGGTTTTGTATATATTTATATATACTGAAGGCTATTTCATTATTTCTTTTTTATTTTATTATTAATATTTCATTAAAGTAGTTTAGTTTTTTTCTAAACTCATAAATCTCTTTATCCCTCTTCTTCCTCTCCTTGGAGCAAGAGGTGGGGGAGAGCATCATTGGCCAACCCTGTCCAAACCACACTACCTCCTGTCAGGTGCTTAGAGACAGCAAAAATCTCTTCCTTGAGTCCTCTCCTCTCCACGCTGAACAAACACAGTCTTCTCAACCGCTCCTGGTGCACCGTGTGCTCCAGCCCCATACCACTGTAGTGATCTCTGAGTTAATCAATGTTTTAGGGGGATATAAATATCTAGGGAGCCCAAAATTTTTTTTTTTTTAGGGCACAGATGTACACCCAGAAGTGAGAGAGGTACTGCCTGGGGAGCTGCGAGTGCTCACTTCTCCCACAATGGGAAGTGAAACCAGCCAGAAAAATCCTGAAACCCCTATACAGCCAACAACAGCAAGTCGCTGACCTGTAGTAACACAGCCACCTCTGATAACAAGCCAGAAACTGCACCATCTTTTTTCATCCTAAACCAAACACAGCACCAGACCCTCTTAAACAAGGACCGATCTGGGTAAAAATTCCCCAAAAAGCCCTTTTTCCCCCTCCCTGCAACCTTCAACCTGTCTGCTATCTAAGTTAATTATTTTTCTGCCCCTTCTCCGGGCTTTATGTTTGGGTGGCAAAGGTTGAAAGTTAACACCAAGAAACAGTGACCATGTGCCAGGCCACTGCGAAAACGCAGTCAGATAAAAAAAAGATATCTTCCTTTCTCTGCACAGAAAGGAAGGCTTTGGAGAGAGCAACCTGTGGCTCCAGGGCCTTCTTCACTGGCTAAAATTCAGAACAGCTGCAGCATCTCTTTAAAGCCTGCTCAGGCTTTCAATGAAAGTTCGTGGAGCGAATTAGGGATGTCAGGACTCGCTATGTCAGGAGAACATGATGAAAGTTGATGGTGCTGCTCTCCAGAAACTAATGTGTCTTCATTTGCAGCGCAAATGATAAAGGGATGCCATTATTTGGAATGAATGTTTTTTAAGAGCATGATTAGCACCAAGTAATTATTTGCAGATATTAGCTGTTTTAATACAGCGAGCGTGACAGAGTGGTTGTTGTTCATATAAGGAGAAAGAAGGGTGAGACAACTGTGCTATGCATCATGTAATTACAGCAGCAGGGCTAGGCCTTTTCTCTTGATGAAAAGCTCCACAGTAATTCCAAAATGTGCTCAGTTGGCTTTTATTTATTACTGGCATCAGTGCAGTCTTTCTTAACGATTAGAAAAAAAAAAATTGTGAGAATAATTCACAACATCCACTTACTCTTTTATGTGGGACCATTAATGTGCCTGAACACTGATTTCTTTTTTCTTCCCTCCATTTTTGATATATAAGCGTATCTAAACAGGCTGAATGGAGGCATTGCGAACACTAGGTGAATACCTGGCTTGAAAGTTAAACCAGGTTAATAAAAGTCCTTTTCTTAGTCCTGGAACCATTTAGGAAACAAAAGATAATATTCATTCTAGGAATAAATTTCACTTGATCTTGCCACGTTCAGACACATGACTCAAGTCCTTCATTCTAACACCATATGTATGAATCGATGCAAAGCTGAACCTAGGACTTCTGGCATGTGCAAAGGCAGGAGAAATAGTTACTTTATTTTTCATTTTGCTGTTATTTTCTTTGTCTGTTTGCACAGGCTTCACTGGGCTGGTTATTAACATTCAGTTTCCTTGCTAAAGGCATTCCACCCAGCACTAGATCTCCTCCAAAGCTACTATAAATGGATTTAATTCAGACCATGATATTGAACCCTGTGTAATGAGCCAAATAATTTAGTGGACAGAAGTTTGAAAAAGCTCAGAGGGTTTAGTTTAATGGCACGTGGGCTCCTAGAGCAAGGCTGGCTTAAAAAATGTTCTATTCTCAAGCACTTGCTTCCATCCCCTTGCCCTCTTTTCCACGCTGGTCCAGCAATGGTGTAAACCACTCTAGCTCTCTGCTACAAGGATTTGGCTTTTTTTCAGGAGGTAACGTTTACAGTGTTAGTTCTGCCTCCTGTCAACCAGGGAAGTGGTCATCAAATACACGTTTGCTGATTTCTCTGTCCATCCTGTGTAATCTACGTAACTGATCTCTTTTTCTTGGCCTGGGATTCCTTTGGTCCTTTTCTTGTTTTGGTTTTTGCATCGGTTGCCTAACAAAGAGCAACTGGATGCTGTTTATTTCCCAGCTGCAATTTTCAGTCTGTTGGAAATGACTGATACAGGGCTAATCCATAGCTAAATTCTCATTTAGAACCCCTGGGTTTTTAAATGCTCTGAGTTTGTATGACCCTCTGAGCAGAAGTAAATTTCACTTTTCTAAAACCATGCTGGTTTGTAAAAGTCCCGTCTCCGTATCGCCTAATGAAAAGCTATCAAGGGCTTCGCTCTCTGCTTCTTTATTTTTTACAAGATATGTCATCATCAAGCCCTATATAATTAATAAACCCTGATCCTCAGTTAATAAAAAATAAGAGTACACAGATTAATAGGTGGGTGGGTGTACGCTCCACTAGTTCTGGCTTTGGCAATGGGTTTGCTTCTGCGAGCTGCGATCCCTGCGATACCGTCACAGCTCATAAATACCAGAGGCGAGACTCCTTGTTGACCCACGCGTTGTGACACGCCGCCAGTGCTCCGTGCCATTGCTTCTCCCCATTACTTTGATGTATATTTCTCATTATTTCGTAAGTAACACAAAAATTAAACTGCATCTGAGGCAGCAGGGAAATCAGTCTTCTCCAGAGAATCATTCCAGTTAAAAAATTCAATAAATCTTTCATCCATTCAGACAATGTATCAAAAAAAAAAAAAATTGTAGCAAGAATGCACTTAAAGAGAAGGCAGAAAAAATATATTCCAAATGGCCAACATCTATGCTGCAATAATATTCTTAATACATTCAGACAAGTGTTTTTAGGAAGACAGATGATGTCTAAATGTTCTTTCTTGATAATTTCTTGTGTGCTTTCAATTTTCTGGAGATAATTAGTCATTGTAACAGGAGCATTTAGACTTTTAAACACACATTTTTTTCACTAAAAAATAATTCAGTCAGGCTGGTAGTGTGATTGCCTTTCTCTGATTAATTAAATTTTCAGCTTGAGGTATTCTATAAAAGTACATTCAGAGACACAGGGTAACACCAACCAGTCTTGTAGCTAATGCTGGGTCCTTGCAGATTTAAATGCTGTTCTTGAGGCTGCCACACTTTGTCTGTGATTCTTGAGCTAAAATGTTTAACATTGTATAATGAGAACCCCACATTCAGCCCTACGTACCCACACACGAACGCTGGTTATCGACATGCCTCGCGCCAGGAACACAGGTTTGACAATCCCAATCCATTTTAAAGAGCCAGGAGTGAACCAAAGACATCATCTTAACCTGATCAATGGTAGGCATGATATCGGACCGTATTCCTCTGCTTAATTTGAAAGTTAATTCAGGAACCCCTGAGGATTCAGCTGGAATGAGGGCTTTCAGCAACTCATTAGCTGACAGCAGAACTTGGGGTAATTCATTTATATCTACCAAGAGAAGCTTGAGTATCCATGGGATTAAGTGGTAGCTGAGCAGGGATTTTTAGGACAACCATCATGCCCTCAAGATGATGAACCCTGAGCGTGTTGACCCGAATGGCAACTGCAAGACACATCTACTGGGTGCAAAGCTATGTCCTACCTTGCTCCCTGAGCTCACTTCATATTCAACAGAGAAAAAGGCACCTCTCTGACCCATCCCAGCTACCTCTGTTAGGGTGGAAAATCCCGCGCATGAGGGACCTGTTGTCTCTGACATTCTCCAAAGGTAACCCAAGGCAACAAGTTCTCACGTGGGTATTTACCCCATGCTTGGGCAGATGAATCTCATCCTTTGTCTCTGCAGGTTCCCAGGCCATTGCAGCAGGGCCAGAGCTAACATGAAACTCTCCAGTTAGGCAGCTGTAACATCCCTTTTTGCTGCCTCACAACCCTCAGAGCAGGAAGCAGAGTCATTTGCACAAGGAGGTTGTATTTACACTGCGGTTCTCTACTCTTCCCCACTTGGATGCAGTCGGTTTAGAGGAAAATAGCAATATCTAGAAATACCCTTCCATAGTCCCATAACCTCAGCTTTACTTTGCACATCTTCATGACTGCCACCAGCCCAGCACCAAAGCATCCCAAAGAATATAGGGATGTGCTTTTATCCCTGTTTTTAAGAGGCAACTGAGGCTGCTGGGCTATGCCTGTGTCAGTAAGAGTGGCACAGGAGTACCAGTGGCACGAGGCAGCAGTGGCACAGAGGGGACAATTCCCAAGGCACAGTCTGGATGACCATTCTTCCAGCTTTTACAGCATTTACAGTATCTTTCATGGAAACTTTGCAGCTAGAGAGAGACCCTTATCTTTCCTGGCAAAGCTAGCACATTTTTTAAGAGCCCGCCTAGTGCAGTATGTGGGCATTTTCTCTCTTTTCACCTTGACAGCTGCAAACTATCGCCCTCATTCCTGTTCCATTTATCCCACTGGGAACTCTTAGATTAAGTAACTCTTAGATAAGAGTGGGAAATTAGTCATCATAAACACGTGGGCCCTGTGAAGAACTCCAACTTTCAAACAGCAAAATAGCTTTTGCTGCAGTGCTAACACTGTGATGAACTCCACATCCACAACACCTGCCAAGATTGCTATTTTTTGTAGGGTAAAAAGCTTCCAATCAGCAAATAAGAGGTTCTCCCAGAAAAAGAGTTCCTGTTCATAAAGCCTGAAGAATTACTTTTGTCTTTCAAGACATCTGGGAGGTGCATAAAAAAATCATTCGCAGAACACACATCTACCATGAGTTTTGATCAGCATTGTATTATTATGTGCATGGTCCTATCGGTTTCAGCCAGCGCCTGGCAGAGTCTGATCCTGATTAACCAGTCAGCATCAAGGACCTGAATTCGCCGATTATCGGGTGTTGCATCAAGGCTCAGAGCATTTGGAAGCTAAATTGGCTTCACACCTTCCTAACCTCAGCATTCACTGCAGAAAACTGTTTTCTAGCTGGAATCGTGAGCTCTTATGAAGAGACTTTGCACCTACCCTCAGAGTGCTTCAGAGATATTAATTCGTTCAAGCTTGTAATAGTCCTGTGAGATAAGTGTTGTGATCCCCATTTTATTGGCACAGAAATAGAGGCGACGAACAGTCATATGTTTTGGACACGGGAACGCGAGGAATCAGTGCGAGAAACAGCAATAAAGCTAACATCTTCTAGCACCCAATCCGTGCTTTCAACCTTAATAAAGTCTATCCCCTTTAAACGACGCAGCCAAAAGAAAGAAGATGGGTTTCGTTCTGATAACCCTCCTGCCTCTTTCACACGCTGGAGCCGCAGAACCACATCTTGATTTCGTACCCACACAATATGCAAAACTCCCGATTGCTCAGCTCTCGGCACTTCTGTGCCAACGCTGAAGAGCGTCTCCTGCCAACTGGAACTGGCGTGTTATTGTTATTAATCATCTGTATATGCCACTGGTTCACAGGAACTATCCGGAGTATTTTATTTATATGAAGCATCATCACACTGCAAACGCCCCCTTTTCCATGTGGCCGACCATCTCCTCTGCCTATACTTATGCTCCATTTTTTTCTATTAAACAATCAGATTATACCTCTCATTCCCCTATTCATTAAAAGTACATATCAAAGAGACAGCAGCTTCTTGCTTCTGGAAAAAAAAAATATAAAAGCTTCTATTAGAGAGTCTGCACAAAGAAAAAAAAAAAGGCGAGGTTGTGACATAGCAAAGAGGGATCACACTGCAAAGTAATCCACTGCTGAGGTCACATCTTATGGCCCCTCTTTGTGCTCAGACAATGGGGTATGGCAACACTGAGCAGAGAGTTTGGCTGTTTAGCTCAAATGATAAGAAACTGCCCAGGTTTATCTTTAAATTGCTGCTACAAATCCCTGGGGTCAACCAGTCCTTACCCCAATGACTCAGTCACATTGCTGCTGCAAAAAAAAACACCCACCTGCTTTGAGGCAAAAAGACGAATTTTAACTTCTTTTGCTCAAGTGAGCTGCTGGATATAACCTGTCCTGCAGGAGACCCAGGGCCGGTGTGGGATCCAGCCATGCAGGACACAGAGGTACTCCAAATTAGTTCACTCCAGATGCAGTTTAGCTACAACCCCTTGAGTTTAGCTACAACCCCAACCTTGCAAGACTTTCTGGAGGCTGTAAGTAAACCAGTCTGGGGTGCTGGTGAGACCGGTGGCCCTGTGACACTCAAGTCTGTGACATGGACAAGCCCATAAAGCCTATGAATTATCATGTCTTGAAGTGATAGTTTTACAATCAAGACCCTTCTCCCTCCCCAAATGCTGGCGTCATCTCCGCAGCGACAGAGCCCCCAGGGGAATCAGCATTCCCAGAAGTGTGAAACCCTCAATAAGGGGAAAATCTCTGTACAGACAAGAAATGTTCCTGGTCAACCTCCAAAGCAAACCTTGCATTCACGGCGTAGACTTACAGCACGAGGATTTGGTCCTCTTTCAGCACGGTTATGTTATGTCAAGAGGGATATTTGCTGACAGAAAGCAGCTCATAGAAACTCTGAAAGAGAATAAAAGGAGGAATTCCGGTGTGCACACCTCAGTGAAGAGATGTGCATAATGAACAGTCTGTTGTCCTCAGGTGTTGGTGGCTTTGTGGTTGACTCCTTCCTCCAGAAGGAGTGGATAGAATGGATAAACTGGATATATATTTATATAAATGGATGTAACTGATGCCCTTGGGACAACACTGAGGTCTTCCCCAGGCACTGTTGACCTTGTTCCAGCCATAAGTACTCCAGTTTGCACCGTTGTAGAGCACCTCCAACAACAAAGCAAAATATCAGCTGAGTCTACAGTACTGCCCATAATTAACAGCAATGTATCTCTGAGTCCATTATATCACATTCTCTTATTTACTGCAAATTGATAATTGCAAAAGTGGAAAGCGGCTTCAGACCTGAGGCTGCACTGAAGCTTCCACTTAAAGCAAGGGCTCAGCCTCTTGGTTGTTCAGTAATTTTATAATAAAACTCAAGAGATTTCGTGGTTCCACTGTTAGTTGGAAATGAATGCAAGGCAGGAAATGAGGAAGGGCTTTGCTCCGGCAGTCGATTTCTCTGAATTTTGCATGAGTGAAGCAAGAATAATTGGTCCAGAATTTATAGTGCCATCGCAAAAGACTGTACTAGAGGCAGTGAGCATGTCCGCAGGGCTGAGGAAAGGGAACCAGCCCCATTTTTCCCACAGACACATGTTGCTGCCAGCCTGGAGAGCAAGGTTCCACGCTGACCTGCTGGTAGCTGACAGTGGTAAAGCATATGGAGGGCCACGAAGATGTTCAGAGGGATGGAGCACCTCTCCTATGAAGACAGGCTGAGAGAGCTGGAGTTGTTCAGCCTCGAGAAGAGAAGGCTCCGGGGAGACCTCATAGCAGCCTTCCAATAACTGAAGGGAGCCTACAGGAGAGCTGGGGAGGGACTCTTTGTCAGAAAGTGTAGTGACAGGACAAGGGGTAACAGTTTTAAATTGGAAGAGGGGAGATTTAGATTAGATATCAGGAAGAAATTCTTTGCTGTGAGGGTGCTGAGGCACTGGAACAGGTTGCCCAGGGAAGCTGTGGATGCCCCATCCCTGGAAGTGTTTAAGGCCAGGCTGGATGGG
>JAOXJK010000001.1:7139140-7160040 GCA_025774025.1 Xenus cinereus | reverse complement strand
TTTTGGGGCAAATTTGGCATCATATTCTGGCGAGCCAGGCAGGAGGCTAAGGGTCCTTCCGAGCCTAGGCCCAGGGGGCCGGGACCCTCTCTGGGCCCCCGACTGAATTTTTGTCGGAAGAGTCTCCTGTTCCCCTCGGCCAACGTGCATCGGTGGACACCCCAGAACCCAACACCCTTTTCTCAGCCTTATTTTCCCTCTCAGCTCCCGCTCTCCCAGGGGGGCCGGCAAGAAGACGGACTGCCCTGCGCAGCTCTTTCCGGGCCAAATGGAGCCTTGATCTAAGTGGGAGGAAAGGCTGAATTAGCACTTTTTGCTGCCAAGGATAGTTCTGTCTCTGAAACCGTGCTGGTCTCTGTGGCAACCAGAAGAAGCAGCGTTTTGTAACAGGCCTCCTTCCTCTAATTCACTGCACCGCATTTCGGGAATGGACTGAAGCCTCTGGTCCAGCTCAAACACCCCGGAGTGGCCATAAGCCCCGGCTCACGTGCGGGCTAGTGGCACCCTACCCTGGCCAGGCAACCAGCCCACCACTTCCAACCACCTTTCTCCATGAAACCCACCATCTCCTCTTTCTCTCTCTCAAGTGATAATGGGTATTTGTGGCCAATGTGGAGGAGCTGGGCTTTGCACGCATCCGAATCCAGCTACTCGCTCCCAACAAGAGGCAGTCTCCATCCCGGCAGCGCTGGCTGCTCTGACAGCCCTCCTTCCCCAAGCCCATCCAGGATGAAAAAGGCCAACTCCCTGCAGCACACAGCAAAAATAAAGGACAGCACTTTCATATTTTAAGACAGAATCCAGCAAGGAGCTGAGCGTGTGTCCCGAGCAGCTGCACAGAGACAGCGAGAGCTGCTCCCTCTTTATCAGGGAGTGTAGCGATAGGATGAGGGGTAATGGCTTTAAACTGAAAGAGGGGAGATTTAGACTCACTATGAGGAAGAAATTCTTTCCTGTGATGGTGGTGAGACACTGGAACAGGTTGCCCAGAGAAGCTGTGGATGCCCCATCCCTGGAAGTGTTTAAGGCCAGGCTGGATGGGGCTTTGAGCAACCTGGTCTGGTGGGAGGTGCCCCTGCCCATGGTAGGGGGGGTTGGAACTCGATGATCTTTGAGGTCCCTTCCAACTCTAACCATTCTATGATTCTGTGATCTGGCCTTCTGCTAACAGCTTGGGTGGTGAGCACAGCTATCCGACTGCTGCCAGCACAGTTGTGACCTCCAAAGCATTGCACAAAGGCCATCAGCTTGAGGTGGCTGCTCTCCCCAGCCAGCCCAGGGCACGGTGCAATGATTCGAGAGAGAAAAGGTTCGATACCCCAACCCCGGGCTCCCTTCGACTCAGCCCTTTGTCCCGTGGATGTATCGATAAAACCAATGAATTGCGCTTCAGTGAATCGGCACAAATGCGCTACGCAAAGAAGCAGCTTGAAGCTCAAAGAGCAAAATTTGCAGCTAAGGACACTAATGACTCAGCCTGGTTACTCTGAAAGCAGCTTTTGTGGGTGGTAAGAAATGGATGCAGGCACCGTAGAGCCTGGCAGTGATGAAAAATAACCCAATACGAACCAAGTGTTTGTGCTTGATATGAAGAAGAACAGAATTCTTGCATATTTTTCCCACATTTCTGCAAGATTGAGTTATTGTTGAGCCAAACTCTGATGAGAACTGAGGTTTGTGTTCTTTTGTTACAGGTATTCATTTTATTTTCAAAAGTTGGGTCAAGTCAAATGGGGAGCAACTTGTAAAATCAGCCTATAGGGCTGAAGTTACCATTTTTTTATGTTCTCTGAAAAAAACTATGTACTGAAATTCTACTGGACATTCACTATATGCTTTATACAGACAGCCTGAGGAATTTGCAGAGCAAATAAATGCAAACAGATCAAAACAACTGAGACAAGAGAAGGTCAGATGAAGATTAATGGGAGTGAGATGGGGGGAATGCTGCTAGCAGGAGGCAGCTGTATGGGAGGAAGGTGAAGCTAAGTCCTGGGGGTTGGAAGCAGGACAAGCAGATTTTAGTAAAAATACTGGAACCACAGGAGGAACAAGAGCTGGTTTTCTGAAAGACACTTTTCACTCTACACCTCTTCCTCCCAACATGTGCTCAAAATGAACCAGACTTGTCCATGGACATGAGGACCTTCTCCTTCCTCCTAGTACTTGCGCATCAGCATCCGATAATGGTTATGGGGGGCTGCACCGGCCCTGCACAAAGCTCTGGGATTTCAGTTTACCTAGGATCTGCCATCAGGCAAAAGATTCCCTCGGTCTGAACGTGGGCTACGGCACTGGGCAACCCGGCACATCCGTTGTGTGCAGCCTGAAGCCATCTCGGGCATCTTGGATGGGTCCTGCAGAGCATCCCTTGAGCCACTGTAGCCCCTCAAAGGTGGTAACCGTGGCCTCTACAGAAAGCTTGCCCAAGGAAGATCACAGAGCAAGGCCTCATTTTGTGGTCCTTGGCTGTAAGTTTACACTTTCCAAAGATGTTCAAATCCCACTGAAAACATAAAGGAAAGACAGCTGAAAATTGCTGGCTGCTGAGTGATTGCAGTCCGAAGACTCCTCTATGTACAAAGGAGGGAAAATGTTGTTCACTGCAAGCTTATGGATCTTGCCAACCCAGGGATGAGCTTCGAGGTGAGGCAATTTCATGTTTCACAGATGAGTGCTCAGAAACCTAGCAAGAAAATGACCCCTCTGCAAAAAAAAACCCCACCAACCCACAACTACCTATTCAGTCAGTGCCAGGAGGGCTGTACAGGCTCGGTGCACTGATGTGTTTAACTGCTGCAGCGAAGCAAGAGCTGGCTCCTGCTAAGTGCTGGCAAAAAACTTTCCCTGGTATCCACTTGTTCTGCCAGAACCTGCAGAGGTTTCCATTTCCACTCCCAGGGGACGCGAGGGCGAGATGGGGCGTACAGCCGGGCCGAAGCGGGGACCTGGCACGCGAAGTTACCTCCCTGCAGATAGAGATTATTTTCTTTTCCAGCTTATCTCTAAAATCTGTTATGTGGGGACTTTCTTTTTTTTTTTTTTTTTTTTTGCAATTGCATTTTATATTAAAAATAGACATCATCTCGGTGGATGTTACAGTCCTCGTTAGCAGAGGTTGTTGTAGTAGCTTGCAGCATCTCGGACATCACAAGGTTTGATGGAAAGGTTGGTGTCCCCAGCACCCCTGAGCACATGGACACATTGAGATGATCCAATCCAGCTCTTGTCCATCAGGTAGCCACCATCCACTTACTGCAACCCGTTCCCATTCAGTGGGAATTTTGCCTTTTTCTTTGATAGGAGGCACCACCAGGCTACCAGTCTGGGTCTTCACGTCCTATGAAGCAGCAAGTGAGATATTTCAATGAAATAAAAAAAAAAAATGCCTTGTGGCAGGTTTGTGCCTCAGAGGGCTGAAGGAGGTGCAGGCCTGGGATATGAGGCTTGCTATCCCACACCACCCTTGTGACAGGCAGGCAACTATTTGGGGTCTGATGGCAAACTCATCCCATTACAGATGGCTGAGCAGCCTGCGCTCAACTCATGGGGTGTCATCTCGTTCTCGTGCCGTGCCGGGTATGAGCAGGAAGAGCAGGAACAGTCTCAGGGATTTGAACTTGGACAGGCAGGTTTAAACTGAGTAAACTTTGGACTGTAGGTTGGGATGAATGACGTCCTCCCTGGCACTCTGCGAGATGTAAGAGTCTCCGTGGGGAAGCATTAGGATCCCCCTCACTTGAGCGAATTTTGACTGCTTTGGACAAAACAGTGGAGAATATTTTGCAGGGAACAAGCCTGTGGGTGGAAGGGATGATCTCATAGGTCTTTTCCATCAGTGATTTCCAGGATTTTTGTGCCTCTGACATAAAACCCCAAAATAGCAACATAGTCTAGGTCAAGATAACACTAAAAGCGTGTGGTTAGTTTTACATCTGGCCAGGAGCAGATGTGCTATACAGAGGTTTATGAGTCATTCCCAGGCACTATACGCCGCCCTCAGAGTAAGCCTCAGGCTGAGGGCTTTACATCGGGCTGGTGGGAACCCGGTCACATGCAACACAGTGAAAATGGTATAGATACCAGCACAGACACTGCACAAGCAGGAAGACTCCTTGACAAAAGGAGGGCTTAGCAAAGCCTTCACGCTGCCATGCTCTCCCTCGGTAACGGCTCCTCCTATTTCTGACAGTATTAGGAAAGCACAGGCACATACGTGGGGCTTGAGTCCCAACCTCATGGGCCTGAGCGTGGCCACCAGCCCGGTTCCTGCATCCAACACCAGAGGCTTAGAAACACTCATGTTACAAATAACCTCATAAGCAAAGTCATGGGAAATGTGTGTGCACTTAACCTCACCTATCCCAGCTTAATCACGTCTCCTCTCCGGCTAAGCTCATTTCCCAGCAACTGTCCCCAGTTAAGAGGACACTCATGGCCCCTACGAGAGCACAGCTAAGGGTGACTTACGGAGCCACAGCCACCCTGACCATATGCACAATAAATCGCTTTACTTTGCAGCACCTCAACCTTATTTACCCACCAGACAGGGAACGACTCAGTTTTCCCATCTTTAAATGTAGGGTGGGGATACTCCTCGTTACCACGCACTGAAACTTAACGAAGGCATGTCTCCAGAGCACTCAAGAAATCACCGCAGCACATCCCAGAACGGTAGTCGCTGGAGAGCCGTGCCCCGGTGGATTGTGCATCGCAGGTCATTAACTAATCCCCTCCATATGTACAAATAACTCTCATTATTATGAAAGGAGTTACAGACACATCAAGGGAAAAACCAGACCCCTCAGGGATCAGCAGCCGCTGTCTCACTGCAGTCTTGTGGCTAATACAAATGACAAACATTAGAGGGGATTGAGGCAGATCAAACAACCTTAGCCTTCGAGCGCAGCCACCGAGAAAGCCAGAGGAAGCTCCGTGAGGCTTCTTAGACGTCGTGCGAATGCTGCCCCAAACGTATACAAATGAGAAAAAAGTTTATTGAAATCATTAATCCACGTGAAACGTGATAAAAATGCACTTTTACCATCTGGCCTTCAGTCAGTGTGTTTATTACCAGGGGAGTCGAGGCAGCGCCAGCACTGCCCACTCCTGTGATTCCTGGTCCTTTCCCAAATGCCCTGGCTCCCATAGCCATCCTGCAAGGCATTCTGAGGTGGGGAGGGGGTGGGGGGGAAGAGGGATGGGGTCCTGCTTTTCTTTTCTTTTATGTTTTTCAAGTAAGCTTCTGACTGCCACTAAAAAAATATATTAAAGCATGGAAATCTTGAGTTCCATAACCTAGAAAGTTAATTTGAATATAAAAAATTTAGATTTTTTTTTTTTCTTACATCTTGCTATTTTGAAGGCATGAGATTGAGTACTGAGGATTGCCCTGATTCCTGGAAAAAACTTTTTTTTTTCTTTTTTTTTCTATTTTGGTTGATAGAGAGGAGCCTTAGGAGCAAAATCTTTCTCAGTGGTCCATAGTGTTTTGCTCTAGGCTTTTGGGCTGGATCCTCCCCTTGAGAGGGCTCGCAGCTGAGTTCTGCTTGTTGCTCATCCTTTATCATTACATCTAAACATGATCTCACCTCCTATGGGCAGTGGTGGACTCACCACCAGAGAGATACAGGGCTCATTTTCCTATCAGCTCTTTTGCCTTCCAACAGCCCGCATATGCAATATTGCGTTTCCACCTCACGCTGACTCACTGGTTGACTTCTTTGCAGCCCCAGAGGCTCAGTGCTAAACCCTCCCCTGCTCCCTGATGCCCCGATGCGGAGAAGCCACCACCCCCATCACCCATGGCAAGGGAAGAGGACACCCGACGAGACCCAGCAGGGAGCCAGCAGCTTTGCCAGCCGCCGACAGCCGGCAGACTTTACGTGCCACTGCAGCTCCTGCCTTTGAGTCATCCCTGTGCTTTACATACAACCCTACAGGCTGATGCAAATTTATGTAACTGCACACCCCGTCGGGTTTAGTCACCCCCTCGTCACGGGGTAACCCCCCCCCACACACACACACAACACAAACCCTGCTACGTGCTCCGGAAAATCGGCGCGGCTCGGGAAGTCAGGGCTAAGGTCCAGCTCGCCCCATCCCTGGCACCAGGGCAGCACACGGACTGTTTTTTTGCTGGGGATGAGAGAGTTAAGCTCTGAAACGGGCTGACTCCGAACACATTCCCCAGATTGTTTTGAGGATTGAGAGGAAAACAAGTATTCCTTAGAGAAGGGCCAATTCGTCTCACTGTGTGCTAAATGACCTCTGCAAGAGATCTTAATCTGGTCTTTAATAGGTTAGGCAAAGAAATCTCATCTGGGGGGGGCCAAGGCCAAGTTGGAGGGGGAATTAAAACCCACCTCATATGGATGGGCAGAGGGGTCCCTGGAGATCGTCCCACCTTTGAAGATACCACAGTCTTTTCATTTATGAAATGCATCCATCCCTGGGGACCTAAGCTTATCAATCACCACTCAGGTGAAGGTTTGCCAGACCTGTAGTTGCAATTCAGCAAGAGAAACAACTCAGCAAAGCCAAGTACTGAGTGATGGAGAGTCCAGTTTTCTAGATGCCCATCTCCCACTAGAAGATCCAGGTCTGGGGAGACACCAGCCCCAGCAAAGCTCAGGCTTGGTACAGCACAATTTGTGTTGCACAAAACAGCACAGTTGAGTTTCTTTTTATAAAAAGGGCAGAAAATATTTTTCTTCCAAGATTCTATGTCACGCTTCCTCTACTGAATGCACATTTCAAGCTCCTGGCTTAGTGTAAACCTGCTCAGCTCCACGGGGAACAGGAGCGCTACGCTGGCTGGCACCAGCCTCTGCTGTCTTGGGGAAACCAGGTCCGGGTAATTATAATTTGCCTAATTAAACTCTCCTTGTTCTTCCATTGGAAGATGAAGTTTTTTATCTCTTGCCACAACCTAGAGATAAGCAGGGCAGCGTTAAACATCTGCCTCCAGCCCGCTGGGCTGAATTCCTGTGCTGGACGGACAAAGCGAGACTTGTACCTAGTCTGGGACAAGTGTAGCCACCAGATTCAATTCTAGATCCTGTGATGGCATTCCCAACTCTGTGTCACTACATGTGGTTCCTCTGCAGTCTTAAGAGACTACCAACTAATTAAACAGTCCCCCCGACTCTATCCCTGCCTGCTGCACCCAGGCCAGAGGTACCATTTCATTTTACAGTCCGAGCACCAAGGTGTCAAGAAACTGAGATTTGTTGTATCCCCGACAGGATTTCGGAGTATAAATCCTATGGACTTGTGTTGGTGCTCCCACCTCAGGTGAAATATTCAGTCCCACAAGGCCTTTTCTCAGTGTGTCCCACTGAATTCATGGTAGAGCCACTACCATCGTCCAAGTCAGCCAAAACCTGAACCTGAGAAGTAATGACAGAACCACCTCCAAAAGTGAAGTTAGATGAGTAAGGAGCATCCAAAGTGGAAGGCTCTATATAAATAGATACTGTGACACATTGCCTTCTGGAGGGTGACAATCCTTCTCCATGGTTAGGACATGGTTAGAAGGTGGGGGGCTTACACTGTTTGCTGCATCCCCTGCTTTTGAGACAGAGCCTGCAGCTCTCCACAGACCCACAGTGGGGTGACCTCTGCAGACGTGGGGGGACTTTGCACAGAAAGAGGCTCCTGGGGTGAGCAGAGGACCTCATCCTCACAGAGAAAAGCAAATGGGCTCCCCCTCCCTACCGGAGCCGAACACGCGTCCTAGATTTGATGCACGCTGCGCTCTTCAAACTCTCATTCGTACGGCTGTTTCCTGAAATAGAGCCACCGTGACGCATTCTTGAGAGCGGGGCCCTGGTGTTATTTCCATCGCGAGACGAGAGGCACCCACCACAGGGTTCATCCACCTGCGACACACAGATTGACCCACAGAGGAGTACATGGGGGCGAGGTACAACGGAGCATCGCTGCCCTGCGGTGTGTGAAGAAGACAGGTCCAAACATTGCCATGTGGGAGCCACCAGCAGCAGACAGGGAATCCCCTCTGCCCCCACAGAAGCCTTATTTTGTGTTCATTCCTCAGGGCAGCTCAGAAAAGCACACACAAAAACGAAGGTCCCCACGGGAGGAGAGATGCCAGAGCAAACCAGAGCCTCATCGGGTCAAGGCTGTGGCGTCTGCGGCGATCCGATCCTAAGGTAAAGCAGAAAGAAACGCCACGCTTGCGTGACTCACTAGTTTATTATAAGCAAGCTGACTCTTACAGGAGGGCTTCCACCAAAAACCAGACAGCTGACGCAGGTCTACGGGCAGCCAGATGCCACAGACTCAGCACTCGGGGTCAGAAACGCCACGCAGGTTACAGGGAGTCGGGAGGCCTCCCGCCCCCTCAAGGGAGCTGGGAGCGTCAAATTTGGTCTCGTACGGCCTCTAAGGATATCCCCAAGCTCAGCACCTCAGCCCTCACAGGGAGCGAGGGTTGCCAATAAAAATGGCTGCAAACTGAGGGGAGGAAAGTAAAAACAACAGGGGAAGCCAAGGGAAAGTGCTGAGTTTCCTGGAGGCTTTCCATCCCTATCTGCTTGCTCTGGTGGACGCCAAGTCCTCTGATCAAACCCAGAGACAGTCAAGTGGGAAATTAGATGCCTCTCACCTGGAAAAATGTGTCAGAATATTGTAATGCCAATAAAAACACACCCATACCCACACCTACTCTTTCTCTCTTGCGTTTGTTGACCAAGGACTGCCAAGCTGACCCTAGCATCTCACCAGCAACGGCCAAGAGTGTTGCTATTCTCCTGCTCTACCTGACAAGCAACCACTGAGGCCATTCAGCACCTCCACAGCTACAAAGCAAGGGAGTCTCTTCCATAGCTTGGTCTTGGTCATCCCAAAATGTCATTCTCGCCCTAGGCACTGTGGACAACCTTCATGTTGGTCTCCTTCTGCTCCCCAGTGTCGTTGCTAAGCTGCACCAGAGCCCATGATTCTCTCCTTGCTCTTCGCTATTAGCACACTCTATTAAGAGCTTTCTCGTCAGGAAATTGCTTTCCTCTCTGTATTAAAATTAGTTTTGGGGTGGGCGGATTTCTAATGGCTTCGGCATTAGGCAGGATTCATATGTTTGCTCTTCAGATTTGACTGAGCATCAAAATAGTTTGTTTTAGGAGCCCCTAGAGCACCCAGTCAGCACGGTACCAAAATCCTGATTTATTAAGGAATCAGCTAACGCCCCTTTACTACACAACCACATATACAGTATCTATGCACTATAGTGTAGTGTGGGGGTGAATGGACCTAAACGCACATCGTACTGGCTTCTACAAATGTAGTGGAATTGCCTCTGTAATACCTCTTGCTTTCCCCCAGTCAACCCACAGAGACAGCAGGTCTCTGTGACTCCCTCTCCATGAACTTCTTTCTCACTTTACCCTTTCTACACTCTATCTCCACTGTACCTGGGGCGTTGCTTTTACCTCCACAGTATCCTAGATGCTCTGTCCTTCTCATATGGATAAAGAGGGCTTTTTTCACAGCCTCCTTTTCCTACCACCTCCATCCTCATTTCCTTTCCATCCTTTAGGGAAATAAGGGCAGCAATATTTTAATTTGCATGGGACCGTTGTGAAAAGGAAAGCTGATGAGAAGGCAAATTATGCTGCGAGGCATCAACAGCTGCCATTATCTAGTAGCTTGATTTTTAGATAAAGACTGGCTGCTGGCCGGTCACAGATTACAGAAGCTCCATGCATCTCCCCATTTCCCCCTTTTGATTGTTTTCATTTACAATCTGCATACTAAAAAGATGTCCCTGGCTTGGAACAAAACAGCTTCAGAAGTTACCAGAGCAGAAGACAGTACACAGACCCATCGTGGTGAGGATTTCGCATTAGGAAAATAAAAAATCTCATATTGAGTGAGATCAGTGGTTCATCTAGCCCAGGACTGTCCCCAGCAGAGATGCTTTTCAGGGTCAGCAGGTGAACCTGGTCTCTGCCTTCAGTCTTTTCCACTCTTACTCTTCCTAGTAGCATCGACTGGTTGTCAATGAATTAGTCTAATTCCCTGCTGAATCCGATGATATCAGCGGGTTCACCACCTCCTGAATCTCACCTGCCAAGTACAAAAAATACCTCCTTCTAGCTGGATACTTTCTTTTCAGTTAGATTAGATTAAAATTGCTGGATATTAATCTGACCACCGGCTAGTTTCAGCATACCCCCCACCTGCCCTCTCCAAGCTGAAGTCCCAGCCCCTGCACTGTCCTCATAAGGAGGAGCTCTATCCCTTCGCTCGTTTTAGCTGCTCTTCTCCGCACCTCCTCTGCCTCCATCCTGAACTGCACCCAGCATTGCCCTAGCACAGTGCACCAAACCTTCCTACGGTGGCAACATGGGACCCCACATCTTGTTCTCAGCACCCTCCCTGACCACACACCGGGGTTTGTTTGCTTTTTTGGATGTCACTGAACATGGAGCGGGAGACTGCAAATGACTGCCAACCGTGACTCCATGACCTCTCTCCCAAGATGTAACTCCCAGTCCTTGAGTTCAACATTGTGAAGGCATGGTTTAATTTCCTCTTGATGGATTACCTTACATTTATCTACACTGACACTCTTGTGTCCCCTTTTTCACACTCAGTCATTTTTATGAGGTCTTTCTGGAGTTTCTCACCATCTGCATGGTATCTGACTACCCAAAGGTAGTCTGCAAACCCAATTCTCTGTTTACATTTGACCTGCCATATTTTACAGCCCTTCCCATTCTCTTCATTTGAATGAGCTTTCCGTTTCTCAGATGCCAACCATCTCCTGTGATATGCTGTTTAACTTTCCTACTGGGCCCACAGGGGATTTGAGGAACAACTTTGTTTTCTTTCCGAATTGCAGCACACGTTTTTATCTTCGCTTCTAATACACTATTATTAACAGCCTCCAGGCTGCATGCAGGTTTCTGGCTTTTTTGAACTGCTCCTTTTAAGGTCTCCCTTATATTTACCTTGTCCCTCTCTTGAAACCAAATATCCACATATGGGATTTATATCCCCGCTTTTTCCTGCTACGGTGTTAAATCTAATTGTATTGCCCTCACTACTAGTGAGGGCGCCTGCTAATGCCTCTTGGACCAGGTCCTGCGCACCACTTCAGGCCAAATCCAGAATAGCATCTTTTCTTACAGGATCTAGAATTAATCGTTTTAGGAAGCAACTATTTACTCCATCCAAAACTTTCTCGCTACATCTCATCCTGATGAGGCATTGACCCAACCTATGTATGGACAGTTGAAATCTCCTGCTATTAATACCTGTCCTAAATTTGCTGCTTCTTTAATCTCACTTGATATTTCCTGGTTTGGAGGGGCGGGGGGGAGTCAGTAGTACAATCCTAGTACTACACTTATTATATTATTAGCCAGGATTTCCACCCACGAGGATACTATAGTGCTTCTCTTTTCCCGTAACACTTCTGTGCTGCTGTACTTTGTATTACCCTTCCTTGCACTGTCACTCCTCCATCTATACATCCTACTCCAGCACTCCTATAAAGCTGGTAGCTTGGCAACACTGCATCCCTCTAATTATCTCCTTTCCACCAGCTCCCTGGGGTACTTGTTCTGCCACGGTTGCCACCTGATACCAAGCTCTCTGGTTCCCCCTAACTTATTTTTTCAGGCTTCCAGCACTGGGGTACGAGCACTTGTACGTTTTATCTTCACTCCAGCACCTAATACTGTGCATGTGACTCAACTGCTTTCGTAGGCAGTCTGATTTGCCTTTCCTGATTTACTCTAGTTTTGCTCTGTGCAGTCCTCCTGGAATTTCTGAATGTGCACTGAGCCACTGAAACCACATCCAGCTCACAGGGTGCACCAGTCCAAGCCAGGTGCTCATCTGCACCTTCTTCCAGCTACCAGTATGAAGGCTCCTCTATGACCCTTTTATTTCTCAGTCCAGCAGTCTTGCTCTGAATCCTGATCTGTTGACAAAGATATGGTCCATCTACAGGTTTTTCCTGTCCCCAGAAGATCTCCAGTTCCTGAAAACCCAAAGCATACCTCCAGCTGTCTGTGGCATCTTGTCCAAATGCTGAGACTACAGATTTTTGCCCACCTCTCCAGCCTCACCTGTGGTATTGGCAGTATCTCAGTGAGTGCTACCATGGAGATCCTGGACTTCGATTTCCCACATAGCAACCTGAATTTATCCTGCAGAACATCCCTCCCACACTCCCCTGTGTCCCCAAGACCAGCACAGACTATCTGCTCTTCCCCAGCACCAAGCAGGAACTCACCTAGATACCCATGATACCTGCTTTGTGCCCCACAAGCACATCCCCATGGCAATCTTCTCAGATGTCACAAATCCATCTCCCTCTACATCTGATAGCTACATCTGCCACTGCCATCCATGCTTCTTCCAACCCCAGGAGATACCCTCTGCTATTGGAGCAATGTTAGCACAAGAAGACAAGCACAAGAAGGCACAAGAAGGAGGTGATACCTGAGAGGTGATGTCCCTCCACATCAGCAGAGCATCCCGCTATCCTGAAGGCTCCAGCAGCAAGGCAAAATACTATAACAACATCCCATTTTCACCTCTCTGGGTTTTTCATTCAGCTATTTCTTCTATTATTATATGTTTTCATCTCTTTATAAGCCATTGTGGTTATTCACAGGACTAAAGTCCCAAGGCTTAGATCTGGATTCATATCTAGACCCAACAGAAGAGCTATACTGTCTAATTTAAAGCCAGTTCTGGAGTCATATTCAAATTTCCCCAAAGGTCAGGCAGATTTGAAACCATTATTGCTACTAAATTCCAAGAAGGAAGACAATTTAGAGTGGGTATATGATTCTACATTTTCTGGATATCTACAGCTGCCAAATGCAGTGTAAGGCAATAGCTCTGTACTCCAGCTTTACCAATCATATATCAGTTCAACTTTTTTTTTTCTACTGTGTTTGCAGGAGGACAGAAAAAATAGGCCTCATGTGACAGAGATTAGCTACATGATTTGTACTACAAGGAGTCATCCAGCTACAGCTTGAGCAGACAACAGAGAATACACCAAATAGTTGAACTATACATGGAGTCGCTTAATCTGGGTATCGGAGCTAGGGGGCAGAGAGCTGCCTTTGTTATAGGTTTATAAAGTTGTAAAATAGAGCATAGTTGCAGACCACAGGCTGAGTACCCACTGGCTGAGGTGGGTGGTAGGGAAAGCTCTTGTCAACCTTCTCCCAGTTTCAGCCCAGCTGAAAGCCTCTCCTTGAAGGCCTGGTCTTTGCAATCAAATTAAGCAGTGGTAAGTGGGCAGCAGGACCACAAGTTACTGTGGCAACGGAGACCAAAACCAGACTCTAGGTAGTAGTCTGCTCACCCATGACAATTTTTTGCAGCATCTGCCAGGTTCCCGAGTTCCTCTTAACATGAAGGAAACCTCTCTCACAGACACACGACTTCTTCATTAAAAATACCCACAAAAAAAAAACAACACCAAAAAACCCAACAAAATCAGCATTATCCGTTCAGAAAATCCAGCATGTTTAAGGGTGAGTGAGTTACATCACCCTTCAGCTCTTCCCAAGATGCTCTCCCAAACAGCACGTTGTGATGGCTAATGTAAAAGGAAAACCCAACTGAAGGGAAATCATCCAAAACTCCAGGCATCATTGACAGACCCTGTAAGAGAAATGCAGTAACACAGGAGCTACAAGACTTACATCATCCAAACTGTCAGCACTTCTCCTCCTCACAATATTTTTGTCACCTATCATATAATCCATAGAGACTTAAATCCCAACAATGCGAGATACACTTGGTTCTCTCCTAACAGAGTCGCTGGATACCAGAGGAGCAAGTTTTGTTAATTCTGCTCAACAAGTGTCTCTACAAAGCATGCGTGAGGACGTAAAGAAACACTCTACCAAGCTATGCAGAGTACACCATGTTTCATGAAGTGCACCTGCAACTAAAAATCTCTATAGCAATCCCAATGAGACAAGAGAAGGAGGCTCAGATAAAGGATCTTGAAGCGCTCCAGGGAGAAAAACAACAACCTGACTACATAAGTCACCAGCAAGTGACAGACCTCAACAGACAAGTCATTAACATCCCCAGTGACTGTCTCTGCCTATTAGTATAAGCTGCATTAGGGGGAACGGAGCTGTAGGGAAGTCACAGAGATTAACTAAAAATAGCCAAAGAGCCAGGGAGGAACAGTCTTGTTCTAAACTCTTTATGCAACTTAAGATAAAACCAACCCAGATGACCAGGCGACCCGTGTGTGAAGCAATTCGGCAGCTTCCCGTCACCGGGGAGGATGAACTCAACTGCTGGTAAACACACAATAACTTTCACAGGCCACCAGGGTCCAGCCACGGTCTGGAGGGAGCCAGCCGGGGGAAAGACTCTTGTCATGTTCCAGCCCAACGTATACAAGAGAAAATCTGTTTATTTAGCAAATCATTCATTGGTTTCAGTGGGGAGGGAGGTTAAAGCATTATTTGTGATTCTCTAAAACCACTTGCTTTTAATTCACTGCCTAATCCTCAGGAGGCATGTAAACCAGAGATTTTTTTACATAGAAATAAAAGAGGCCATTCAATTACATTCAGGCTGTGTTGAAAACAAATTGGAACCGTACGAAAGAGCAGACACTGCCAAATAAAGGAAATCTCTTCCAAGTGCAAAGCCACCAGTTAAACACAGCCCAGGGAGCAGCCAAGGCCCACTCTTACAGGTGCCTCCCCATATTCTCCGTGTGCCGTGCACCCAAAAAGCACATCCATGTTGCCCACGTATGCGTGGATTACAATATGTTCAGTGAGTATAAACACATTGTATTTGAGTAAGAGAGGGAGACCACGTCCAGGTCAAAAACACCGATCAGCTAAAAGCATCTGCTGGATTAAAACTCATCAGATCAAATATAAAGCATGAGCTAATTAAATATATGTCTAACTTGTTAGTACTGTATGGTACTACTGGGTATTCACACAGATAACAAGACTAAGCAGAGTTACAGCTAATGATTAAACAGCTTTTTTGAATGCATATTAAAGGTCATACTCAAGTCTTTGAAGCATAAGAAATCAAAAAGGACCTGCAGTAGGGTATGGGGGTGGAGGGATCATACCCTCACATCTGCTTTGCATGCCTCCTTCCACAGCATTTGTGGGGGGCCACTGCCAGGAACAAGGAAAGAGGAGAGACAATGCTACTGAGACTGCACTGGCAATGAAACCAATACCTAAATAACAACAGAAATCATTAGGAAATTCTGTGTATGGTCAGGTCCTCACCTTCCCCTCCGCTCTCACTTGCTCACACATACAAGTTCCTTCTTACTACAGCTACATGAACAGCTTCATACTTTATCACATCCTTAAACCTCTTTGATCTGTGTTCGAAAGGAGAAATTTAGGAGGACGGCACCAGGGAGAAAATCTTTCTTGGCAAAGACCGCAGCTACTGCTCTTCTGACAGCCCAAACTGCTGCCTCCACTGGCTGGAGTCACAACGTGTCACCATGAGCCGGTGGTCACGCACTGGCTTTCTGCACAGGAACAACAGCTTTGCCTGGTCCTTCTCATTTGGTCTTTATCATCCTGGATAGACTAAGCATGTGTCTCATCAAGAAGCGCTTGACAATGCAGCGTATCTTATCAACCCGGCGCGCATAGCTCGGGATGGCAAAGCTCTCGGTATGAAAGCAAGAACAAGAAAATCAGGAATAAGGCTCCAGACTCTATTTCTACATGTGGCTGAGTCCATAGTGGGGATGGATGGCTCCCTTCTAGCAATCCTGGAAAATGAGAAATCTGGACCCGTAACCGTGGGTTTGGGTATCGCAAAACTTGAAAGTGCCCAGCGATGGGTTTGCTTCTCACATTTCACTCATTCCGACTGCCAATGCAGCACTCAGGTGGCTACTGGCCAAATTCTGCTCTCACTTACACCATTGTACGAATTATAAGAATAAACTCCATTAAAGTCAATAAGCCACAGTGAGATTAGATGCTCGTGTTTCGGAAACCAGCCAAAGTTATGCTTTTGCAACCGAGAGCAGAGTTCATCCCTCGTGCAGCGGGAAGCCCGGTGGCACACAGCTCTCAGTGCTCCTCAGAAGTGTCCCCTAGCCAACCCCAAACTCAACACCCCATTATCATCTCCTTGGTCATCTCTACCCAACCTGAAACACAGCCGTGCTCTGGAGGGTGCAGGGTGCAGCTGAGACCCCAACGCACACCCCAAGTAGCGTGCACAGGTTTTTAGGCTCACAAAATCCCTGCTGAATCAAATGGGAGATCAAAATTCCTTGGAACACAGGCAGGTCTGGCACCTAAAAAGTGCCAGGGTGAACCCTATTTTTGCACTGCTGACAGAAAGGACTTTCTGCCAAGATTTACAGATAGTTATATTAATTTGAATTATTCCCTGGACATAAAGCTCCCGCACTGACATTTTTGTCTGCTTCCCACAAAAATAGGAAAATATTACATGGATAAATTGTATTCTTAATATGCGCCTTCCAAAACATGCTAAATCCCTAAAACTGAGCTCAAATTACACGGGCTATGATGAGGTTTCCTGATAAACATAGCCACATGCTTTAATCAACACAAGGAAAGAAAACACAATGATATCATGGTCCCGGCTCCAGTTCCTACATTCCCCCCTCGTCTCCTCTGCTGTCTCTGCCCCAGATTAGCCCACCTTCCATTTATCGCGGTACAAAACTAGGGGCAGCAGACAGCCCTTAGTCATGCAGGAAGTCCTTTTTCCACTGTGAACTTCTGTGCTTTTATCTTTAACTCTCACAAGCTTCAGGCTGACTCCCGAGCACGTTCCCTTCCCAGGGAGAGGTTCGCATGGGGGTACCCCACGGGGGTACCTGAGTACAGCCAGTGGCACCGCTGACCTCCACGGGGAAGGATTTACCACCACGTCAGGGTCACAGTGCTCAGGGGAAGAGCCATGTGCTAGGCTGGGGGATGCTTGTGCAAAGCCTGGGTGTGCTGGGCGAAGGAAACATCACCAGATGGGGATTAAAAGCTCTTTGGAGCACCCCAAGGTCCTTCACGCCTCTTTCTGTCATCTCCAACCAAAAAGCTGGTCTTGCCCTGCATTCGAAAGGGAACTGTGAACACAGCCCCATCCAACATGTCCCCAAAGCTTCCTCTCAAGCTGTAACAGAGGAGTCACACAGAGACCAGGCACGGCTCCGTGGGCGCTGAACGGGGACACGGGGCACCGAGCACTGCTGCCAAAGGAGATGGTCAGCTACAAGCCACAAGGATTTCAAACGTGACTGTGTGCAGCACCTCTACTTATAGACAGGAGAGTAAATTCATCCCTTTGTGTCTGGCCACATCAATAGGGAAACGCCCGTTAACACCCTGGGCCATTTATGTGAGCTGAGGGTGGCACGAACTACAGAGGGCAAAGGACCCACACCGCCGTGCTCACACGTGCTGCAGGAGATCCAGCGGCCACACAGGGAAAACCAGTTGTCACCAACTTCTTGGAGATCTGCCATAGCTCCCATAGCACGTCCGTATTCCTGCAGCTGCGGGTAACTTCTGCAGTCTACCCACGGCACAGGAGGACGGAGGTGGGGGGACGCTTCTCAGCCGGCACATGGACGAACATGTCTTTCAGTCTCAAACTCCACTTAAAAAGCTTAAGCGGGGGAGTACAGCATGAAAAAACAGATCTCTGAATAGCCCAGGCTGAAGGAGCAGGGCAGGGGATTAGCTGAAGACATGGGTGAAGGCCAAACTCTGATTCCCCCAATTAAATGGATGAGAGGAACCAGGAGAGTTGGCCAATACATCTGGCCAGCACCTATTATTAATGGCCACGCATGCATCTACAGGAAGGATTACAGGTGGTTGTAGCCAGCTGCTGCTAGCACAGTGTTGACATAATATCTGCCTGGCTATTTTATTTATTATTCAAAAGATCTGCTAATCATCTATCAACCCTATGCAAGTTACCTGGAAATGGAAACTTAACACAAGCTGCGATCAGATTTTCAGAGCGAGCAGCTCTCCTGCAGAATCCTTCCTGCCAGTGAACAACAGCAGCCAGCACTTGCCCGGGATATTTTCAAGTGGATTTCAAAGCAGTTTTGAAAAGAGGAATATCCTGTTCTTTGTCCTCAGCTATCAGGTGGAAAAAATGAAATTCAAAACAGTTGCAAGGTAAAAAAAATTAATTACTATTATACTCATTAGACCATATAGTTTGGAGGCCATGAGAACTAGTGTCGGTTTGGGAAAAAAAATCACTGTTTTCTTTAAAAGAAAACTATAAAATTCTCCCTTTTCAAAGCAACATTCTCATTTTGCAGCACGCAAAAAGGTTTTAAAAAAAGATTTAACATTTCGCTTCAAAACCAGTTTTTACCCAGACCAAAACTTAACAAAAATATCCACCCTGCCCAAAATCATCGACCACCGTTCCATTTTTAGGTTATGTTCCCCCTGAGTTTCCCCACAGAGACCCTCTTTTCTGTCTGGAAATTTTGTCTAAGCGCGAGAAGAGAGAACTGGTAAATTGTCCCAGACTTTGGGGACATCCAGAATCTCAGGCGTCCTGGTCAGTATGAACTCCATGCATACAGCTCATGTCCATCCATTAAAAAAAAAAAAAAAAAACCCACGTACAATTTCATCCAGCACGTGAAACCCCAGCTCCAGACAAGTGTAGTAAATCCATCACATCCCGGGTGCGGGGGATATTCTGGGCACAGCAGACAGAGTGCATGCACAAATGTCCCAAATGGAAACGCTTTAAGGCGTTACACGTGGTCTGTTTGGGGCTGGGAGAGGACGGAGTGGTTCTGAGCTGTGGTCATCTCTCTTCATTTACTGGGTTGTAAAGCAAATTTTTATTTCCATTCTTGCATCTCCCTTTGCAGGACACGTCACACTAGGATCATTAAAAACGAGGGGACAGTCTATAGTACAGCCTCTTAATACGTACCCGATCAACTGGAGTTTTTTGAATAAAGATATAAAAGTGAAAACCATCCGAATCCACCTAATTTCTCTTTTTTCCCACCTGGCTACTGAAAAAAAAAAAAAAAACGCAAAGGAATTTTTTTTTTTTCTTTTTTTTTTTCCTGCAATCAATTTAATCTGCTTTGAAGAAAAGATTAATTAAACTGAAACCTACAACCCAGATCCAAATGAACCAGCTCCGACTTCTCAGCCCGGGCACCGGAGCGGAGCTGTCTCGGGGTCGGGCAGCCACAGCCGCTCTCAGCGCCGCGGCCGGTGCGCGAAGCCGCTTTCTCCCCGAGAAGATAATTCAATCCCCGCTGCTGCCGGTCGGGTTAAAAATCAAAACCTCAGAAAACCCAGCACGTTTCTGGCTCGCGCGCAGCCGAGCGAGGCCATCACCCTCCCGAGGGCTGCCTCCCGGTCGGGGGGGAGATGCCCAGCAAATCACTGCAGAAGTGCTGGCCCCCGACCCGCCGTAGCTCAGTGTGTCCGTGCAGCGAAGAAATACAAAATACAGCAAGAGGAGAGCACTGATGGACGGTGAAAATTACTCGGCTGGCATTTTTTTGTAGACTGCCAAGCAGGAGATACCCGTAGAGCCCATCCTCTTCTCATCCGTCTCTCTAACTTCAGGAGACTCAGGAGCAGGCTGGGTTTTGCAGCCTGTAACCCCACCATGTCTGCAAAAGCAGTCCATCTCTTCACATCTCTCGCGTTCAGCGTCACAGAAGGCTCCAGCAGCTTCACTTCACCGATTGGATTTAATCATGGCAAATTCCTCCGGGTACGAAGTCTGACTCTTGCACTATGCAAGTTTCCCAGACTTAAAGGGAATTTTCCTACTTGGACAGGGGAGCAGAAGGTATGGAAAGTGCTCAGCAATTACTGCTGGATCTGGAAAATAACTTTATTTCTTTGTTTCAGCTGCTACCGCTTAAAAGATGCACATGTTTGAGCTCTCTGTGCTCCTCAGCCACACGTTATGGGAATTAAACCTTCCCAAGAAATGCCTCGAGGGTGGCTGAGACTGAGCTACGGAGAAAAGGACCCACAGATCCACAATCTCTGCTACAGGCTTCAAACGCTGTGTTTTGGCAGAGCTTTTCCTCTAGTCTTTCAGAATGATTTTTTTTTTTTTTTCCTGTTTAAAGAGCAGTCCGTGCTGTAAAGCAGGGAGTTTGCACTCGACCGGCGTGCGGTGCATCTACGCAGCTTTCCACAGAAAGACACGGGAGATCTTTCGGCCGCGCTCCCCGCCAGCTGGACATCGGCCAGCCCTGAACTGGAAACCATCTAACAATGCAGTCAGAGCTCGCACAGCTCTAGAAATGAGGATGCTGATCAGTGCTTCTCACTTTTCTCCAAACCAAGAATGATCAAACATATTTTTTTTCCTTTTTTCTCTTTTTTTTTTTTTTTTAGGCCATAAAACCATTTTGTGCAGTGATTTTCCTTTAAAGCCACCTAAGAAACAACTTGAACTCAGCACATCCAGCTATGACTCATATTTCTCTCACTCTTCTAACCCGCTCCGTTTTTATTTGGTTACACTTGGGGGTTTAGGGGTTTGTTTTTCCAATTCTTGTGTGTTCTCACCCTCTGAACCCCAACTATCCACAAACCTCAGGCAACGTAATACCAATGCAGCAAGGCTTCAATGTAGGAGAAGGACAACAGCAACACAACTTCAAAGCCAACGGGGCACCAGGCAACCAAAACCAACCATCACTCCTGCACTTGACCAGCCCTGCAGAAAGAGGGAGATTTTGCCAGCTGGAGGATGGTTCAGAGAAAACGGGTCTGAAGAACACCTTGCTGCGGAGCTGGAGTTTCCATTTCACAGAATCACAGAATCACATGGGGTTGGAAGGGACCTCTGGAGATCATCTAGTCCAACCCCCCTGCCAAAGC
>JAOXJK010000001.1:7120862-7132204 GCA_025774025.1 Xenus cinereus | reverse complement strand
CCTATTGTCCACCAGGACTCCTAGGTCTTTCTCCTCAGAGCTGCTCTCCAGCAGGTCAGCCCCCAACCTGTACTGGGCTGTACTCAAGCACATTCAAAGGATGGGGACACATTTATGCAAGAAAAGGATTAAGACCAGTGAAGTCCTGCTGCTGAAAATGGTATTTAGTGTGCACTGTGACAGTCCCTGTAACTTCTTGGGTTTGGTGGTTTGCTGCAGGTGCCCATTGCTACAAACAGGGACGGGACCGTCCCAGTCACAGTCCTTTGCAACATGATGAAAGGTCTGCTATTAAAATAAATATCCACCGTGGACAACGCTTGTTATTTAGCTCCTAGGGAACTCATACCAAATTTCTCCTACATTTGCTGCCAAACAAATGAAATATTCAGAAAGATTTACATTAAGTGTTAATAAGGGCTGAGGGCCAAGGCTTCCTTGAGGACCCAGGAAAAATACAGCCTTAGCACTAAGTGAAAGACATACTTACACTGTATATTGGAGCAACTCATCATTCATTTTTGCCAAGGCCCAGACGACAGTCTCATTAGGTCAGAGATGGATAAATGACAAATGATCTGGTGAATAATGTCACTGTGGGCCATGTAAGACTTCATCCAAGCAGTACCACTGAAAACAGATGACTGGGAAGGGATCGTAAGGATAAAAAACATAAGGCTTTAAGAATGACATTCCTGGAAAAAAAGCCGTGCATATTTATATTTAATCTGCTTTGTAAATTGATTTTGTCATGTTACCTTGTCAAACCATTGAACACACTGAATAATTGCTTAAGCAGCATTGATAGAGATGTGACAGATTATTCAAGCATTGTGATTCTTTGTTCTCATATATCTCATTAAGAAATGATGATTGGTTCCATTTACAGCTCTTAAGTTGAATTCAGCAACCGCTGACACATGAATTCAACCTGGCATCTACCAATTTTTTATTGTTCTCAGTCAGAAATTGTTCCTGGCGAAGTGGCTCTTGCAAACCATTTCAGTGTAGTGGCTGATGATTTTTTAATGACGCAAGACAGAAAGCAAAAAAAAATGCAACTGACTTCCCTGCTGATTTATAGCGTCTATGGAATGAAAAGAAATAAAACTTCTTGTACTTTGAATTTCTCCCCTCCTCCCCTCCCTCCTTTTCGAAGGATTATTTTTAACCTCTATCGTTTCATTAAATAAATTCACGGCACATCCCTGCAAACAACTGGGCTGGCAGAAGATGTGAACAGCCCCGCGGGACACGCTCAGCCCCTTCCTCTTCTGCCCCAGAGCTGCAACCTGCTCCTCCACAGCCCCGTAACTTTATATTGCCGTTTGAAACCTGAGCGTTAAGGAGCAGAAAACGCCGCCGTTCCAGCGTGCTGCTGAGGAGCACAGGCTTTTCTTCCCTCCCAAAGGAAAACCTCCAGGCCGTGCACATCAAAGGCAGAATTTTACATTCACTTTGTGCTGCTACAAATGATTTAAGAGAAAATCAGAAGAGAAACAGGCCTGGTGTGCTTTTGTGTGCTACCCTCTGACTTCAGGAAGATCTATTCACAGTGCTAAGCCAACACACAAGGAGACCTCTAGGAAGACATTTTACAAGCACCTTCTGAAGCCAAAACCTTCTTTTTATAAATATTTTTACTACCAATTTCCCTATCTTCCATATTTTGCCTTTGTGTTAAAGCACCAGAATACCTAAGCCACTCTTACGTCCCTAAGGGTATTGCTTAAATAACATCAGAAAACAGAATTGATTACAGAAACTAATGTACCCACCACCATAATGACATTAGCAAGGTGGGTTTTTAATTGACATGACTTTACAAGCCATAACCGTACAGCAGCAGAGGGCAACAAGCAGTTGCTGTCACCCTGCGGGCCAGGGGTGCAGACCGGAGTTAAATGTGGTCGGTGAAGATACTTCAACCACCCCATCTACAGAGGGAATCCCTCACGGGCTATCCGAGACAGACCTCCTAACATCCAGCACGATGTTACTTAGTTCACCTTCCACTTGCTGCGCTCAAGTTGGCACCCAAAAAGAGCTCTAACAGACTCCATCTGCTCCCCACCACCTTCACTTACCCACGGGAAGAGTGCTTTATCTAAACAAATACAGCCCTTAAGTGACCCCCAGGAAGACGTGTTGCTGCCTTCCAGCTGTGATTCCAACTGTGCACACCTGCGGGATGTGGCTATGGCCGAGGAGTTTGCGTGGGATCGAGATAGGAGATGGAAAGCAGTGATTCAGTGTTGCAGAGGTAAGGTGGAGGAGAAGGGGAGAGGGAAGGACCATGGTGCTCTTACTACCTATTTGACTGGGTTCACCTCCATCAGCTAAATGAACGAGGGGGCACCACACAGTTCCTGTTTAAATCTTCGGCAAAGTGAGCTTTTTCCTTCTGATCTTTGTCAGAGACCAGAACTGTCTCAGAAATGAAGTTAGAAGGGCTGTGGGGGACATCACAGACCCAAAACCACCTCTGAGAGCTTTCCGTGGTCTCCAGTCACAAACTGAGCGAGGTCAAACACCACGTATTTCAGCAGCTGTGGAGCACTACCAAAGTCATCTCTGTTAAAGAAGACAGAGCAGGAAAAAGCTTCCATCTCTGAAAGCAACTGACTGGTGAACAGGAGTAGAAACACAGAGCCATTGGCCGGACCCAAGTCTTATCTCAGTAGATGGAAGGACACAACAAAGCATCACAAAAGCATCTATCAAGAAGTCACTGCATAGACAAAGGCATTTAGAAACCAGCTGAAGCCAGTTTGCACCCAAGGACAAATACTAAGGATATCTCTGGGTATCCTCATACTGCATTTTGGATTTGACCCTGTATTAGGAATAATGAAACTCAGGTGATGTAAGCGGGCATGACTTTCCTGACTTCACCTAAACGTAACCCAAATAAGATGAGAAATTCAAACTAGGGAATAAACTAACAATGTTCACAATGCTTTTAAACAGTTTTTACCAAATGGCACAGGTTATTCTCTATGCATTTTTTACTGATGCCGAACACCACGCTCTGTGGCAAGAAACTAGCACTATACATCACTATACATCACTATGTAAATAGTATTTTTAGCATGTGTATATATAAATACTATATATATACGTACATTTATACACTGTATCTATTTCTATGTATGTAAAGGGCTCCCACACCTCCATCATAACTGCATGGAAATGCAAGATAAAGGTGCCACAGCATCACACCATCTCCAGAGCAAACACTGGCACTGAAGCTGGCAGTCATTTCAGTGGCCTTTGACTATCAATAACATATATCAAAGGACCCATGCCTGTGAATTTTTGCAGTTGTATATCTCAAGAACAAGCAGGGAGACTCTGGAGTCAATTAAGCGAAAAGCACCCCATTTAGACGAGTCTTTCACGGCATTTACCTGCAGCTGAATCCCATTGCTCTGCTTTGCCCCAGACCTCTCCCTCTTGGCTTTGCCCCAGTGCAGCTCCACTCACCTGCAGAAGGAGCGTGCTCCCAGCTGTAGTACTCGTTATGTTCTCTTTCAGCAGTGCCAGAAAGGCACATGGTTGCTTTCTGGATACAAATTATCTCAGATATCACTCAGGAATCCTAGAACCACTTTATTTTCTTTCCATTAAAAATATAAGTAACTCATTCAATGGACTTGCCTACAAAGCTCTGCGAGATTATTTTTTTTCAGGGTCTCTCTCTTAAGAGCCTAGGATTTATGTCCATGACATAAATTACACAGCTACAGGCAGGAAAATCAGTCAGTAAAATTACTCCAGACACACCTTAACGGACCCTAGAGCAGAAGCCTCCCTGCAGCTTGCAGTACCTGTATGTCCTGTATTTACGTGCTTTTGAGAACCCTGCTTTTTTCATTTTTTCATTTCTTGGTACATTCTCCCCCAACATCTTAATATATAGCCTACTGCTTCCTAAAAAGCATAAGCCATAAGTCAGATCTGTGACATGAGACATATCCCTTCTTTCTAAGTCATTCCTCTTGTGCCCCTGGGTCATTTGGCCAACAGGAGTCACAAAATTATCCTGCTCCGTAAATGTTTTTATCTAAGCATCTTCTCACGGTGCAAGCAACTTGGGTAACAAGCCACATGCTGTTCGACTCCCTCTTCTCTCCCTAAAGAAGGGCACACATGCACAGAGGTCTTCTAGTAGGGGGTTTTGTGTTGTTTGGTGGGGTGTATTTTTACGTTTGGGAGCATTTTATGTTGGGAAGAAGAGTTTGTTTGCTTTGCAATATTCAGGTTGCTATGTAATTATGGCTAGAGAAGGCGTCTCAAAACATCGTGGCTTCAACGCAGAGAAGGAGGTGGTGTTTTTATGGTGATCATCATCAGCCCATGGAGAAGCTCAACAGTGTCAGATTTTCCCATCAAAAAAAAAAGTAGCATCTCTTGAACAAATTAATTACACCCCTACAGCAAGAAATCCCATTAATGCAGAGGTGTGAGCCTGATGATGATCCCAGAGATTTAGATAGTCTTTTAGATATCTCAGGCCCCAGCTATAAAATGTCCCAAAGTAAAAGATGAAGCCTTTGAAATTCTTCAGGTGCTGTGCAAGAAAACAGGGTAGTGAGCACAAAACAAGTTTAATACGTTCTCAGCATCTTCTGCCACTGACGGCGCACACCAAGCACTCTGCTGTGCCTGAAATTTCTAAAACGCTGCAGGCTTCATGGCTGGGCACATTGTACTGATTTACTTACGCTGAGAGGCAGCAGAAGACAAGAGGGAGCAGGGGGAGGAAATCTCCAAGCCAACTCGATATAACAGTAAAGGATTATTCAGGGATTCTCGGCAGTCTCTCTCAAACTACGGCTGAATTTGATTAGCAACCTGTGTCTTCCCCAGAGGAGTTTTCCACGTGGTTGCAAATCCTCTAAGTGCTCTTCTCCCCCTCCACACCCACCTCCCTTCTACGTTGTTTGAGTTTTTCTATGTCATTTTGGTTTTACCAGTGTTTTCCATCCAGTAGTTTCCCTATTGGGAAATAGGGTCCTTTATATATTGATGGTCCTTGGCCCATCACAGGGGAAAATGGCAGGGTCACAGTTTGGTTGGAAAGTTGAAGCCTGGCCCCTTGAATTATTTAAGCCAGGATGGGAGGATGGGATCCCGCTAGGAGTGATCCCACATCGCCCTGAGAACCACCTGGTCTGCTCCAGCTCTTTATAGTTCTGGGAAGACCTCGGTTCCTCTGAGCATCTGTGAAACAATGCGGCAATAAAGCGCCCATGGCATACGGGCAGCGCTTTGCATCTTCAAGCCCTAACTAATTACATGCGATGACCTTGGATGAATCACGTATAAATAAATACATTTTGAAGGCACTGGTGCTGACACAGTGCCTGCCATTAAAAGAAGCGGGACAGTCCACTGCGTAAGGCCGGAGTTAAGATCCAGGCTCAGCTCTGGGTTTACAAGTGACACACTTTCTCGGCTTTAACAAAACAATGTTAGCATTTTTGTCTTACTTATTTAGATTAGAAGTTCTTCTGGGTACGAACAGCCTTTTACTCTGGTGTTTGTAATATTCCTAGCTCAACAGTGTCTGATCTCATCTGAGACCAATAAAAAGCACAGTAATAAAACCCACAAATATTTTGGACCCTTCATATTTCACTTGCTAGTGTCCAACCCCCAAACACATACTGGCTTTTTAGCCTTTGCAAATCTTTACATTTAAGCACGAGCAGCTATACTCTTTTGTTTTGTACTATCCTCAAAAGCCTGTCCATTTCTGCAACAAGTAACGTAGCTGGTGGGAGAAGGATGGCCACATTTCTCAAATGCACGTGTCATCAGGGCAGCAGGAAGGTTTTAAACCCACTGCTCACCTAAAACATGCCAACGTCACAGAATGAGTCTGCAGGACCAAGTGGTACTGTCTTAAGGGAGATACCCCCACATCTGAGGAACCCTTCCTTTGGAGCGCCTAGGAAGACCTGCAAACCTTCACACCGCACCGCTGATGAACCAGGATGGTATTAGTCTCCTTAGTCTCCAAACTGTCACACCAACCCTCACAAAAACAAACACAGAGCTTGAAGGCTCCCCAGACTTCAGACTTTCCTCGCCTCGCTCCGCTCCCATCAGATACGGATGAAATTTCTAGGTCCTCTGTGTTCTGACAACTGAGCATGGGATGTAAGTCCCAAATCTTGGGTGCTCAGACTTGAAGGAACATACTTTCAAATACTCAATCTCAATTAGGGAGAGTGTTAAAAGCAGGACAACAAGAAAAATCTACAGCAAGGCAAAAGGCAGGGGGTCTCGGGGAGTAGTAATCCTCCCTGTTGCTGCTGATGGTAAATGCTGGTGTTTGTTTGCATCATTATAAGCATCTTCCTTTCATTCCTCCTGGAAACTGTAAGTAGACTGAAACTGTTAGGTTTATCTCCAATTGGGATTATAAAATTATCAAAACAAAAATAAAAATAAATCCTCAATACATCTAAGCCAGCATGTTCCCTCTCACGTGCCTCTTCTCTTTCAACTCCTGAAAAAGGTATTTTAGGAACTGTCTTCGTGGTTATGTAGCCCACTTGTCCAAATCTGTTGGTGTTTTAAATGTGACGTATGATGTCGCCCGGGAAAAGAGCAAGCAAAATCAGTGATCTATTGTTACAGAGGATCTCCAGCCCTATGCTCAGCTGTTCTGCACACAGAGCAGATCCAAAAGAGAGCTTCCCAGTAGCTTTTTCTTAGCACATCCAGTGTTAAAAAAAAAAAAAAAAAAAAAGCTTTTTAACTCAGCCAAAAAATTCTGCTAAAGAGTATTATTTTAATTTAACCTCATACAATCTGTTTGGTGAGTAATTCTGGCATGAAACTCAATACACAGCTTTCAACATGAAAACATCAGTGAAGGGCCTTGAAAAGTTTATTAACAATCTGTTATTTATAGTTTTCTTTTTAAAAAAATGATTGACACAACATTCAGAGGAAAATTATAGGAACCGCCAAGTGAGATAACAAAAAAACATATCAGTGTTAAGATTTGATAGAAAGGTTTTAAGGAACAGTATGATTTCTAGAAAGGAGAAATATTCTGATTGCTAAGCTAGTTGTCATTCAGCCCAATCACACACATATGTTTGCAAATTATTGTTATTGTTGTTAATTATTATTTACAGAAAAGCACTGAAATGCAAGGTGGTTTGAATTCCAATGAAAATGACAGATCGCTGCCCCAAGGAACTTTTTCTCCCTCCTTTCACTCATTACCTGTTTACTAACAGTACCCACTTAGTTCCAACCTGTTTTCATGCTATCTAAAATGACTAGAAAATTAGGTCCTATTAAGTAATCATGAACATAAACTGTGACTCACCGGTTAAGTGAATACCATTACTGGCAACAAGTTCAGAATCCTATTATAAATGCTTGTTATTGTCAAGCAAACCAAAACAATGCAACTTTATTCAATATTAATTGTACCCTTGGATGCTTGAAAGGATTAAATAACTCCGACCAACATTCTGTGTGTAGTCAAGGGAATTGTGCGTGAGGGGCAACAAAAATAACTGAGGTCAGTCACAGAGGTAGAGAAAAAAAGAAACAAAAAGGAAACAAAAAAATACATAAAGAGATTTTTTTCAGCTCCTATGTGAAAGCAGATGGAGGGTGAAGGAAGCCAACAGGCTGCTCCAGATGGTGGGAGCGGCGGAGAAGAAGACTCTCACACCCACTGTGTTGTGGCTGTGATGGGAAGAATAGACTTTTGGTTGAAGGATTACTACAGGACTCCAAAGAGTTGGGTTCAGCTCCATCCATTACCCCTCCACCAGGGCTTCAGACCCTCTGGGTTTAGCTTGTTGTGAGCTTTAGGGTGTCATCTACCTCTGTGGCTGGCAAAAAATACCAATATTTTTAGGCCTGCTTTGCCCTCAGCTCACATCTGCACAAAGAGCGGTTGTGGAGTTGATATGGGTTATATGGAGGTCCTCACTAGCAGTTACACTGAGTTTTGGGCTAGGCAAGGATCACATTGTGCTAATCACCGTGCCAGAACGGGGCAGGAAGATCAAACACCCTATTCCAACCCTACCCAAAGGGGTTGCTGTCACCTTGCCAGTTAAATACACTTCTTGGTTGCACAAGCAGGAGGCTGAGACAGTAGGAGGACGGTACTTGAAAGAGAACAGGCATGGAAAAAGAGGCAAGGCAGGGCAAAAAGAGGTGAGGCATCAAAACCAGTAGGAAAAAAAAATCTCATGAAAGGAATGAGCGCATATGTGAGCTGACAATACAGCACACTGGGTATCCCCAAAATTATGTATTTACCTGAAAGCCTTTGATTATGGGGTATTTTGGACTCTAATTTTTTAGACGATAAAAGAAAATTGACCTTTATGCTACATCGTTGCCTCAAACGGGTACTGTCCAAAACACACCCATGAACTGTCAAGACCACAGAGAGTTGCCAAAAATGCTTTCTCACCAATGGCTGCAGATTTTTTTCCCAATTCTCTCCATCAGTCTTTAAATCCATTGGCCATCTTGCTTTTCCTTTTTTCCCGTTTTAGTTCCAGCTGAATGCTCAAACCTCTTATTTCCTGTAACCATTCGAGGGAGACCAACAATCTACATTAAAAGATACTGCAGTTCACATTGCAAATAGTTGGGACTCATTATTTTTAAGCCTCCAAGAAGATACAGGATTGTAAACTATTCCACACAACAGCAAACAGGATTACTTAGTTTAAAACAAATGTGTCACCTTAAAGGAGCCTTAACAGTATTTTTCTGTTTGCCCTATAAAGAGTGCACAAACTAAAACATCTGAGTTGTTTCAGTGTTAAGTTAAACATTAATACTTGGACCTCAGCTTTCACTCCTCCTCCCACAGACGCTGGAGAGGTGCTGTAGATACCCTTCACCTCTTAGCATGAATTATCCCCGAGTTTGATGGTGAGATTCCCAGAGTTACAGATTTTAAGGTCAGAAATGACCATGAAACATCTTCCTCTGTAAACATGGACAAGAGGGTCTTTCTTGGTGACTCCTACACAAAGCCTGAGAGCTTTCAGATGGCAAAAGGATTTCTCCCAGCAAGTCATCCCGGAGGAGATGGGAACCACTTGCCTTCATAGTTTGCCCCAGTGGTTCATCAGCCTTCCTCCTGAAAACATATGGCTTAACTTCAGCCCTTTGGGGGCCTGTATTTTCTCCCATGAAGATATTTTTTTACTGTGAAATATTTCTTTAATGTATTTCTTTTACAAACGGAAAATACTGAACTAAGAGAAAGGTGAAACATTCTAACAGAGCCGCTGCTGCCTCACTGGGGTGTCATAAGAGAGAGGCAGAAATTGCTGGTAATGTCAGCAGAAACGTGAAAATCAGACAAACTCTTCAATCCTCACAGGGGGTATGGAGCCAGAGAAAGCATAAATATCAACATGTTTCTTTTTGTCTTGAGAATTTCCAAAATCAGAAGGGAAAAACAATTGAGTAATTTTCATTGTATCTGGGGTTAAACGGCTAAACAGTGATGATTTGTTGTGTTGAATCCAACGCGAGTGCTTTTGGAACAAAGTTGATGAGAAGGAAGGATCTTTGACCAGAGACAACCAGAACTGGAGCCTACTGGTGTCTCCCAGCACCTCCTCTCTACACGGCAACTCAAAAGTATGGGGCACCTCTGCCAGAACCTGTCATGCCACCAGTGTCTTCTCAACGGTGGAAGTCAATGTGGAAGTCAAGGCTGAATGCCTGGCCTGAGGCACATCACCTCCGTTAGCCTTGTCCCCTATGAAGGTCTGAGCAACAAAGAACAGATGAGAGCATGAGGTGGACCAGTTCATGAAAAGCCTGAGTGTCTGCCTGCAGGGGAAGATACCATGAAGGACGTGAGAGGACAAAAACACAGGAGACGGCACGTAAGAGTTTGTGACAATGTGTGTGTGTATGTGTGCGAGAGAAAGAAAACAGACGTGAGTGCAGGATGTGGAGTGACTTCATTTCACAGCATGAAGGAGCACGTATGGGTGCACAGAAGAGTCACAAAGAGCACCAGGAGCCCAACAAACGGTGTAAGAGTACGGAAGAGACACAGGACACAGATGAAGCAAAAATTACAGTAGAGCCCCTGCGAAAAACAGAACCACCCATAAGTTTTCTCTGTACTGAATTTTAGGGAAGTACTGGACGCATCACTGAAGCATATTTTTCTTCTCACCCGACTCTCACTATGTTATGGCTATAACCATGAATCTCCTTATGTTATCATTACTAAGCCCCAAGGAATCTAACACTTCATTTTTAAGGACAGCATCAGTATTTCCATAGTTACTAAGCTTGAGCCTTTCTAACTACGATAACTTCATCATAACTCTAATGTTATTAAGGCCTAATGACAGATACCTTAGAAACGTGGGGCCGTGTTGGCAGACCAAATGATTGGAGGCTTTTCTCTTTGGCTTGTGAAAGACATTATGTATCTTATTACTTCTTGGAATGTCAAAATCTGAGTTTTAAAATGCCTTAAACATAATATCATTTAAATATGGAGAAAAAATTATATTTCAGTGATCATTCATCCTCTTATCAGATTCCTGCTATTGTGAAATTTTACATCTCTGGAGGGCTGGGCTGGAAATCCCCCTCTTCAGGCAGGACCGCAAATGGAGTAGAGCTACAATAAGTGAATTTGTGGAATTTTTAAAAGATAAGCAGTTAGTCAGACCCTCTTCTCTCCTCAGACCTACTGCCTGTCTTGACTTGGAAGGGACTCTCCATCAGCTGAGGATCTGGCCCGCTGCTATGATTTTATTTTATCCTTGATCTACTTTGTCTAATTCTTCCTAGCTCCTTTTTCAGGATCTGTAACTTCCCTTTCAAAGACTCAGTAGGGAACAGGACCAGTTCCAAGAAGAGGCAGCCACTGAACCTGCACATAGAGCATGATTCACTGCTGTGTTACTGCGGTCCTACGTGGACAGGCACCGCCAAACTGAAGCAGCTCAAGAATGGATCAGGACCATTCTATATATTTTATATAGAATTAGCTTCAACCAAGCCAAGTGCAGGGTCCTACACCTGGGATGTGGCAATCCTAGGCACAAATACAGGTTGGGCAGAGAATGGCTGGAGAACAGCCCTGAGGAGAAGGACTTGGGAGTGCACGTGGATAAGAAGCTCAACATGAGCCGGCAGTGCGCGCTGGCAGCCCAGAAAGCCAACGGCATCCTGGGCTGCATCAAGAGAAGCGTGGCCAGCAGGTCACGGGAGATGACTGCACTCGTGAGACCCCACCTGGAGCACTGTGTCCAGCTTTGGAGTCCTCAACACAGGAAGGACATGGACCTGTTGGAACG
>JAOXJK010000001.1:7072520-7117660 GCA_025774025.1 Xenus cinereus | reverse complement strand
TGCCTGACCACTCTTTCAGTAAAGTAATTCTTCCTAATATCTAATCTAAACCTCCCCTGCCACAACTTTAGACCATTATTAGAAAATATGTTCTGCTCTTCTACTCACAATTTAATCTGAACTGGAAACTGAGCGTTACTTTGATTGTAAGAGTTCACTGACTTCCTCTTTCAGAGGGAAGTACACAGTCCTCCTTCAGTGGAAGTCATGGTTTTAGAAATGTCGATCTGATTCAGACTTAGCATTTTCAGGAGTCTCCTGTACTTCCCACAAGATTCAGCTCTTCAGTACAAACTTTATCTTCTTATTCTTGGTGCAAGTAATCTGCAGAACAACTGGAACTTGGTTTGCAAAGAGAATTAATGATAATGGCTCACAAAACATAAGGTGAATCCACGTTTTGAATGTGTTATATGAACTGGAAATCTTTCTCCAAAGTATTTCACTACTGTCCAATAAAACGTTACATGCTAGTGGAATTTTATCCTGTTAAAGTTGGCAAAGATTTTTCACCAAAGAGTAAATTTTGTTCAGGTTTAATTTACTTTCATACTCCCCCAAAAATCAATGTAATTGCTTGGATGCATGTTGAGAGGTTCCTTAGAAAGTCTAAATTAGGTGACCCACAGCAACCAACGCACAAATACCAACCACACAGTGAAAACATGGAGGAACAGCAATTATCATCTCATGCAAAGGCTGTCTGCATTACGTTCGTGTGGATCTCCCAGGGCAGGCTGTTAAATTGGACTTAAGTTTTTGTTTGAAAGAAGACAGAGCCATGATACAGAAGGCTTTCCTGGGTTAGGTCTGCCTTTTGCTACAAGCATCAATCACGAAGAGTGCAAGCAGTTTGAGTTAAAGACATACTGAAGAGTTTGGCAGAAATTTGGACTGCTCTGTATGTGGGATGTTGTGATTCCTCCAGCTGCAATTCCCTAGGATGCATTTCACCTAGCCAACACCTGACAGGAAATATTTAGAGGGTTATAAGTCTTCCTTAGAAGAAAACTACAGCAGAAAGAGGTCCAATATAACAACTAAAACATGAGAAAAAGGTTTCTCACAGTTTGTGTTCTAGGTGCCCAGCTGAAATCCTGGCTCCATAAAAAGTCTTTTGCTGTGCACTTCTAGGAGGCCAAGTTTGTCAATGCCTAGCTAGCTTTCATATATATTTGACTTCCTATGTTGCCTGGCATCATAGTCAAGGAAGAGTAGATTCAATGTCGCTGTGTACAAACATAGTGTACACAAGCGACAAACATAGTGTACACTGAGATGGAAAACTGTTTGGTTTGCACAGCCCTATGCACCTCAGTAGGCAGCCATTTAGTAATACAAAGAAGGTGTCCACATCCTTCTCATTTATTGGATTTGTTTGCCAGATGCAGGAAGGCAGAACTTTGAGACCAATTTTTGGACATAGCTGATATGTTAACACTGATTTTATTTTTCTATAAAGACTTTTACTGACTCATCAGAATACCAAAATTTTTGATTTAGGGGATCATATTGCTACAGCATGACAACTGATTTGTCTGCTGTAACAGAGATGCTAGAGTTATAGCACAGTATCTAATAATCCCTTTTCATAAGCATATAGGTTGGTTTATGGCTTCCTTAGAAGAACTACCCACATGAAAGCGGGTAGTTGTGGCTGTCATATAGATGTTTTGATAAAAAAGAAACCTGACTCATAATCAAAGTAAATCAAAAGGTGGGTAAGAAAGGGTGCAGACTATTCACCCCTACCGTTTTAAGTCCATTATTCCATTTAAGTTTAACCATTGCTGTCAAAATTGCACAGTAATGAAAAGACAAGATAGTCAGTATCTTCTCCTTGTCTTCTCAGCATCTAAACACAAAAACCAAGAGACAGAAACAAAAGTTTAAAAAGCAGGCAATTTTTTCATGAGGCATGTCCAATGCCTAATATCTGCCTTTTTCCTGGGTTCATAGTCAAACTATCAATGGGAATGAGCACTGAAATAAGTGTGCATGCTGGTAGAGTGTATGAGCTCATAATTCATGAATGAGATTAGACCAGAGCTTCCAGAAAAAACAGGTATTAATCTATGCCCCTTTACTTGTACTTCCCCTTAACAGCCATCCTTCCAAAATCCAGAGAATTAAATGATCATCAGAAAAAAACAGCATTTAAAAGAAAGATAAAAATGCCACAGCTCTGCTAATCACTTGGAAGAGTCTGTATAGCCACCAACTGAAGCACGGATCTTTGGTCTATTGTGGTGTATTATGTGGCTTCAAGAAAATGAGATGGGAAGGTAAATATACAAAGTAGGATTTAGCAAGGCGCTGGGTAAAGAGGCACAAAACCCCTTCTTATGGTTGTCAGTAAAAAGGAGGGTGACACTCTTACACAGTTAGAGGAGGTCAATAAATCACCATCCTTATCTTCCAAACAGAGCCTGTGACTTCAAAAATTAGCTCATTTATTCTGCACAATTAAATTTATTGAAGTGTGACAGAAAAAGTTTAGCAGTCGCTGATGCAGAAAGGCAGCAACAACGGAGGCAGGCAACTGACTGAATGACACAATTAGTTGATTTTCATTTTATTTATCAATATAATTATTGAATTGTATTTATCCTATTTCACAGATTTTTACCATTATTAGAGCCTGTGCCTCAAGGGAAAGAATTAGTTCAAATTTTCAGTCTAACTTAATGTGATTATAGACCTTCTAATAAAAGAAAAGTTCTATAAAATGCTACACAATCTTCTATTCAATGTCACCCCTCCATCAGGCTCTGAAATCCAGAATCCTTTCACATAAAGGCAGTAAATTGAATATGAATTGTGAATGCGCTACATTCCCTAGATGGCAACCAAACCTATGTTTGCAGGATCCCACCTTGATGCTGCCTCAAAGGAGCCAAGGTTCCTTCTGAGTTTTAAAGTCAGGGATATGTTTATTTCTTTAAAAAAAAACCCCACAAACCTACAAACAAAACCCTGAAAAACAAAACCAAACAAGAAAAAAACAAGCAAACAAACCCCAAAACACTCCAAAAAACCCCACTGCACTTTCCTTTGCTCATCCCTACTTCAAGCTTTTTAGTAAACTTACTTGGAAACGTTGTGAAAAAAGTGCAGGAATATTGGAGAAAAGACTGTCATGCCAGAGGAGCAGGGGATGAGTATGGTTCTTATGCAAAATTACAATATTGACCATTTTGGAAAAGAATATAGCTCCAAAACTTCTAACAAGATTTTTTAAAACACAATAAAAGCTACTGAAAGGTATCTGTTAACAAAAGTTGCTTTTCTTCTTGTCCAGTGCAGTTTAGAAGCATCTAGACTACACTAAGTTGGTGTGGCTCACTTCTTGGCGTGCCTTTTTGTCATTCACCATGTCTGCTTTGGTTTTCAACTTGTAAAAGACAGAATGAGAAATGCTGGACCTGACTCATGCACGTATTCCACCCTTGCCTTCTACATACATGAGGAAGCAAGCATATGTTCAGCAGGAAGCCATATAATAATTCATGTCCTTTCTCACAGGTTCAGGAAATTAGACCACATGCTATTGCAAGTGTCTAACTTTTCCAATGTTTTGAAAGGCTATTTCCATTGCAACTAGTTCTACAAGTTCTACCCTCCACTTCCATCCATAAAAATTAATTTATTCGCTCTGAGAAAAAGACATACAGGTCATTTTTCTAGATGTTGGTCAAAGTGTCATGGAGCATTGCCTAAAACATTAAAAAATGGAAAGAGTCCAACATAATTCTATAGACATAATTAATAAGAATGAATATTATTACTTACAATTAATAGCTGACTTTGGGTGCTAAGGTACTTACAGAATTCTCACTGACTTAAACAACATATTCTGGTTACTGGGATCTTGGTGTCTATATCTTGGTTCAGACTATGTTTTGGGAATTTAGTGTAGTTACTTCTGCAGGAATGGGCAAGAATGAAGGGTTATGTATGTAAGACATAAATTGTTAGAGCTAATAAACTGGATCTCACTGGGACTATTCAAGTTAAATCTGACATGCTCTATCTATGGAAAAAGGGATCAAAAGAAATAAAACCATATTTAGCACATTTTCTTTTGGCTAAAGCCTGGGAAGTGGCCTCTCCACTGAAGGAGAATTATACACCTTACCAGGACCTGGCGTTGATGGAAACCATTCCATAGCAGCACCACGCAGCGATCTGCCCACACAGAAGCAGAGGTGGCCCTGTCTCCAAAGAGCCTTCATGTCAGCGTCAGAAACAATATAACAAAGGGACAGATGGGAGCAAAAAGGGATCAAAGAACAAAAGATAATTTTAATGGTTTAACGGACTGAAGATGCTCCCACTCCTGCCAAGACAAGCAGAATCTTCATTGCTTTTGCTTGTGTTCAGTATCAGCAGAGAACAGCATACCTTCAAGGACTAAGTTCTTACAATCTCTGCAGAATTCAGCAAGACTCCCATCACCAGGGAAAAGCTGCATGAATGGAGGAAATGAGCTTCTGGACCTGAGTGAGTATTCGGCAACTCAATAACTATGATTTCGCTCTTTTGTGGCACTTTTCACTCCAAGAACCCCAAATCATCTTGCAAAGAAAGAGCATACTTGTGTTATGAGATCCCAATTTTGCAGGTAAACCTCCCTTATCCAGAGCTGCTCAGAAGAGATAAGAAAGGCTTTTGAACATAAAACAACTGGATTTTACTAAACACAAATTAGAATCTTGAACTTTTCAAAGCAGTGTAAACTGGACTGATTAGGTCAAACACTATTACCACAAAATGGATAACATAAATAAATTTTTCCCTGCCCACTGCATCCTTACAAGGATGCCTTCTAGCTTGATTTCATTCAAGTCAGTCAATATTTGGGACCACAGCAAGCCATATGTAGTCCCTTCTGGTCCCGATGAAGTTTCTTCTTCCCATTCCAAAGACACTTGATTGTGAGTCTGCTTCTTGCTTATCTCTGCTATCTCCCAACCTGTTCACTGGGCTGGAGGCCTCTTTTAGCGCGTGCTTGCTCCTCCCTGTCTGCCATACCCTACTTCTTCTGTGAAATCACCTCCCCCTTGACACCACTGCATAGATATAAAGGACAGAAGGTCTCATCTTCCTCTCACAAGGGCTGCAATTGAGCCAATTATGTCTTTTTAAAAAGAAAGCTAACCTATACACAATATAGAACAAATAAAGCAGATGCTGTTCATTGGACCGTGGCATTATCCGCATTTTCCAATTGGTAAATGGAAAACAAGAAAGGGAGACATTCAAGATAATAAAGATTACTGGGAGACCTTTGCATTTCCAGATGCCTTGCCTGACTGTCCAACCCCATTTTGCTGGCTTACACAGCATGCCATAAAAACTTAGGTGAGTCCATTTTAAAGTCTTTCGTGTGCTGGAAACTCTAGCAGAGCTTATGCACTCATCACTCAAAAGAATATTTGTTCGTGTGTATATATAGAGCATTGGGTTTGATCCATCTGATGTACACGATTTTGTGCCTTAAAAATGTCACAAGCCTGAAGGATGCTTTTGTCCACCTACAGCCATCAACATTGCTTTGTTTTTCTCTCTATTTTCCAAAATAAAAACTTAAACAGGGCATTTTTGTTCAGGGATTAATTTGATTTTTGACTGACTTCACAACCTTCCCAGATTAACCCCGTGGACTGGCAGGCCTCTGAGCTGACTTTTCATTCCAAGTCAATGTTTTCTAAATAATTATTTACCCATGAATAGGTCATAGAGGACCTGCAGCAATATTTTCCTCCCCCTTCCATATGCAGGATCATTACTCAAAAGGGCAACGTGCCTCAGGTTTCCAAACTACTCACCAATTCATTTTTTCTTTAAGCCATATTATGCATAAGTACTAATGTGCAGCACCAAAGCTGGAGAAAGTCTGTCCAACTCTTCAGAGGAAACAAATTAATTGACTACAATCAGTGAGAACAAAATGCAGAGGAACTCTGATTGTGTCAAGTTCCTGAGCCCTTTTGATTAACAGGGGCCCAGGCAACAGTAAACAGCAGTTCTGCAAAGCACACGGAGCACTACCCTACCATTTCATCTTTCTATATATCAGTTTTCTTGCCCAAAAAGTGAAGATTTAACAATCGGCCTGAAACATGCTGCAGTCTGCCAAACAGGGATTATTCTAGGCCTGAAACTGGGTGAGCTGGAGGAAAGGGAGAGGGTCACGGAGATGAGTCCACAGCATGGAGGAGTGCAAAGAGGTTGAGTTGCACAATGTTTCAGGGTGAAGAAACACACTCCTCCATATGGTTTCTGCTGGACTGAACAACAGCTCCATTTGGACCTCTCCTGACTTCAAACACCAAGAAAGCTCATGTGCTACAAAAACTGCCTCAGCTCTATCAACTCCAGCTCCCTCACCGCTACCTTTGCAGCTTCACTCAAATTATAAATAGCTCTGCATGACAAATCTGACCTTTACCTAGGCTGAGCTCAGTTGGTGAATGGGCAGGTTTCCGCTCCTTCAAAACCAGTTATGTGGACATGGCAGTGGGCTGTATGTCAGGTGCAAGGGACAATAATTGAAGCCGACACAATCGCGAGTGAACAGGTAGCAGAGCCAGGACCTGAGTTCATGACCCTTCTCCCAGGGCTCTGACGAGACTACACAGAGCAGGATGTGCTCAGGGCTTGTACCACCACTTGCACAAAGTTTGACAATAAGTAAGAAACATTAAAGGAAAACAGCCTGAAACTGCCAAGTTATAGCTACAGAAGATGAAGGCTAGAAGTCAGATCCAAAAGGAAATAGGGAATAAACTGGGTAAAATGGGACACTGAAAGCCCCTGTGGAAAGTGGTGTTTTTTTCTGTGCCTAATCGCAAACACGATAAACTAATACAGATCAAACAGTATGTTCCCTCCCCCCAACTCTCAGAATCTTTGAGCAGTAGGACACGCACCGGTCTGAGGCTGAACCAAAAAACAAAAAAAAACTTTGAAAGAAGCAATGCAACTGAGAGAGTAGGCCAATACACAGACTTTGGGAGAGGAAACACTGTATTTAGCATCCATTACTTGTCTTTATACCATCTAAGATGTCAGAACACCATCTGGGCCTCCTCTATGCATCTTAGTCACCAGAAGTTTGTGGTCAGCAGAGCACTCCATTGCTGAGTGAGGAGGTCCATCAAGACAGAGCTAAGCTCTTCACAACGGTGAATGGTGGGAAGACAAGGCATACATTGAAACAAGAGAAGTTTAGACTGGCTATAAGGATATTGTTGTATTTTTCCCCCCTGACGACACCCAGGGTTGCCCAGAGGTTGTGAGGTATCCTTGGAGGTTTTCAAGGCCCACTTGGATAAAGCCCTGAGAACCTGGTCTCATCTCATGGCTGATCCTACTTGGGGCAGGATGTTGAACTAGAGACCTCCTGAGGCCAACCTGAATTATCCCATGATCCTACCTGCATTAAAATTGTTTGCCTACTGCATATTCACTGATCCAGTATGAGAAAAGAAAGCAACTCTACATTTGGTAGCAAGGACTCTCTCTCGGTATTGGAATATTTTGGTTCTTGTCCCTTTTGTAATGGCCAATTAAGTACCACTACAATTACATTACAATTTAGATTAAACTTTGATGTGTAATACCTCTGTATTAATACCCAAGTTTGACTTCAGTGCATCAACAAGCAAGTAACTTCCAGCGCAGAGAAGCCCGCATGCTGTACGCTGCCGTACATACTACATACACTGTTTTGCTACAGTGATCCGTGAGAAGAAAGAATACATGCACATGGGAAATTAAGCTTCATCTCCTGTTGCTGGAGCTGTTCAATCATCCAAGGTTCCACCAGGCTCTTCCAGCTCAGCGCCATCTTCCCTTGCATTTCTGGGGGATGAGAACATAAGGAAATACCATTCCTTTTACAGCCAAATCGTGCTATTACTCCAACTACTTCTGAGATATTGGTACTGTTTGTTCTCCTAGCAGCAACTTTGAGGAACTTGAACAGTCACATATTGCTCAGAGAAAATACAGAAGAAAAACAAGCTGAAATTTCGGTGGAGATCCTAATTAAAAACACAGAAAGTGAAGTACATTTTTCTTCTTTAAGTCCAGAATGTCCAGCCTGTATAACACAGCAAGAATTTCTAACCCTTCTCAAGTAATGTCATTGATGCCAGATATTTAGTGCAATGATTTCAGCAGTGAATGTCAAATCTCTCTCAAATATTTGCATGTTTCTTAGCTCCTAAACTGACAAGCATTAATTTAAGCAGATATAAGTGAAATCTGCCACAGCACATGTTGGTTAAGATATTTAAATGATACAGGCCACAATGAGAAAGACACAGAGCACATACAATCCTCATTAGAATCAGTGTGGCAGGGGCTCTTCTCATTACAGTTACTTAAACAATAAATTAATTAAAAACTCTTTAAAAAGCCCAAGCCCAAAACTATTCAAGATGTGTGGGAAAAATGCCACACTCTTGCAATCTGCTCTCTATGGAAAAAATGGCAGTCCTCTCTTTTCATCTTTATTCTCATCTATATTTCTCTTTTCCCTACAGAACCCGTGTGGAGTGTATAATACATAACTAAGCAAATGAGGCAATGGAAAGTGTAAGGATATTAATTCCTGCATCATACTCTGAGCAGGCTCATGTCAATAGACCCCAGCAGTGTAGATAGTGGCAAACTTGACTAGGGGCCTCATCAAGTTGCTAAAAGAATTCCCCAGTCTCTCTGACATGAGACCTTAATATACCATGCCCCCCTCTTGTCGTTTGCTCTTCCTTTAGAGATACAGTAAGCTTCATATGACAGACACTATGGCCTTCTAATTTCACTTTTCTCAGGAAAGAACTACATGTCAGTCTGTATCTATCTATCTATCTATCTCTCCCCATACCAAAGACTTTTGAACCTGTTGGCACATTTCAAGTCAACCTACTAGAGGACTAAGAGAGAAAAGATGAAATTCCACAAATATTGAGAAAATAAGAAGGCAGCACAGGAAATAATTGTAATGCTCTTAACACAAAGTGTCCTGGTTTGAGGTAAAACAAAACCAATTTTCTTTTCAGTGATTTTCACACCTTTAAGTACAACTCTTTCATTGTATTTGTTAGTCACCAGAGAACCCCAGAGGCAAGCACTTTGAGGAGTTTCCCAACCACAGACAAACCTTGAAATAGACCTCATACCTTCTTAGACACAGGGCAATTCAGTTGCAAGATCCAAAGCCGTAGAAAACCAGGCCACTCATTAATTCCAGATATTGGATCCTAACTCCAGACCTTCATTTGGATAGAATGAATTGGTTACCTCCACTTGTTAGTTCAAGTCCATGGAGGACAAAGGACTGGATCTAAGCCTGCAGTTAGGTGCCCACAGTTCCACATGGATGGAGTGGAGAGGCCTCACAGCACGTAAATGATCTTCTGACCCTCCCCTAACCACTGGGCCCTCCACCAGAGCATTTACTGAGGCAGCATTAATTATTCTGTTGAGCATGTCCAGAAGCCTATCTGTCTTGACTACATTGGGCCAAATGTTTTAGAGCCTTCATGCCCCAGAAGCCATTTGGGACTTTGAGTGAGGTCTTCTAGTGCTGATTTTCACTTAGCACATGGCTGGCAGAGAGCAGATCATCTTGTTGAATCTCTCCTTTTACACAACCAGCAACAGCTCAATTTCTAGGGTTGAGCAAGACTGCACAGGTAGGACTCTCTTCTTTGGATGGGGTCACTTTCTGCCCAAGATGCCTACATCCTAGGTAGCTTTCAGAAATGTTCCCTTGACCTGAAGCAGAGGGAACTGAAATTAGCAGATGATGATAATGATTAACTACAGATACCTTGTTAATGCCTTGCTGAGATGATCAGCCAATAAATTCCCATCCGAAGATAAAAGATGAAAACTGAACATATCTGGAACATGACAATCTCTCTCTACTGACTGAAGAGGCAGCTTAGACCATTAAACCTCGATCTGTTACACGGGTACCTTTACAATCTGTCCTTCAGACATCTAAATATCCAACTCACTTCTGAAATCCTTTGAAGTTGAAACAGCTTTATATTTAATAAACAATACAGACAAACTTGTCAGATTCAGTTGGAATACCTTTCAGACTCTATAAATAATGTTCACATGTCTGCATTATAAATTTAGTGCAGAATTTCAAGTCTTACTTTTCAGATGCCAAATCCTTTTAGTAGAAGGCTTTTAGGTAACAGAATCTTTTTTGTATAATGCATTCATAAATTTCCCGCAGTGATAGGGGTGTAGTTCAAAGATCATTTCAACCCTGCTGATTAGTTTCTTAATTAAATTATTGTGTTTAAAAAGGATAGATAAATAAATACTGGTCGCAGTTTAAAAGGAAGCAAAAGTGGGTTACAGAACTTGAAAAGGCTGCCCAATGAAATAAAAACAATAAAACATTGCATTTTTCTCTCTGGAGCAATGCATTTGCGAATGGCTAGTGGGATCTGTCTCCTTCCTAAGAGGTGGACTGGAAACCCCGGGCTGAGCTTTTATAAAAGAAGAGGTCAATCAAGGGTGTTTTGTAAAGTGGGGAATGAGATTCACAGCAACATAACCACTTGGCCAGTTCATCACTGCACACTACATATGTCCTAAATTAGGAGAGCATGAAGCGGGTGGATACATTACACTGTTTCCCGAGAAGTCTATTGGGTGAGTTGTTCTTGTTCCAGTTCTTTGAGACTCAACACCACATCTCCCAGGAATCTGTAAATCATCAGCAGGTGATATTTGTTGGCTGTCATACCACAGACAGTCAGAGCTGGTTACAACTTTTACCAGGCGTTTTCTGTTCATGTTTTTAAAGTTCTCTTTTCCAGGAAGATGCAAACAAACCACAAACCAAGAAGTAAAGTAACACACCACAAAACAAAATTCCAGAGATAACAGACATGCTGATAATATAGTCTTTGACATTTGTTTGGGAGCATTGTTGAGTTAAATATCAGTCCTTTACCAGACTAATAAATGTATGTCTGCTCTCTCTCTCTATTCACCTATGTAGCCCCTGTCAGTGCAGTATCTGAACACCCCTGGAAACAACAGTGAATTTACCCTCATAGCAGCCCTTTGAGGTAGCAAAATACAGATATTAACAGACTTGTCTGAGGTCAGATGGGAAATATGTGGCAGAGAAAGGCCGCCAGAATTCTGGTTCCTCATAGCCATAGCAGAAGCATCTATGTATAGATGTTATGCACCCATCTATGTACATAAAAGGTTGTTACTGATTGCTTCTGTGGGCACTGAGGAAGAAACAAGATTTTCATCAAAGACAACTATGTTGGACATCAGGGAAATCTAACTGCAGAGAAAAGAGGCACTGGGGCAGGATATTCACAGCAATGCTGTGGCATGTCCTTCATACATGTTTTTTAAAAAGGTCTGATAAATAATTCTCAGGAATGGGTCTTTTGAAAGACTGAACTGGCCTGTGGTGTTCTACACTGTGGACATGATAGACTAAGAAACTACCTAGTATGTTGCACTATCTTCAGCTCTGCAGTGCATATCAGAACTTGTGTGGTAGACAAGTAACGGTGACATTTATTATCACAACAGTAAAATAGGGATGGGTCTAATTCTAATTCTACCTCATCAAGCTATTAAAACAAATCACGCAGCTACAAAGGACCAGGGAGAGACTGTCTCAACAATGCTGAACTGCAGTAAATGGAGTGTGAAGGAACATCCCCATATAAAGAGATTAAGTCTTTGGCATGGACTATAGGTAGTATGTGAGGTGTGCTGAAAATTAAAGCAACTCTCAGGAATTCTCTCAGCAGAGAATCACCCACAAGATGGAAAAGCAAATGAACTGCCACATCTGCGTGGAAGATCTGTTATGGGTCCAGCCCAGCTCCTTTTTTGATTCAACACAGCTCTTCCATCTGACTTCAGGAGCTCAGACTTGCCTTCCCCCTTACAAAAAGTGACCCAAACTGCGTATTTTCTAAGGGGCTGAATTCCTAGGGAATGTCAAGAAATTTAGCACCCTCCAATGGAGTCTCTTGTTACAGCACATTTGCGTGGGATTTCTGAACATCTGGAAGCCTGGACACTCAAAGCCATGGATGAATACTGACAATACACATACAACAAGTCAGATGCAGCCAAAGTGCACACAACTTACTGTAAACGCACTGAGCAACTCACCATGCAGAAGCACTAAAATGCAGACATGGTGTTTCTGAGCTGGGCCTTCCAGTCAAAAACATATCTGTGCCTGTATTCTTGACTCACGTGACCCAGCCATAATTTTGCAATGCATCTTCCTCCCCTTCCTTGTTTGGATGGAGTTTGCCTCTGCCCTGTTTATAGAGATAAAATAGTAACAGTCAAACAGTTGACATAAAGCATGTGTTCTGAATTATTTATGTCTTTTCTGGTGGGTTGTTTTTGGGTTTTTTGTTTAGCTTTTTTGCTTTTTTTTTTATGTGGAACAGGGGGGAGGAAAAAAAAACCAACCAGAAATGCCAAACATACCTGCTTAACTGTGCAGTAGAAATGGACTTGAGGATCCAGTAAAAAATACAGCCCAGTGCAAAACTATCGTTCGCGTTATTCTGAAGAAAATACATATCGCATCATGTATGGGCATGTGAGTTTCCCATGGATTAAGCAAACATCACCATATGCTGCAGGTCAAAAAAAAAAAAAAAGTATGTGCGTGTGTAGAGATACAGATATCTATCTCGTTCTGCCATTTCTAACAGCATGCAGAACTAGAGTTCATAGCAGGAGCTGGCACTGAGAAGCCAACACATGTATGTGAATGTGGCCCAGCAGAGATGGATACGTTTGATTGTATACTTGTACTGCATCAGGGGTGGAATATACAGTTCATGTCTTCTCTTTTGGCTAATTTGGGGAAGGCTCAAGACACTAAGCCACAGGAGCATACCATCCGACAGGGCATTCCTGGCCCAAGCCACAAAATCCTCTGGGTAGCCAAGCAACAGGTATATACCCAAGAGTGCCCACAGCCCAGCTCACCACACTATACAGGATCACAACCGTGATAACACGATCCTCACTATTCCCTAGGGAGAAACCCAAATCGAAAGCTTTTCAGAGCTATAGGCTTCGCTTTTCTGTTCACGGGAGAGACTATTTATCTGTGGTCATGGTATGCTGCATTTATTTGAAGATTACGTTCAGCTGTTCCCTTTCCAAACCTTTTGATAGAAGTGCCAGTAGATGTTCACTAGCCTGTCAAGGATAAAACAAATACAGGGGAATCTTGGAAAGACATCAAGCAGAGAGGAACCTGGATCACAATAATGAGATATCAAGTGTGGATAAAGATCCAATCTTACCTAGGGACTGAGGTTTAGTTGGCCTCTTTCTGTCCACAACGTCAATGCTTATAAAACTCTACATTTTTCGACAAGCAACTTCTGTGACATTGGCCATTGAGGAATTCGCACTGGTTTTGGTAAATGCTGGGAAAATTAGCCTTTTTGGCATGGAGTTATTACTTTTGCCTCTGGGAAGCAAAGAAAGTAAAAATAGATCAGTAACTATAGCTTGAGAGAGAGGTTTACATAGCCCATGTAAATGAAAATTTTGGCCAGACTTCTTTTATTTCCAACTGTTTCATCTTCATACTATCTTTTCAGCTTTACATTATAGATGGTTCTTATCACAGAAATCAGACTCAAATCCAAGGCTAGAATGTGGAATATCCTCCACCTGGCTCAGCCCCTTTTAACCCCATGACTGCCCATCAGAGCGCTTAAGCCCTAGTTCAGAACCAGCCACAGCTTCCAAGCTGCCCTCTTTTTAAAAAAAAAAAATTAAATCTCTTTCTAAAATTGCTGCCCATACAGCATTCCTTAGCTTCAATTTAGCCTTGCTGCCTGCAGGCCATCCCACGGCCACTTCAAGAGAACCTGTTCTGTTGCTCCATACTTTCTGCCTCCTGGAGTTAGTATGTGCTGTTCAAGAAACAAAAGCAAACACTGGTTTTGTAGTGTGACATGACCTTATAAGTCTCTCTTGCAAGCCCATCTCCCCCCAGCTTTCTCCCTGCAAGGCCAGCGTGTGTTGCTGCAGACTTCTGGTACTCAAGGCTGGAGTCAACCTTCAGAATGATGAGGGGGGCACAAGGAACACAGCTGCTCTCTGCTCACCCGAGTGCTGAAGGGGAGGCTACTGGCATCTCTGTCCCTACCTTGATAAACGTTGCTGTCCAGGTATTGAAACAAGTTGCAGATCTCCCCTTCGCTCCCATGATGAGCGGATCCAGACAACTGACTCCAAATCTCCATGCCCTAGGATCACTTTCCCGTTTTAACAAAGACAATTTCAAATTCTGGTAGCTCGGAAACTCCCAGGGCTCAATACAAATTACTTTAAGTCCCAGTGGAAAACAGATTCTTCCGTTTCAATAACATACAGTTTGTTTAGAGAGCTGGCAATTCAGAGGAGACTGAACCATGGTTCCTGCCAAGCCTGGGCCTCACATGACTGTGACTGGGGCAATGAGGAAGGATTTATTTTTTTTCCCACAGTGGTGGAATTGAGACATCATTCATGTAGATACTTTTCCCCATGTTTTAAATAATGGCCGTTAAAGGATGTCCCCCACACTTCAGGAAGCTGAGAGCACCTCTTTGTCCAGTCACTTGCTCTGGAAAACTCCGGTCAGGCCAGCTATCTTTTCATGTGGATACCCCTGCTGGCCTTTAAAAGGCAAAACAAAGTTCTCCTAAGGTTATGTAAAGGAGAACCGCAATAAAACATGATAGATGGGAAAACATTTATTCTCCTCCTTCAGTTGGCACCTGACAGCTTCCTCACTGGTTTCATCCATCTTCACACATAAGCCCCACACTTGTAACAGTCCATTACTGCCTCAGAGACCTTCTCCTCTGCCTGCTGGAGGCTTATGCTAAATACTGATACAGCCTCAGTCCCATCCAGCCACCAATACCTTTAAGCACCTTGCTGACTTGCAGGGAAAGGGGGATTATTCTTCTTCATCCTCAGCTCAGCAAACACTATCCTTATTAGTCACACAAGTCCAACACCATACAATGTCTCAGGTCTTCCTTATAGGCAGTGGCTGCTGTTGCAGCCCCATAGGAACCAAATGTACTCCCTTCTCTCCTCAGGGGAAAATGCCAGCACCACAAGGAGCCTACCTTCCCAAACCACTCAAGAGTTAGCACTGCAATCAGCAAGAGCCAAAAGCTTTCTACAGCGCCCCAGAGCCAGGACTACCGCTAGGATTTAACAGTGTACAACACAGGCAGATGTGGCCAAAGAAATCCAACTGCTGCCAAGCTGGTTGCATTTTGGGTGCAACTGGGTCCCAAGCTGGCCAGCACTTTGAGGTGGTCTTCTCACACCTTTTCCTTAATGCGAGCAGCCTAAGCGTGCCAAAGGGGTGAGGAGCTGCACAGATGTGAATCCAGGCTACTCAAAACAGAGAGAACACCGACCTTAGAACAGAAAAAAATAGCCCAGTCCCCTCCACTCCTTCCTGGCTGCTGTGTTCACATGCTAGGGAGCTCCCAGTCCTTCTCTCAGTCCAACAGTTTTCAGTGCTCTCTGCTCAGCTCGGCTCCAAGCCCTGCACTGTTCCCACTGGCTCCCAGGAGATCCTCTGTGAGGGCCGTGTGGGGATGTCGTGGCCCAGTTCTCTGCTCAGGAGCTTCCCCATGAGCTCTGCTTCCATGTTTGGGGGTGTGTGTCAGGGAAAATGGGATACCCCACGCCGCCCTCAGTAAAAGCTCTTCTGCCCTCCCTGTAGCCTTCTGAGAAGTGGCAGTTTTCCCCTCTCTTCAAAACTAATGCAGGCAGAATAAAACAGCCTTCCTCTTTGCTGCTCACCCACAGCTTTTATCACAAAACAGAACATGCACTAGCTGCAAATGAACAAAATAAAGTAGCTACCTCCCTTCACAGCAAATTACACAGCTTTCCCTGGCATATTTTTCCACTCTAAAACCATCCCAAGAATGAAAGCAGTAAGTGGGCACCATCAGGAGGCTGGGGACAAGTACCGGAACAAGTTCCAACATAAATCACTTGCGTAGCCACAGATACACATAGAATGATGAGGACACAGAAAAGCCCATGAGGAAATCAACCATTTTGTCATCAGAGCAGGGCTTGAATATTGTGCAGTAAATAAGGCTAGGGGCCACACACTGAGCAGGAAGGAGAAAACTAAATATTAAGTTGCTGCTCAGTAATTGAGCACGGCCCGTTCTGTGCACGAAATAAGGCAGGGATGAAAGAGGGGGAAAATAACAGGAACACATTTAATTAAAGGCTACAGCAGAAAAACATTCACAAGGAGACTAACTGAAAATCCTAGGGGTAACCAGAGTTCTGGCATTCGCCGACTGGGAAATGCCATGCACACGTGTGTATGAGTACATGTGTGTATGCATGCTGCGCACACTTGATTACCCCCCACACAGGTAATCCACACAAAATCAGTGGCAGAGTCCCTTGAGAGGCTTCTACAGAGAAGGGAACTGAAGCTGGAGGAACAAGTGCCAGAGCTCCAGCAGCAAGAAGCTATGTGGAATGTCGGAGTAAATGTTTCCTTATACTGCTCATGCACATAAATAATGCCCGCTACTGCAGAATTTAAGTGAGTGAGGGGGCAATTACAGGCAAGTTGCAGGTTACCTGCCAGAAAACAGCAGCCTTGCCTTTGCAGCTCTGAAGCCATCCTTTAACTGATCTCTTTTTTAACGTGTATGTGTTCAGCTTCAGTGTGAGCAATGGCTAGGGCAGGAGAAATTCATGATACCTAACTTCTAGTGATAATCTCTAGTGAGAAGCTAGACACCTACCCATCATTTATACCTTTAAAAAAACCTCCTCCAGAATGCTGTTTGCCCGCAGATCCCGCAGCTCAGCTGGCTTTGACAAAAAAACCCAGTTGTTCCAATTTCTGGGACAGGCTAGAGAGACAGAGTGAGCCTAGTTATTCTTCTCCAAGGCAAGGCCTGGGTGGAGCTGGAAGAAATGACAGCAGGCAGTGAATGGGAAGTGGAGGTAGCCCAGGGAGGAGAGGCAGTGGCTGCAAGTACTGAAGCAGCAGCTGGGATGAGAGGGGAAGCGGGCAGTTTTGGGGGAGAAGAGAAAATAGAGAGGTAATGCTGTTCTCTCTAGGTGCTTTACTGCAAATTCCAAAAAGGAGCACGGAAAAGGGAAAATCAGAAGGCAGACCTTGTTCCTCTGATTTCTGGCAACCTGGGAAGCCCTGTTTTGCTCATTAAAAAAAAAAAAAAAGACCAGCCTAAAACACAGCAAGAGAGGAGGGGACCAGCCTGGCCATTTATTTTGGGCACCAGCTGCCCCTCTTCCAAAACTCACCAAAGCTGCCAGAAATTTTCCCAATGGTTTGGGGCTTTCTGGGGGCCAGAAAGCCAATTGCTAATCTCTAACACATGCATGATCTCAGCAGTTGCAATGGGGTGAGGCACGGGGGTTTTGATTTCTGCTTTACATCCTTCCCGCTAACGCCCAGCCTGCCTCTCCCTTCACCGCTCTCCTTCGCTACCTCCACTCCTACCACTTTCCACCTTCTGTTTCCAAAAGTCAGCCGCAGGGCTGGGGAAGGTGGTGAAGCGCCGTGTGGGAGCAAAACCCAAACACGGCCACTTAGAGTAAATATTATTTTTCAACTGAAAGACTTCTAAATTATTTCCCCCCCCCCGGTTTATTTTTAGAACAATGGTAAAACATACAAGTCCTGGAGGCCTCAAGCACTTTCCTGCTGTGCAAGTGACTTAATTTATTTCTTTAATTTGTTAAAACCTCACCAAAAAAAAATGTTATTCTTTGGAGACTTCGCTAGCCCAAGTTTTGCATGTATTATTTGCTGCAAAAGATTAATGAGGTAGCAGAGGCAATTTTTAATGGATTCCCTTGCTTTTCTCTCACTCTCTCTCACTTTTTTTCTTTTTTTTTTTTCAACTCACACGGCAGTCCAGGTCCAGGTCCATGAATCTGCTAAGTGCTCTCCACAGACAGGACACAGGGTGCGGGAAGAAAGTAGCGAAATCCAAAAAAAAAAGCATCTCTCGCAACTTCTCCCCTCCTCTGTCACCGCCAGCAGACGCCGCGTTAACCACCGTGCTGTCCCACGCTCCGAGTGAGCTGACGGAGCCGAACGCCCCGAGTGTTACAGGAAGGCTGCGTGCGTGTGACAACAGCTAACCCTACGCATAGTTCGGAGGTGCTGTCAGCCGGTCAGGCCATGCGCTGAGGCCCTTTCTCTTGGCCGGGTTAGAAATGTGCTGACACTCCCAGGGACTCTCGGGGAGCCTTCTGGAGCGCGGCCGCAGGAACCTTCCCATCGACCTGCTCCTCTTACGGGAACCGAGTGCTGCCCGGAGCGCAGCAGCAGCACAGGCTTCGGTGGTGGTGGTGGTGGCTAACCATCGGATCTGTTTCTCTTTCCTCACCCAGAATAACCAGGCTATTTGTCAAGATGACATGCTGCGCTTGGAGGTGTCTGAAATCCCTTCTCCTCTCTTGGCCCACGTGCAGCCTCTATTGCAGCACGGCTCTGCGGGGGAGATTTTGCCTGACAGGAGGGGAAGTGGAGAGAGAGAGAGAGAGATGAGGAAAACAACAAGTGAGGGAGCACAGGGAGAGCGGGTTAAGATGCCGGGATCAGGGCACAGAGAGATGTGACGAGTTCCTCGTGACAGCCTTAGAGACGGGGCAGGCCCGTGACGGGGTAAGGGTACGTGAAAGGGAAAAGAAATCACAAATCCCTGCTGCAGAACTGAGAAAATGGAAGGTGCAAGTCTCTTGAAAGGCAGCCAACAGAGGCCCCCGCTCTTTCTCCACATGCAAGGCTGATTTTTTAACCTGAACGAACCAAAGAGAAACTGTGAGCAGCCACTCTTCTAGCTTGCCTCCCTGCCTTTGGGGAAGTCTGCTCGTCACTTTAGGGCTGGAGACTCCTATTTGCAGAAGGATTGAACTATGACAGCTCCCCAGCATGACTGAGCCAAGGCCACTCAACACATCACAGCACTTAGACCACTTGTAACAGTTTGGAAATCTGTCCACACTGAACCACCAGAGAGAATATGCAATAGGAGCTCAGTCAGGGATGCTAACCATGGTATGGCTTCGTTCAGGTGGGTCAGCTGGTGGCCCAAGGGCCATGTATGGTCTACAGGGCAAATTCATGCAGCTCACTGCCTTTTTTTGGCACAGCCTGATGCCGTCAGGACCACTGCCAAACGCTTCTGAGTGTGCCACTGGTGTAGCACTGAGCCTCACGCTCCACATTTCTGCCTGCATCAGAGTGTGTTGCCCATGATCAGCCACATTTCTGTGGGCGCTTGCGTGGTCTGTTCTGCACACCTAACTGCCCCGCTTTGAGTGCTGGTGCCACGCAGGCACAGAAGTTTCTTTGAGAAACTTGGCCCCAACAGTGTGCCATTCAAGCAAATACACCAGCACGCTTTTCTCACCCTGTCTTTTTTCCCCTCAAGCAGTAAATAACACTGAACAGAAACAGCAAAGCAGAGCAACAGTGTAGGAATAAGGAGAGGATGTGAGAGCACCTGTCTGGAACAGCCAGCTCAAAGGCAATGACACACAATAAATAACGCTGAACGCTGAAAGAACAGGGCTGCCATCCTCTGTCATGTCAGAAATGTCATAAACCGTAACAGAGACTTGCCAATGGTTTGAGGACCCCACAAAAGAATTCTTATAGCACCATATTTCATAACTTCTCTTGCTATCTGATCAGGCCAGCTTCCTGATCTATGTTGGCCTCTGCCTCCCCATTCACTGGCATTTACTCAGAAACTCACAGTCTCCACTGTAGGTGTATTCAAGTCACTGGCTGCCCATCCACAGAAGCAAAAGCGGTCACTCTAGTCCACATAAAACGGAGAGCTTCATGCAACGTGCTTAATGCTGGGATCCAAAGGAAGGGCTGCTGAGGAAGACACACCAAGAAAAAAAAAAAAAAGAGAGCTCAGTTCTGGTTCAGTATAAACAGCTATTTCTACTAACAGAGCTTGAAATGCGCAGAGGTATCCCTAACACCTTTGAATGTTACTAGCCATATTCCCCAATATATCACTTTGATCAAAAACTCATCAGGATTCTCCGTCTGCATTTTCTTTGGGTTTTTTTGAATGGGATGACACATGATTAACAATACCACACAGGTATAGTAATGGCAGTTAAAAAAATCCCATACACAGCAAAGATTCCTGTACACATTCATTTAAAGTTGGCCTGAGGCAAGGCAAATATACCAACAATTAGAGATCTGTAGGCTTGCCAAGAAATATCTGTGCAGCATATAGGCCCAAGAGAAAATATAATGAAGATTAAGAAGTTTATTAACACAATATGGAGGTAATAGTATTTGACGTACCTCTGTGATCCTGTCAAACCCCAGAAAAAGGACTAGACTGACATTTTCCCCATTTACCCACAGTTGTCAAATTTGTAGCACTGCAGTAGCCCTAAGTATCTGAAATTTAAATGTCTGCAAAGCCATCTTCCTTTGTTCTGTTACACAGTAATGACATCCACCTTGTTCATTCAGTTCATGACAAATATTTCTGCTTTACTCGCATCCCAAGACAACTTTTCCTGCCCTTTTCTTTAATTTTGTTTTTTCCACAAAAGCCTTTTTTTCTCCCTGAATCTTGTAAGTTTTTTTGTTCCCATTACAAACTTTGGCACACAAAGCAGGTAGTATGAGAAGTGCAAATGCCTTCGAATTATTTGACTTGCTATAAATTGCTATATGATTTCGTTCATTTTAAGTACTCAGTCTTTTGATATCCTGGGCAGTCCGTTCCGTGCTCACGAGTTAATAAGACGACAGGCACGGAGAGACACAAGAAAGGCCACCCAATTAAAGGGAGAAAATGAAGATCAAAACAAGCTACTGTGCTGTCATACGGTCAGGTACAGAGCTGTACCTGCTGCCATCACTGATAACAGGCTAGTTAACATATTACCTGTCACTTTGCTGTGACCTTCACACCAGTCACCCAGCTCGATCCTTATGAGAGCTGACTATGCTTTAAGTTATAAAGGCTTAGATTAAAATTATTAGTAACCCTGGAAATACTCAGACAGCTTCACTGAAAACAACAAGAGGAACAACTTTAAAATGATATGTCCTGTGGAAAGGATTCCGCATGATTTGATAACGGACACAGGTTATTTTCTTTGCCGTTAAACCAGAAGGAACTGAGCCCTGAAAGTCCATGCTTACTTGAGGGATGGGGGACTATCCCACGTTGTCTTTAAGCATGAGGTTACCCAGTGTCTGGACCAATCCTTGGAGCTGATCAGTCACAAACTGCTCCGTGCAGCATGTACTGTTCTCCTGATCCAGAAAACATAGCATAAGCAGAAGGTCACAAGCGGGACTCTGAAATGAAATATGTCAGCAGCATCCCAAAATGGACATGAGTCCCCTTGCGCTAGGGATTTGTGCCATGGGGTGAGTGTTCCCGAACTCAGAGTTCCTGTCCCTTCACACACTGAGTGTGAAGTGACGGCAGCCAACTCATTCTTAAGCAGAGACATAGGGCCTTCACTAAAACACCACAATGAAGATTTTCTGTGTTTCAGAGGGAGCTCACACTTGAAAATTGCTAGGAAAAATAGGACTTGAAATAGCATTTTCAAAAATAAAAAAAAAATAAAAATACTTCAGTGGATTTTCCCTCACACTATTAAAAGAAGGATTGCCTCTTCCTGAAAACGGAGGGAGCTGAGAAGGATTCACCATACATCGTAGCAAATAAAGCTCTTTTTAAAACAGAAAACATGTAACAGAAATTATTTGTTGATGTGTTCTACCCCTTCTTTACCAAAATTCCTGTGAGTTCATCTGCCATCAGAGCATTCAGTGAAGGAGAAGAAGGAGCCTAAAAGGCTAATAGTCCACCAGCACCACTAGACGTCCCAGATCGCAAAGGCCAGTTTATCTCCTGGTGAACTTGGTATTTTAGATGATGAGCTGGAAGGACTCCACCTTAAGTAAGATAGCTAGGAAAATCCAAATAACTGCAAGGAGAGTACAGGTAAGATTTTTATTACCTAACACATCAAATAGTTTCACAACTGGTCTCTCAAAAACAAAGGAGAAAAAACCCATCAAAATGCTGAATTTGGCTTCCACAAAGCAAAGAACAGCTGGAGCATTTCTGCATGATTTAGTTTACTGCAGCAAGATTGGAATTTTTAAGTTCCCAAGGAAAAAAAAAAAAGGCAGCAAAGTTGCTCTTCACTTTCTGCTGTCTGTACCAGTTACCACCTGGCTCCAACTATTTGCCACCTAGGATCCAACTACTCAAAAATCTACATAACTAATTAGTATCAAACCAAAGTTCTGCAAAACACCTGTACTCCAGGAGTGACCTTTTGATGAGACAAGACCATTCCTTGACTCCCCAGCTCAGACTTAACTGCTTGAAAAAACTATTTCCCATGAGAAGCCTCTTACCAGCTCCAAGCCCCACCAGTCTGGCAGCAAAGATAAGGTAAGATATCAGGTAAGATATCTGCAGGTAAGATATCAATGAACCCAGGGAAAAGAGAGAGATTTCTTAGGCATTATTGTAGGTTCAGCAGCTGGCACTAATTTGCCTGTTCTGGGGACATACCAATATCTGAAGGGACCTACAGAAGAGCTGGAGAGGGACTCTTTGTCAGGAAGTGTAGTGACAGGGACGAGGGGTAACAGTTTTAAATCGGAAGAGGGGAGATTTAGATTAGATGCCATAAAGAAATTCTTTCCTGTGAGGGTGGTGAGACACTAGAACAGTTTGCCCGGGGAAGTTGTGGATGCCCCATCCCTGGAAGGGTTTAAGGCCAGGCTGGATGGGGCTTTGAGCAACCTGGTCTAGTGGGAGGTGTCCCTGCCCATGGCAGGGGGGTTGGAACTAGGAACTTCCAACTCGAACCATTCTATGATTCTATCTGCAAGTGAAATCTCCATTTTCACAGTCTGCTGATGGGCCCTCTCTGCTGTGAGTGCCATGCTGTGATTTCTCCCTGCGGTGAGGATGCGCTGCCAGACCAGGGGTGTGCAAACTGAGTCCCCCCCGCATCCCACATGGGACCGTGTGCCCTGAGCACATCAGAAGACCACAGTATGGGTTGTCCCCATGCAATGCCCAAGCTGGAGACCTTAGACTAAAGGGGTCATGGAGGTGGGAAAAAGGGAGATGGAGGCAGAATTGCCCTGGCAGGATGTCTGGGAGTGCAAACCTACCTTTTGATACCAAGATTTAAGTTTGTGGGAAATAGTAAGACCCCATAGACTATTGCATCCCAAGCTTAGAGACCTTGGTCCAGGTCCTGGGCACCTTCTGCTGCCCCAAACCTGGTTTTCTAGCAAGAAACCCTATTGTCACACCTGTCAGCGTTTTGGACTGGTGGATCTGTTAAAAACAAGCGAGAATGTGGCTTTGTAAAGGTGCTTCAAGGAGTTCTGCACTGGAGTGGTGCTCAGGACCCATACGAATCTGGCCCTACACAGTCTGCACAGCTTGCTGGTGCAAAGCTTCACTAAATGAAGGAGTCTGTCACGTTCAGGCGGGCTTCTCTGCTGCAGCCCATCACAAAGACGGTGAGCAGGCCTGTGGGTGCCTTTCTTCTTCAGCATTCTGGCTTTAATGGCTTTTCACAAGAAATATTGGCTTTTGTACTCCCTTAGATGAATTGGCAGGCCCTAATGAGCTATGAATGCAATTTAATAAAGCTCACATTTGGAGGACGGAAATGGTTCTGTAGAAGGAAATGAATGAAGGCGGGAAGCGGGGGAAGGAGGGCAGGGAGGTGTGCGGCCTCGGAGCATGAAAAAGCCAAAGATGAAATTGTAAGGACTTGCAGAGTCTTCAAACAAACCTTAGAAACAGCCAGAAGGGAATATCTGCCTCCCCTGGTTTGTTTTGGGGAATAGCTTATATCTGTGCTAAGTTACTGGTTCCCCAATATGTTCCAGGAGCTGGGACAGGAACAGTAGAGGTAAAAAACTGGTCTGATACACCTGAGACCTTTGCAAACGGGCTTGATGCTGAAGAGGAAGCCACAGAGCAGCAGACTGTGCCAAGCGTGCGGCTTTGCTCCAGAATGATGTGGTTTGCCTTGCTCTGATGTGAGCGGCGGCGCCGCAATGCCCCAGATTGAGGGGCTCAGCCCACACCTGACTCTGCAGGAGTGACAAACCTATGCGGGGTGTCCAAATGCTGGAGTCATCCTGCTGCGGAGCAAGCTCAGATCCAGACTCTGATGTCCTCCCAAAAAAACACCCTGCAGGCAGGCCCTAGGCCAGTCCAAGCCAGGAGCCTTGATACCGACTGTTAAAAGCTGCAGAAAGAGGTTCAAAACACATCCCCTTAGTGTATTTTCTTTGGCAGCCTCTTCCAGCACAGGACAGACTGATGGGATGTAGCTAATTGCTTAGCTGGCCTTCATTACTGTAACCTGAGCATTGGGCTTTCTGGCTCCTTCGGCTTCCTCTCTCATCGCTGCCCAGAGCAGGAGTTGGCTCCGCACACACCTAATTCGCCTGATCAAGCACAGATGATGTTCTGAGCGCCAAATCGATCCCTTGGTCTCATCCTATCAATTTAGACTGATAATATATTTTGCTTGCTCACTTTTCTTTCCTTTTTTGGGGGTGGTTTTGGTTTTGGGGGATTTTTTTTTTTAAGCTTATATACACAATAAAATAAGCTAGACTCTTAAAAGCAAATTTCAAAGAACAGTCTGTTGGGGGGCTCCAACATGCTTGGTTTTGCTCTGATTGCTGCACCCAGGAACCTCAAGGACAGATCAGTTCCCAGAGTCTCTAGACCTGATGATTCCATCTCATGGACAGCCCTACCAGCTGTTGAAAATAAATCGGATTATTGCAATTTTCATTATGACCACAGAGCACGGTACCGTGTAGATCTGCTCCCTTCTCCTCATTCTCCCTCGGGGCTGAATCTTGGAGAAGGTGTGAGGTTTCTGCGGAGGTTTTGGGTGCTCCGGGGCAGGGCAGCTGCAAACTCTCTGTGTTTCCCCCGATTCCTCTGTTTAAGAAACATGCTCTTGCATAACTGTGCGTGAAGCTAAACACACATTCATAAAGCATCTCCACCCACATACCCAAAGCACAGCTAAAACACTCAAGCTGGAGCAAAGAGTCACCTTACACTACGCTAGAGACACATGATTACAAGTATATAAGCAATAAGGCATATTTTCTGCTTCCTTTTTAATTTTTTTTTTTTTTTATGTCAAAGTACCAGACCTGGAATACTTAAGTTTGTCTTTCACTTTCAAGAGGTCTCACTGCTGGAAAGGCTCAGTTCAAAATCTACAAATTCATCCCTGCAAAGGGCATGGTGTCATTTTCTATAGCAGGATCCAGTTCAGTGCAAATCCTGACCAAGGTTAACCTACATGCAAATATTGGTTGCATCGAGGTAACCATCTCTCTCCTGTTCTGCTCTCCATTTTTATCCCTATATTCCATGCTATGAATTTTTTGCCCCTTATTTTCTATTTCTCCCGTGTAGTTCCCCCCAAACCTAATAAACAACATCTGAATTTCAAACTAATAGAATTAACTGAAATCTGACATTAGAAAAAACAAACAAGTTTCTCCAGCTATAAATGTCAGCCACAAGACTGATGGCTACACGTGGCAGTTGCAGGTGTCTGGAATGACTCCAGTTAATTTATTTCAGGGCTGGGTCCTATTTTTCCCCTACGTTGATTTTAAAGAGGGCTTTGCAACCATGAAGTCACCACAGCCCTTATCTCCTGACACATGAAAGGTGTAGGCTGAATAACTTATTAGCACCCTCGATAATGAAAAACACTTCAATATTTAGGACTAATGCAGATTTCCTGCTGGAAAAAAAAATAATATGTAAACAGCATCTGCAGCCATGTGCTCAAGGTAATAATTAAGGAGAATTATCTTTGCTATATGTATTAAAACAACATAATTGAAGTTAAGAAATTATGTGTCCATATTAAAGAGAAGCAGATAATTTTTTGCTTAGGAAATTAACATCAAGTGGAGTAACTATTTCCATACCTACAAGAATCTCAGGCTGAATAAGAAAAATGAGAACCAGGTGCCCAAATATGACATACCAGTTTCTGTGCTGCACCCTGAGCGCCCAGCGTGGAGCAGCCACCATCCCTGGGCAGAGCTCTGCTTTCTCCCTTCAATGCACATGGTGTGTTCAGTGAGGGTCTTGGATGTTCACGGGTTTATGGAAAAGGTCCTTCTCCCTAAAGCAGAGGGAAGCACACGGAGCATGATCTGGGGAGAGAGAAGTGAAAGGTGGCTCTTTTACTGACTGTCAAGACATTTAAGATGTCAGGTATTTTGTTCAGAAATCCACTTCACTTCCCTAATGGCTAACCCAATAAATCTCACAACTCTGAGAGGGAACACAGAGTCATCGATCACTGCTTAGAGCCATGTAGGCCTGACTGGTAACAAAGCAGCAATTAGCACTCATTAGCACTTATTTTCGAGTCTTTTTTATGCAAAAAGGTCCTCAAAAGCAAGTTGAAAGTGCCTAGATTAACCAAAGTTCTTTGACAGTCTAGCATTTCTGACTCAAACTCAGTAGGAGTCTATCCTCCAGGTAGGAGAAGACAGACCAGCCTTGCCCAGACTTGGCTCTTGGGGCTTGGTTCTCCAGTGACTGATAAAAGAAACTCACGCTAAAGGTTTTCCTGCCCTCGGGATGTTCGCAATAGATTTTTCTCATGGATTCACTACTGACTTACTTAGAGAAACCCCTACTGCAGCCTTTCCTTCAGGAGGGGGAATTTCAGAGCATCTCGCTCTTGCCCTTCTCTCCATCTAGCTATTTTCATGGCTTTTAATATTTTTAAGAAAGCTCTTGATCAAATTAGGTTAAAAATGGAGAGGATTTGAGCAATACACACACAGAGCATCATCACACATGATTTTCTACAATTAAAAGTTACCAGCAAGTAATATTAATACCTTCTTTGTTTTCTTCCTTACTAAGAGTATTCACCAAAACCCACCAAATCCTGCAAAGTAAACCCTTTGGGACAGAGGGCTTCCAACACTACACATCCTTCCCTTTTATGTGCCTGATCCCATTCTGCATGTTCTCTGCAAAAGATCTGCTATCCCTTTCCCAGATGCATGCGAGTAAAAAAGACAGCAGATGAGGTTTCTTCCCCTTGCTGTGAGATTAGAGAGAAAAACCTATCTCCAGGAAACCAAAATCTATCATCAAGCCCACCAGGTCTTTCTGCAGCTCAGCAACACCAGTCAAATAGTTTCTATGAGAGACTTGCTGCTATTCCCGGATTTTGGCTGACTTCACTATTTGGTGTGGACCATCACCTCCTGGAAATGGGCAAAACCCCAAATCCAACCCCTGTGCTGGAGCTGAATTCCCCCTCCTCTTCAGCCCCACATGCTGAGAAGGGCAGGACCACCACGTTCCCAAAGGAGACGATGGCAGCCACGTGCACACAGGGCAACACCGAGGGCTTCCATCTGAAATCAGTGAACTCAAGCATGGACACAACTTTGAAAGGGCACGTGGTTCCCACAGGTAAGATTTGAAGTTGGAGGGGGGTTTTCTCACTGGATAAGGCAGAAATTTTCACCACATCTTGAAGAAATAGGGTGAGAATATTGAGAAATAGGGTCTCAAGTAAGACTTAGCATAAGCAGTATTACTCCTGCAGGTTCCCCAGACTCCGCTTGTCGCTTGCCTTAGGGCTGGGATCAGAATATTTTTTTCCCCTGAGATCTCTCCCTGCTCATCTTTGCTACGTATTATCCTTTTAGAAACAACAAAGAGCTCAGCACCTAGTCCCACACTGAAGGATTCGGATTTTGCCTTCTCTAATCAATCACGTTTTCTTGTGGTTAACAATGAACGACCCTGTAAACTGTTGGTTTAAGGGCAGCTCTCAGCGCATCCCTGAGGCTGAGTGGCCAGGAGGCAGCGGCTGAACATGCCTTGCACTGTGACCCGGGCTAGTGCTTGGGCAACCAACCAACCCTCCGAACCCTGCCAAGCCCATGGCGTGAGCGTACATGCCTTGCTGACAGCACAGCTGCAGGTCAAGGCTCCTGTGCAGAGACCAGCACACACGGGACACAGAATGAAGGAGAAAAAAAAGAATCAAGGAGAAAACTCCACTTTTACTGAATGTAGATACTGCTAAAGAGCGCCAGCTCCAGGGGATCCGGGGCACCCATGCTGGCTTCGTGCTGCAAGAACAGCCCTGCCCTTGGTGGCCATGCGCCTGGGCACAGTGGGACAGCCTGCTGGGCTCCCTCCCTGTGACCCTGTGCAGCAGGGGCCCGGCGTCACCACGGCAAGGTCAAGAGTCAGGTCACAGCCTGGCCTCGACCAGGAGCTTCTACTGCTGTGCCAAAGTCTTGCTGTGACAAGAAGTCCTCGCAGCCATCTCCTGCTCTGTTTGTCCTGTTCATATAGCTTAGTGGCTCCAGCTTGGGGTCCTCTCTCCACAGGTCCTATCAGGAGCCTGCTCCAGAGCAGGATCTCCATGGGGTCACAGCCTCCTTCAGGCATCCACTTACTCTGGTGTGGGGTCCTCCACAGGCTGCAGGTGGATCTCTGTTCCAAAACGGACCTCCATGGACTGCAGGGGGACAGCCTGCCTCACCATGGTCTTCACCATCAGTGGAATCTGTGCTCTGATGCCTGGAGCACCTCCTCCCCCTCCTTCTTCACTGACCTTGGTGTCTGCAGAGCTGTTTCTCTCCTCTTACATATTGTCACTCCTTTGTTCTCCCGCTGCAGTTGCTGAGGCACAGGGTTTTTTCCTTTCCTTCTTAACTATGTTATCCCAGAGGTGCTACCACCATCACTGATGGGCTCGGCCTTGGCCGGTAGAAGGTCTGTCTTGGAGCTGGCATTAGCTCTGTCAGACATGGGAGAAGCTTCCAGCAGCTTCTCACAGAAGCCACTCCTGTAGCTCCCCTGCTACCAAAACCTTGCCATGCTAACCTAATACACCTTGTTAATTCTCATACCACTGGCCCATCGATCTGGCCTGTCCAGATCCCTCTGTAGAGCCCTTTCTACCCTCAACCATCTCCTACAATTCCGTGATTCAATCTTCAGCTGCTCTCCAATGACCAATGTATTTCTTGCAATATTGTGCCTAAAACGACACACTGCAGTACACCATACCCACATCAAACAAAATAATCTCTCTTGGTTCTTCCACCCCTCTCTCCTGCTTGCCCAGAATGACACCTGCCTTTTCCCTCCCCCAACAGCTTATTATCGCCGCGCGTTTAATGGTCTCTGCTGTAACTTACCCACTCCCACTGCACTGCTGGCTCTGCCAGCTCTTTCCCCACTTTGTACTCGAACGTATGATTTCTCCTTCTAACTGCAGCACTCTGTGCTCACCTTTATCAAATTTCTTCCTGTTATTTCAGGCCATTTTTTCCTCTGTATTACAGCCACTTCAAAGTCTGATACAGCCCTGGAAAGTGCCTGCGTGTATTCTCAAGTCGGTGGCAACCGCAGATTTTTATGCAGGCTATTTATTTCACCGCTCCAGTCATTAATGAAGTTGTGGAAAAATACAGGCCCTACAAAATGTATAGCAGTCCCCCTCAAAATACCTCTCTGGCTATATACCAGTAACTATTCCAAGTGCAATTTTTCTGCTACATTGTGATAATTTAGTTCTTTTCCTTCTCTCGCTTGTAAAAAGGATATAGTGAGGCAAAGAAAACATTAAATGCATCAGTTTTCTCTGAATCATCCATCATTTTTTTCTCCATCTCCTCATCTTTTCACACTTAATCATGTGCCTTTCCTTCCAATTTCTGCAGTTTCATTTTGATTGATCCTTACACGTCCCCGCTATGCCATTTTTTCCTTCACATTAGGAGATTGCTGCTGGGCCGTTAAAAGAAGCACCTCTCTTCATTTATCCCACCCACCACCTCCCAAAGGGACCCTCTCAAGAGCACCAAACACCAGCTCCACAGCCACTTTCACTTGAATTATCTCTGACTTCAAGTTTTTGCACCACTTCTAATAAGCCCGACTGTAATCCAGAGCAGACAACCCTAGAGCACCATCCTGTACCTTCTGAAATAGAAACTCTTGTCCTCTGGGGGGGGGGGAAAATAAATCCATTAACTCTGTCTTTTCGAGTCCTCCCATGTTGGGTACTTTCCCAACAGATACCCAAGTAGTGAATACTTCCCATTTCCACCAGACTTCATTGTTTGGGGATACTGGTGGATGAAAAATCGGGCATGAGCCAGCAATGTGCGCTCACAGCCCAGAAAGCCAACTGTATCCTGGGCTGCATCCCCAGCAGCGTGGCCAGCAGGGCAGTGATTCTGCCCCTCTACTCCGCTCTGGTGAGACCCCACCTGGAGCACTGTGTCCAGCTCTGGGGTCCCCAACATAAAAATGACACGGACCTGTTGGAGCAAGTCCAGAGGAGGCCACAAACACGATCAGAGGCTGGAGCACCTCTGCTATGAGGACAGGCTGAGAGAGTTGGGGTTGTTCAGCCTGGAGAAGGCTCCAGGAAGATCTTATTGTGGCCTTTCAGTGCTTAAAGGTGGCTTAAAAAAGATGGAGAGAGACTTTTTACCAAGGCCTGTAGCGACAGGACAAGGGGCGGCAGTTTTAAACTGAAAGAGAGTAGTGTTAGATTGACATTAAAGAAAAAAAAAAAATTCATTATGAAGTTGGTGAAGCACAGGAACAGGTTGCCCAGAGAAGCTGTGGAAGCCCCATCCCTGGAGGTGTTCAAGGCCAGGCTGGATGGGGCTTTGAGCAACCTGATCTAGCGAGAGGTGTCACTGCCCATGGCAGGGGGGTTGGAACTCGACAATGTTTAAGATCCCTTCCAACCCAAACCATTCTAGGATTCCCAAGCCTTGGAAATACAAAGCTGTTAACGTTCTGCATCGTGCCTCCAGCCCTTCCTGAACCACAAGTCTCTGTTTCAGTGCTGCAGTTTAACTCACAAAGTCTTTGCAATGCCCATCAACCATTTTTGACATATATTGACATGAAGTTCCTCCAGCGTACTCCTCACACCAGTGTACAGATGTTTTAGCTTAACATGTTGTTCCGTTGTCTCCCCTGCCTCTTACAGTCCCAGCTCCACTGAATAATTCATTCACAACAATGAAGTACATCAGTCTGTCAGGACATAGAGTTTCACAGCAGAAGCTAAGAGAAACCAAAATTTCAACCCTCTCCACCACGTGGATTTGAGCCCTACAGACTAGAAATAACAAGTATTGATTGTTTTGTTTCTCTGGGCTACAAATGCTGTTTAGGAGTCACAAATGTCTCCTGAAAGGTTATTTGTAACTAGCACACTTCCATGGAAAAAGGTACTGAGAAGTCAGTATTTTTGACTGACCAGACAACCAACCTTTCCCTACTACCTGCCAAAACACATCACTGGAAAAAGCCAGGTCAGCCGTTAAGAGGACCTTAGAGCAGACAAAACACTCTCGGTACCCAGGGAGTACATTGCTACAACAGTTATCCCACGGAAATATGGCAGACCCTCTCTTCCCCTCCCCGCCCAAAACCACCCCACTCTTACTTTACTGCTTAAGCTCTACATACCTCTGAGAAAGCTTCAGGTCTGCACAAAATAGCCGAGTTACAGCAACAAGTCTTATTTTAATTCTATATAATTTCAGGATGACCACAAGTTGGAGAATTTCTCTTTGCAGTGGTCATGAAATTCAAACAGAAATAAAGACACTGTTAATGGAATATCCAGGCAAACTTCTGTTGTTAAGACAGATTTATTAACCCTGTAAATACCAACACTACCATATCCATCATGAATCAAAAGCACTATGGTCTGTCTCAGCATTAGGCTTTAAGGCCCACCTCTTAGCCAACAATATGTATTTTAGTTCAGTATTATTTATTGAAGTGATAGATTTGCTATCCAGACATAACCTGACTTGTGTAACCTTGGCCTCTAAGGTTGAAATTATTTCCCAGTTGTCAGCTTGATTTGCTCATTTATATTCACTGACAGATACCCCTTGGTCTTCTCCAGCTATTCGACACCTCAGATTTGGGACAGTCTGTGAAAGCTAAACTAATTCAGTGGTGCACAAAGGTACCAGATGTATTTTTACACAGGTCTGTGCCACGCTATTACCCATCTCCATGCTACCACTGATGTATTTTGGAATCCTTTCATCGAGCAACGCTCTCTTGAAAGCCTGAAACCATGACCGTTTAGTCTAATAGTCTATGTTGCTTATGTGGACATCTGAACTGCATCTCATTGGGTACCTTTTTTCTGGCCAGCACTGCATCCTGAACATCAGCAACACAAGTGAGATACGTGAAATTTCTATCATCTAAGACCATCAGATGCAGTCATGAGGATTTTACAAGCCATACACTGTGACCAAAATCCAACAAGTGGTATTCTGTCTCCTGAGACTCAGAGCCGGCTATTATTCCCCCGCTTTTAGGGGTTTGTTTTCACATATTATAAAGCGCCACTCAGAAAATCTTTCTTACCATTCACCTAAAAATTAGAGTGGTGAGTTAAGAATGATGAGGACAACACTGGAGAAACAAGAGTCAAAGGAATACAAACAGTACAGTCTGCAGCCCAGAAGCAGAGGAGCATTATACCAAATCCTGAACTAAGCCAGTACACATTAATAACTACTACTGATGGGGTTACCGGAATTCTGATCCCCACTATGCATCTGGGAGATTAAATATCTCAAAGTGTTGGCTGTGAAACAATGGAGATTCTTCTTTGGCGCTCGTGGCAGAGCTACAGTCCAAGAACTGAGCCTCGCTACACTTTAGACACAGCCAGACTTCTTAAGAATTTGGCAAGCGTATGATCCCTATGAAACGACTGCATGCTACATCCCTCTAAAACTCCTGTCTGTTATCTAGGTGAGGTTATGAATATCTTTATATAATGTTTTAGGCATATAACTAAGAATATATAGCATATAGTTAGCTCTTACTCAGCAAGTGGTGATCATATCATTGAATCACACGAACAAGGACCTGAACAACTGGAATTTTGTATCTTCAAATTTCTGTACGATGCCTAGAGGCAGAAACTGATTTTATGATGACCTGAAATAGAATTAAAATACTGTCATATACTATTCATTTTAAAACCCATCTGAAGCATTTTTATTGTACCAACATTAGCTTCCTCACCTCCCCAAGAGGAACATATTTGTTAATTACCCTCGCAGATCAAAAGGTCACGTGGAATGAAAACTCATTTTGAAGAGGAATCTTTAATCCAGCAGGCAAAGGAAAAAAATCAACATCTGGTGACCTAAAGTTGGAGAAAGCACCAAAGTATCTATTTCAATTTTAAGGATATGGTGTATTTTGAGGAATCTGACTACGTAGGACAGATTTTTATAGTGGGGACTCCTTCTGTATCAGAACCTGAACACGGGACTAGTATTTGTGCTCTGCTACCTTTTATAGTCTTCATTAAGACTAAGCCCAGAGGAAGTGGCATAAGCTCCCTCAATTCTGAAATAAAGTTAGTTGTCAGTATTTGATAGCTTGGCTGAGCAGACCATTAATTCAGATTGCTCATCTCTTAGCAAATCATAGGGCAGAAAAACAATTTTTCAATTCACTTATCACTAGCATATGACTATAAAGAGAAGTCATTGAGTATGTTAAAAAGCTGTTGAAACTGATGGGGGACGGAGGGGTGGGCTGTGCCACAGGACACTGCGTAGGTGACAGGAGCAGCACAGCATGGTATCAGGGCAGTCCTTTAACCAGAAGACCAGCAGAGGATAGAACAAAGCAAGCCGTTTAAGGAGCCAGGTGCTTGGACAGCATCTGATTCCACCGCGATTTGTCCTAGAAGAGCTCAACTATAACTGCAGAGCACCCACAGAAGACTGCAGTTCTTGCAAACGTATGAAAGCTGCCAGCGAGCCCAAGAGCTCTGCACTGATTATGGTCAGTGCACTTGGCGACGCCATTTTCAGGATAAATAAGAAAGTCATAGAATCATAGAATAGTTTGAATTGGAAGGGACCTTTAATGGTCATCTAGTCCAACTCCCTGCAATGAGCAAGGACATCTTCAACTAGATCCGCTTGCTCAGACCTTGAATGTTTCCAGGGATGGAGCATCTACCACCTCTCTGGGCAACCTGTGCCAGTGTAAAGGACTGTTCAAAGGCTATCACGCCAGCCTGCTCACCTAAAGGGACACTCTAGAGTGTACAGGGTCTCATCAAGCTGGTCCCAATACCATATAAGTTCTGGTGAATATCCAGCACAGAAAGCTACGATAATGGTAAACTAATGAGTGGTGACCACAAAAAACGATGCAGGAAACTCTCTCACAGCTTTAACCCAAGACTCGGTATTTCTTTTAAAGACAATAACCTGTCATTCAGAAGCATTTATGAAGCTGCTGGAAAACCCAGGGCGTTATCTGTGTAAAGGAAGTGTGGTTAGATCATCACAACAGTTTAAATTATGGCTAGAAGCCATAAGAAAAAGGAAAGCTTTTTTACATTTTGAAGTTCCTACCTGATTTAGACATTTATACTCAAATAATCTCTCTGATAAGCGTAAGGAAAACTCATCGGAAGACCTGCACTACGGCAGGATTCTGTGATTAGGTATAGCCCAGCCCTGAGCTAATGATCATCTAATTTGTGTACAAAAAGTTATTGAGAAGGAGATTCCACTGCTTCAGAAGTGTAGGGCAGATCTTGTAGTCTCAGACTCCAGGAGCTATCTGTGATGTTTCATCAATGTATTTGGTAGAACTGGATTCTTAATCTGCATAATCTTTAACCAGAGTAAGCATTCATTCAAAACTGAAGCCAAATAAAGACAGTAAGTAATAATTTAACATCTAAGCTCAGATTTAACATTTAAGAAGAGATTGTAACCGAGCACCATATCAATTTGCCAGCAAAAGCAAGGCAAAGAAACACGAACAGCTTTATATACACACACAAAGTATCACATAACTGGTTCGAAATAGGAACCAATTTCCAGAGGCGATGAACACCTCCAAACATCCTTTAATTTCAGTGGGAACTGTTCACACTGTTAATAAATTACTGATGCCACACAAACACCTATATCCAAGGTAGTTGGTTCTTCATCTGAAATTGCCCTCCCGCCCCCCACAATAACAGCAAACAGTAACAAGAGCTTCTGTTTCCCCAAATTTAGTCAAGCTTCCTTTTATACAAAGAACATGAAGTACCAAATGAATACAGAATTTTACGAGCTGAAAGAGTAATCATTTTAAACTCAAGAGACATGATACAAAAGAAACAAGACTGAGTCCACATATAAAATTACAGGTTGATGTTATCTTTAACTATTTATAGGAAAGCTGATGTCTAGTATGCAATGATGTTAAAAAATAAGTTTCAAGAAAGCTTTACTACAAAAAAGAAATTAAATTTGGTGAAGTTTAACAAATTTCATAGCTTTAGCTCCTGTGAAAATACTACTTTACTTGAAATGCATTCAGAATTTCAAATTTCTGAACTGCAATTTTTTCAAACCTTAAGTAGTCTGCTATATCTGTTCTCCGAAATGAAGTATTAGCCCTCATAACAAAGAAAAAACCCATACTTTCTCCACTTTTCTCTTCTTTTTTTACATAAAGGAAGAATGAGAAGTGCTCCCAAAATGAAGTTATTTTACAATTGTAAAAGTTTACTATGGAAAAAAAATGTACATTCCTTTCTTTCCTTGTGACTATACTATATTTTAAGCAAGGCTGTGCCTAAATTCAGAAAATGCTTGATGTTTTAACTGCACAAGCATTAAATGTTGTCATATTTATCACAGAAGAGTCTGATGGCAAACTTCAATGCCATCAATCTTCACATTATGACATGGGAAAGCAGTCATTCAGTTGCACTCAGATTGTTGCTTGCACTATGGAAAAGTTGCATTTAACCTGGAATCCAGTGAGAACTCACCCTGACTTTTTACGGTTCCCTGAAAAAGCTTTTTTACACTTTTATATAAACCAACCGACACACAGGATGAACAGCTCTTCAGTTCTTTCATTGACTATAAAAAGCAGGTTTTCTTTTAATCAATAGCTTAATAGTTATGATAAATATAGCTTTTGCCACTTTTCTTGCTTGTAATTCAGCGTAATGCTTCTTGATACCTCAGTCATCATCTTGCTGATTTCTTTTCTGTCAACGGAACAGGAGAATTCACAATGTTAGGACACAGTTACCTGAAGTAAGCGCACTAATAAAACATGACAAGTGTTTCCAGATGCAGTCATTGTCTAATATCCATTGTATTTCTAAGCCATTTTTTGAACGGTAAGAGATGATATTTCCAGCAGATAGAACAAAACAACATCAACCCTCTTCCCCATCCCAAACTATAGGATTTTATTTCCAATAAAGAACAACATTTGCCCTGTATATTAGCCAATAGACTAGATGAGAACCAGAAAATGTGATGGCAGCAGCAGAAGTCACTGGTCAAGATGAAGGCAAACTGCCCTCCCTTCTCTGGCTCACAGAGATGTCAAGTTTTCATGTCACTTATCAAAGGAACGAAGAAACTGAATTGAAAAAGGACCAAGTGTTAAAGGTTTTTTTTCCTAATATACTTATCTTCTAAATTTTAAAAAAGTTCTTAAAAGCATTAGCTTCAGTAATTAAAAAAATATATTTCCATTTAGACTACATTTTTATTTTATTTGTATTTTAAGAAAGAAAACAGCCAGGTCCTTCAGTAAGATTTGTCAAACTTCATTCATTGCTTCTCCCCAAGATAAAAAAGTGAGATCAGTATGAAAGCTTGCTCTTCGTGACTTAAAAAAAAAATATAATTATAAATCAAGCCAACAATACATTGTACGATGGCTTCATACATTACTTTTTCTGTAATTGTAGAACCTATATTAACTACAAAAGCACAATTCCAGGCACTTTGATATTGCCATTTCACAGACATGGAAGGTTAAAAATTTTTTTCACTACTTCTTACCAGTTTGAGAAAGTCGATTAATTTGTGAACATCCTCTCCCGTAGAAAGGTCCACAAAATCTTTCGGAAGTCGGTAACTCAGGTATGGACTCGGCTGGACAGTAACTTTACTGTTCGTACAACGGAAAACTGGATAGTCCTTTGGGAAAAATATTGGATAAGACAAGAGTAGCGTATGTGAATGAAGCTACCAACATTTCTTGAACTCCTCTGTGAGACTGCCTGAGCCACTTTGCCAATAAGTTTATTTGGCATTCATTCAACTTAAGTACTTAAGGTACCTTTCAGTACTTAAAGGGAGCCTAAAGGCAAGATGGGGACACGTTTTTTACCAGGGCCTGTTGTGACAGGACAAGGGGTTATGGCTTTCAACAAAAAGAGGGTAGATTTAGACTAGATGTAAGGAAGAAATTTTTTATCCTGAGGGTGATGAAACAGTGGCCCAGATTGCCCAGAGAGGTGGTAATGCCCTATCCCTGGAAATGTTCCAGGTCAGGTTGGACGAGATTCTAAGCAACCGGATCTAGTTGAAGATGTCCCTGCTCATTGCAAGGGGGTTGGACTAGACGACCTTTAAAGGTCCCTTCCAACCCAAAGTATTCTATGATTCTATGATAATCTTTATGATAGAATCTCTAAACTTGTCTTCACAGATTCCCTGTTTAAACCCGTATTTGCAAATATAACCTAACCAAAATTACGATCTAAGCTTTCCAACTGATTTACTCATTGAAGGAATAAATATCTCTATAAAATATGAAAAAAAATACCTCTAAACGCTCAATTGTAGCAACAGGTTTTGGGCAACTTGATATATTTTTCAGTTTAACACACTGACACGCAACATAATTGCCCGCTGTATGGCAATAGGCAGCTTTGTTTTAAAGACAGAAGTCCAGTGACTTCACACCAGATTCCGTGACGGGATGTAAGCTGAAGCACGAAGACAAGCCGGTCTGCTCTTGCTTCAGGCTTATGCCAAGGAAAGCTGTGTAAAGCGTCTGGCACTGAGCAAAAAGAAACCCTTAAAACAAAATTCATGTATCCCATGGACAGCTCAAGAATCAGGAGTGCGTTTTAACAAAAGGAGAGACAGCTTTTAGGAGGAAGGTTCGTTGAATGGATTTTCATACAACAATAACCACACAGTGAGACTAAGAGAAAAGGGCATGAATGTTACCCCGCAGTACGGTGTATTTCCCTTTCAATGTCTTCTGAAAATGGTGACAGAACTAAAGCCAAGCTCAAATGTTAAAATCACCTCAATAAAGCACGTCATTTCAGTTACCTCTAATGCAATTTAATGGTGAGAAAATGAAGAAAAGCCCACGCTATCTGATTAGCCATCTCTCCTCAGCCAACTACCAAGTGTTTCCCAAGATCAAGTAACATCCTACTTTATATCTTCTATCCAGCTGTTCGAGGACTCATTAAGATGTGAGGACTCGGTCTCAAATACGCAGTGAAAAAAACCAAGCTGGAGTACAAATAAATGAAGACTATTCTCTCTGTATTAACGGGAAGTTATTTGTTTTTACAAAGGCAATGCAGCTTGGAAGAGGGATAGAAAAGCCCTGCTCCACAAGTCCAGGGAGTTCAACCAGAGGACAAGGCTTCCCTGAGGGTATTCAATATGAGGAAGAGACAGAAGTTAAGCTTCTTTTTGCCTGCCCCCAAACATCAATCTGGAGCTCTGGGAAACCGGATGACAGAACAAAGCAGAACTTTAGGTGATTAAACAGAAAAGTAACAGATTTTAAGAGAAATTGAAAAGAGCACAGAAAAAGCAAGTTTCAGGGCATCTTCTTCGCAATGTGGTCAAAGCTGCGATATGGTACTGTTTGAACTGGAAATTCCCTTGCAGGCATCTAAACCCAGCATGCAATACTTGTAGAGGTTAGCTACTGTCTAATAAGGTAGATTCCACTTACAAATAGTTTACATTTCAGGAGTTACGGACATCCATTTACTTCAATGGGATTTGCATCACAATTTGATTATAACAAAAAAAAAAGGAAAAAAAAAAAGGCCATAAGGCCTGTTGGATCTGTTAGCCAGCCTCCCTCAGCGCAGGGCTGTACCTGTTCTGTTGCCTCCCCTTCACTCTGGTCTTCTTTCAAGTTTTTTCCAGAGGTCAGTTCTTCCCATGTGAAGAGCAAGGAGTCTGTTACTTCGCCAAATGGGTTAAAATCTATTAACCAAATCTTACCCTGCAATGGAACAACAGAAGAATTAAAACAAGCCACAGAATTAAAACAAAAATTTAAAAGAGGAAAAAAAAAATCCAAATACGCATATATTACTGTAGTATGCTTGGTCCTCAGATAAAAAGATGTCAAAATTACTATCACCTGGTTTTAAGCACTTACAATGTTCTAACATCCTTTACATTAGACGCAGGTTTAAAACAAAGCAAGTTATGACTTACTAATTTATTTTATTTATTTTTTTAAAAAACAGAATACCAGACAGAGCTCAAATGAACTGATTTCAGTTCTATGCAAGGTGCTTTCAGATGAGACCACAGAAGCTCTATCTAATCCCCATGGTCCCCCAAGATTCCCAAACAGCATGAACAAGGAATGGAGGGGGAACCACCACAACCCAAACAAAAACTCCACCCAAACAAGGGATTTTGCTTTCCATCAAAAGCCACCTCAGCACAGCTGCGCATTCATCAGTCTACAAGAATTGCTGCTCTTGGTCTCAGAAGGAACTCTAAAAATACAGAGGAGGATCTGCAAAATGCTAGTGGACATCATGAAAGCTGAAAGGTGCTGCACAGATACAGATAAATGCAGAATAACTTAAAGGCATTTTTAATATAGTCATTAATAGTGGTCCAGACTAGTTTCTTCTGCCTCGTCTTTAATACATTTGTGTTCCAAACAGTTCTGGTAGCGTGCGCAACAGCATGCCTGTTTTACAACTGAAAAATGAAAGCTACTGAAAGCAACTGAAGAAGCTGGAAAAGAGAAACTAACATGACATATTAAAGTTAAGAGAGATGTCTGTAGGGGAGCAAGAAATAGTTTGCGTTGAGTCATCTCAAGACGTAACCCCCAGCACAGGGCCATCTTTTCTTACCCAAGAAAGTGTCATGTATTCTAATAAAACAAAACATAATAAATTATAATGAAATACGACTACAGCTGCTAGTAAGAATTTGCAAAACAAGGTTTACATCTGGAAGAAATCAGATCTATAAATATGGAAAGAAAAAGGTTGCTATAACATAAGCAGGACTGAAAGGTTTTACTGTGTTTATTATAAAGATCAACTGGAATTGGAAGCCAAGCCTGAAGACCGTGTTGCTACTGGAAAAAAAAAACCACCACAAAACCAACTTATTTTTGTTTCTCTTTCTTCCCCTCATTCCTGAAGGATCTTCTTTCTTTAAAAGATCTTCCCTATCTTGATACAAACAGTAAATACCTTCCACGATTTACGCTACAGCCATCTGGTCTCTAACTTAGAAGGATGCTTTTGCAGCCTTCAGTCACAGAGTGACATGGAAGCTTCCTCTCCCACCCACACTACCCAAGCCACCCTCCCCACAGTCACTGACGCACTACAGAATAGGGAGCGCATGGAAACCTGCACAACAGAGAACAGAAATGCTCTGGCTGCTCTGTTATCATCCCTAGCGAGTTACTTGTGCAGGCGGGGGTAGTCCCAGCACAGATGAAACCAATGATATCATTTGTAAACTGGAGGTGAGCCAGCACCCTGAGCGGTGAGCGTGTGGTTGCACACAGGCTTTCACAGGTCTCTCTCTCAGGGCAGATCCACGAGGTACAACTCTCGCAGAGCACATTTTAAGAAGCCAATGCACCACAACAGCAGTACTGAAATCAGAGGGCTACAAAAGAAATTACAAATTGTGGGGACACAGACCTGAGTGGTTTCTTACTTGTTTTGGAAGGGTGAAGAAGCACAAACCTGTGTGGCTAAGCTGCAACACCTCTGCATCAACACTGACACCATCAGTGCAGAGAGTGAGCAGGGGCAAGCTCTACTATCATTTTCCATCTCCGCTCCTCTTCAAAAGGCAGTCACAAATTCTCATTATAAGTGATGTTTTACTTTTGCTAATGGGGACATCTTGTTAGCTCCAAGGCAGCAGGAAGAAGAATCTGTAATTTCAGATTCATTCTATCACGCTAGAAAAACAAGCTAATGAACCAATTTAATCCAGACAGAAGCAATGGCTGGCAAAGTTCATTCAGCAGTTCAGAGAATCTTTCCTTGCATCAGAAACGTTTATGCTCAACAAAGGACTTCCCCATGAAAGGCTTTCACAGAGACTCCTCCTCACCCCAAATACGTGAAACTCGGCTTTTTCATAGGAACTCAAGATCATTTCTTTAGAAAAGAAATGGAAAAAACTGAAAATTGGTTTTGAGGCTACCGAAAGCAACACCTGTGCTTTGTGTATTTCTCCCTCCCTGCAGACAGCAGTACACCATCCACAATACCAACCGCTTCCTTGAGACCATCTCAACTCTGCACTGAGCTTTGGTAGCTGCAAATTGATGGGAAGTGGCAAAACAAACCAAATATCCCTTTTCAGGATTCATTAAAGGGAGTGTACTCTGGGTCAGTAACCAAACTGCCTTTTCTTAAGATGAAATGCTCTTTCAAGTCTTACGTGCAATGTCATGATTTAAATGTAGTTTCAGACGACTTACGCTGAGTATTTAAAGAGCAGTAGTAAAACTATTTATCTGCCACATTCTGGTATTAATAATCTTTGTCGTATGAGAGGACAGAAACACACAAGCCAGGAAAGCAAAGTTGTGCATATCTGCAGGGGAAAGAAAACCCATCAACCTGTATTACATAATTATTTTTTTTCCTCATCCTAATACGGGAACCAACAGATTCACTGTATCATGTCAACTTCACGCTTTGTTTTACTAAAGCATTAAGCAACATGCTGCTGAAAGGAAGCGTTTAGGACAAAGACTGTTTAAAGGAAGTTAAAAGATAGATAACATGCAAACAGAACTGTTACATCTCCCTCACTCCAGCTGCACCTTCGTGCCCAGCGACAATGCTCACAAGGCAAAGACACAAGCACTGGTTTGCAGGTTAACTGGTTTGCAGCTGTGAGGCTGCTCTGGAGCCACTCACCACATTTCTTTGTCTTACCACAGTGACTCGCCTTGAACATGGTCACAAGTTGTTAACACCTGGGAGATACCCAAAGAGCAACAGCAGAGCTGATTCTCATCAGCTGTTGCACAACAATTGTGAACTACTAGCAGCTAAAAAAAAAAAATAAAAAAAAGAGTGGATCCAAATGAAAACAGGCTACCAGTCCTGCAACATAATCTCCTTGGGACTGGGTCTCTACATCCTCAAGAAGACCGTGTGACAGTGTTTCTTCCTTAAAAAGATGAGTTGTCTGCAAAGTCAGGCGCTCGCTCAGATGAGCTCGGTAAAGACAGTGTAACAGGAAAAGCAAACACATAAAAGCTTGCTCTCCACCCAGCCATCGCTGCTTCTATGTCACCCTCCAACCTGTGGCAGCCTGCTCCGTACAGTCTCTCAAGTAACTGAAATTGCTCGCTTCAGTTACTTGGGGAGGGGGACTGCTCCCATTCACAACCATATCAAAGAACAAGCTTCTCCAAGCTGAGTATTCAGGGTTGAAAGAATTTAAAATAAGCAGACACTGGACATTTCTCTCATTCTGTAGGTGAGGTTGCCGTGCAACCAGCCTGAGGAGGAGCACGGGCTCTGGAAATTAATCACACTCAGCAACGCTCAATATTCTTTAGCTGCCTGTAACTCACATACAAAGGGAGCGATGAATAATGCAGTTGCAAAACCACAAAAGTATGTGTGAAAGGAGGAGGATCTGACACACAAAGGGCTATCTGACAGTTTACAAGACCTGAGGGTAGAAAGCAGCAAGAGATATCTACAAACAGATATATTTTATCTTGACAGAAGAAGAAACACCGCTCATTTGAGATCACACAGGCTGAAACCTTTCACTTGAATAATCCCTCTTCAGGCCTCAGCTGGGAGGCAGAGTTCCAAATGGCAGGACCCGCTTCAACACTGAAGTGTTGCTCCTCATTTTGCCCAAGAGCATCCTGAAGTCTGAGGATCTGAACCTGGGCAGGTCATGTTCATTACCATTCAGCACAGCTGTTTTTAGCCTGTAGCCTGATTTTAGGTATCTACATTAAAAGTTGTGCTGAGTAAGAGCACAATAGTTGTTTTCCACATGACACACATTCCTGTTCAGTTTCTGTTTTGCAAACTGATTGACTGATTACAGAATTGACTATTACAGAATTACAAGATACTTTAGCAACATTCAAAGCTAGAATCAGAACTCCCTACAAATACTCGATGCAAATAAAGACCTTCTCCAGTCCCCTAACTGTAAACAAGTCAAACAGTAAGACTCATGTATGCAGCAAAAGTATACAGCCATTTTTTTTTCCATTTCTGGTTTAGAATTTGGAAAGAATTTAAGCTAAAACAAAGACTTGCTTTCTATGCACTAACGTGATTCCCAAGATCAGGTTGTGAGATTTAAGGCTGCAGAATGCATTTTTGGTTGCAGCTGCTTTTAAAACAATACACATGTGCCTTTCAAGCACAATTCATCTGACCTATTTCTCTCTGTTGACACTAGGAGAGGTCAAGGTGACTAACTGATACGGGTGCCTGAAGTTCAGGGCATTTCTTCCCCACTCTGTCACCATCTGGTTTTTCAGGGTTCTGATCTAAGAACTCAGAACCACACACAGATGGAACAGTTTGAAAAGAAAAAAACAGCTTCTATCTGTCACAAACTGGGAATGCCACATTCATATACTCATTTGACAACTATCCCTTTGGACCCTAGACTTCCACATATGATGTTATCTTTTTCAAACCTCACATGGATAATCTAAAGAAGTATTAATGATTAGTTTTGAGGAGTTCAGATGCTATACGGAAAAACATTACAGGGGGAAAAAAAAAAAAGCCCAAAGAACAATTTTTTTTTATAAGAATCACCCAAATTATTTTTTTTTAGTGAGCAAAATATCACCCCCACCTTATTTTTTGAAATATCACAGCCATTCTGGCTCAATGTTCAGATACATTTCTGTCAAAAGCGCTCAGAGTAAGCACTATGCAGAGGGAACCTTAGCAACACATAGTGCTTTGCTAAAACGATTTAGTAATGTTGCATGTTATTGATTAAGTGCCTATCTTAAAAGAAAATGCCCCAAGCCTGTCAGTGTTTATGAAGGATTTGGACAATACCCTTAATAACATGCTTTAATTTTTGGTCAGCCCTGAATTGGTCAGGCAGTTGGACTAGATGATTGTTGTAGGTCCCTTCCAACTGAAATGGTTCTGTTCTAGTCTAAATTATTTCAGCAAAGACTCTCCGTGTCATAATGAAAACTAAATTGCTTCCAGTAGATTCCTAGAACTGACAGAATTGCAGCTGAAGCCAAAGTTATGTGCTTGAAGACAGACTACTTCTCTGGAAGATATTTACTAAATAATTACATCACCATCACAGACGTTTTTACACCCCTAATCCTATTATTATCCTCCTGCAGACAGCATCTAACATAGAAAAAGACGTGGGGAACAGAATGATAACATCAAGTAGGGTTTTGTTTATGGTTTTTGGTTGGTTGGTTTTGGGGTTTTTTTGCCAGGACCAGTTCTAAGAAGATGGAGCTGTTATTTGCTTCCACAGAATAAAAAAAATCATATACAACCTATTGTTCACTTACCCTGCTGTCTCTGTACACATCAAAAACAACTGAAAAGGAGAAAAAAATACATGTTAATCTCAAAAGATATATAATTTCACAGAAGATGTCTAAATCTGAATAGATACTTGTGTACACAGCACAAACTGTAAAGTCAATATGCCTCAAGAACTGCAAGCCAGAATTAGGTTCATTTCCAAGAGGGATTTGAGACATTTCAAGAACTACTGTTAATGCACTGAGAGATCAGCTGCCCAGTTTTACCATTTAATACCATTTTTTCTGTTGATTGCCAACCACCCCCCCCCCGGGAGAACAATA
>JAOXJK010000001.1:7042938-7072420 GCA_025774025.1 Xenus cinereus | reverse complement strand
CTCCCCACCCCGTGAAGAACATTAGACAAGCTCTTAGCCCAGAGAGAAGCTTATCTTTGACATTACCGCTCTTTGGTTTACAGGAGAAATTTCAAGGAAGGATCAAGACTCCGCTGTGCCAGGGCTTTGCACAAACATTTAATAAGAGAAAGTTCCTGCTTCATGGAAATGAGGACTTCAGCACATAACAAGACAAACAGGTTGTGGGAAAAAAAGGGGTCGATGGGCGCTGAGGAGGAGGTGGCAGTGAAATGGCTATGTTTAATGTAACCCAGAGCAGATACCCCACACCTACTGATGATTAACAACTCTTTCAAACAGACCCTTCGCTACTCAGTGTCTGACGCAAATCTGCCTTGCTCCATTGTTGTCCCTCCCCTTGACTTAATTAAGCGTGAATCTTTGTACATGCATCTTTCTATTAGCTTCTGTTCTCTACGGTTAAACAAATCTTTGTCTTTCTATTCAGCTAGGAAAATCGACAGATAAGCATTCAGGCATGACCACATGCAGAAGTTGTACCAGTTTAGCAGAAAGAAAGAAAAAGAAAAGCCAGATTTAGAAAAACCTCAGACAAATGCTGTCTTGTCACTTCCTTCACTAATAAGGAAGGGAATATTTCAGCTTAGAGATTTCCCAATACATGTGGGATAAACTAAACTCAGGATATGACTGAAGAACACTTGAGCCTCAGGAACTTCTCAGGAAGCTGCCCGTCAGTAACATGGATATTGATTGATCACCTTCATGCGTGTAAAGCTACTCAGCAGCTTAATCTAACATTTCATGTGAAGCTGGCTGGGCTAAGGGCAAACCACAACTCAACAGCACCAAAGCCAGTCACGTAACTGTTTGTGACCATATATGCTAAAAATCCACACAGCTTTTTGCACAACCTCAGTTAGGTCAATTTAAAATATCACTCCAGAATTAAGTGCTGTTTCTCTTGAGAAGACAAGCCCTCAGTGGCTGTCAACGTGAAGAGGAGTGCAGCAACCCTAAGTTTCTTCTCCAGCTGTTCAACTGAACTTGTTGCCTGTACCGTGTGCTGTCATTAGTCATATTTCATTAATGGAAAACTTGCATCTGAGCTTTATTGTAAAATGACGTCTGTCAGCTTAAAGCAAGCCTATGGCAATCATTGAAGCTAATGGCATTTAGCAGAATTTACGTCCCCGTTAAGACTGACTGCACAATGGTGACCAGCTCGGGACACTCACAAACACTGAACAGAGGAGAAAAGTGAACGGTTCCCTCTTCTTAGGGACCACCTCAGAGCAGGAGCGTCATGTGCCAGCGAGACTATAGTAAACCCTTATCAGCAATTGCTTAATATAAAGGGCAAGCCAAGGCTCAACTCTACAGTAAGTATCAATATCTCCAGAATAGTGTTCTTACTGGGCTCTTATGAAAGGCATTTAGAAGGTTCTACCATCACTTAGAAGTATTTATAAAGCATTCACCCATCTGTTATCCTACTGCTCTGACTCTACAATGCTTCAGCTGCTCTGACTCAACTCTTCCATCTGGAGATGCTACCAGACCAACTGGAAAAAGCAGAGCAAACAGCATCAAAATCCCCAACGAAACAAGAAGTCAGGAAAAAAAAGCTGTAATACCTTTCCTTTTCAAAGCAAACAAACAAGCAAACCCAGATTTTTACTGTTCACAACACATATGCTACAAGACAGTGGATCAAGGGATAAACTGGGGGATGAATGAAGGGTGGTAAAAAAAAAAAATACAAACAGAAAACATTTTCTGTATGGCATTTCTCTGCAGAATGACAAGTCACCAGCATTTAATGCCTAAGAACAAAAAGGTTAACAAACCGTCAACCCAGAAGAGGTCACCCTGAAACCTCCTTTCCCAGAAGGTAACTCAGACGGCATAGTTTTATGTCCTTTACATAAGATTACACTTCAGACCTTTCAGTTCAGCAGACAGCAGTTTCAGAGCTTAAATCTAGGCATCAATTTCCAAAAATAGTGTCCCGAATTCTTATCTATCAGTTGATTACATACCAGCTAAAATTACTTTGGAACACAGAGGAAAATCAAGAAACAGTAATCAGAATGTCAGATCTATATGACTGATCTTACTTCAAAACGTTAGGGCTACATTCACATACTGATCTCCAGACTAATAGTCTTCTCTAAGGAGTGGTCCTTGGGAACTTCTCTAGACTGAAATAAAGAAAACCTGCAGAGTCAAATTATTAAAAATTTTAATACAAATAAGACTGGCATTAGAAGGTATCTTTTTCAGCAAGTCATAGAATCGTTTAGGTTGGAAAAGACCCCTAAGATCGAGTCCAACCCTTAACCTAGCACTGCCAAGTCCACCACTAAACCATGTCCCTCAGCACGACGTCTACACGTCTTTTAAATACCTCCAGGGATGGTGACTCCACCACCTCCCTGGTTAACAACCCTTTCCATGAAAAAAATTTCCCTAATATCCATCCTAAACCTCCCTTGGTGCAATCTGAGGCAGTTTCCTCTTGTCAGTGCTTGTTACTTGGGGGAAGAGACCGGCCCACACCTGGCTACAACCTCCTTTCAGGCAGTTGTAGAGAGCAATAAGGCCTCCTCTGAGTCAGACAGGACAGGTCTATTTGACGCTCTAGTGGCTCAGCAAAACAATTAACCATGTTAGAAACTCACCCAGAATTTGAATATTCAAAGCTTTCTAGAAGACAATGCAACAGGCAGAAAATTCTCATGTTTACGTATTTTACTAAACTGAGTTTTGGCCCATGCCAGATCTGATTTAAATTTCTTCATCATATTTTTCTCCGCTCCTGGTCACCCACCACAACAGAGCACTATTCAATTCTCACTGAACCATGTCAAGAAACTATTTCCAATAAGATTTGCAAAGGACTCCACATTTAAAGAACAAGACAATTTACTTGGTCTGCTTAGGTGTATCAAATACCATGCATGGCCTTTATTCAAAAGTTTCAGCAGCTAAACTGCTGTGCATCAATATTCTAGGAGAAATTATAACTTCTTGAAAAGAAACTTACAGATCCTTTCTTCAAGGAATACATCAATAATTTAGCAGCAAACATCTGACAACATCTTTATAAAAAAGCATTCTTACTACTGAATGTCTTTTGTTAAGCTTTTCCTACCTCACATTTCAGGTGTAGATTTTTTCTTAATTAAAAACACGCATAAGGGGAAAATGTCTTAAAAAGAAATTCATTATGCCTTCCGAAGGGATCTTTCACCCATTCATTGTGTTTTTCTGAAAAATTCCAGCCTATTCCTTCAGGGTTTTTTTGTTCCCGATTTTATAGTTCTTCAGAAACTACATTGCTCTGCATGCTCTAGCCACAAGTGGTATAAGACTCTCCCAAGTTAAAAAGAACCAAGTCCTGTGAAAGCAACAGCTATGAAGAGAGAGATGCATATCCACAGACTTAAAATATTGGAGGTGCCATTATTTATGATGTTTTTCCACTGATCTCCAGCAGAAAACTGGAATTTAGCATGTTGCAACTCAGCGCCTTGTGGAGGAAACGAGACTGGCTCAGCCAACAGCAAGGGGGCAGGAGGACAGGTCCCATTTCTGTGGATTTTGCCCTGCAAGCCCTCTCAGTTTCAAACCTCCCAGTACTCTGCAGAAGAACTTCAAAGAGGCAAACCCTTCATTTCTGTTTTTAAGTCTTTGTAACTATGTGTGCAATAAGTATTTTAAAATCTTCATAAACATTCTCCTTTCCTCCCCCATGTCCCCCTTGCTAATTGAAGCCTTAAGATACTTACAGTCTTCATCCAAGAATTTATACTGTATGTGTTTCTTGAAAAACTCCTGTATTGATCTACAGATCTCCTCATGTTGTGTAGAGATGTGATCGTAGTATTGAGTGTAGTCCCTCTGTGATATACCTGTAAATAATTTTAGTTGATTATGAAGAGTGTTAAGCATGCAAAAACCCAACCAGACAAAATGCAGTTATCAGTCACGCATGTTATCTGTATTTCAGAAGATGGGGTTCTCCCAAGTTTCAACCATTTAGAACTACTTACTGTTCAGCTTTATTCTCCAATACTTCAAGCACTTCCATTTGGATTTTTTTCCTTGAACGGTTCTGCCCTACATTTTGTGAACCTCATTTTCTATGTACACCCTTTGACTATTTTCAAGTGAATTTCAGGAGGAACCTTTGCCTGCATTTAAGCTTCCAGTTCCTGCCTTTTCCTTTCAGTTTTATTCCCCAAGGTCAAAAACCTTTTCTGTTCTACACATCAGATGTAGGGACCAGAATTTGGAACCATGAAATCAAAGAAGTAGAGGCCAGGCTCGCACATTAGCAAAGATGACAGCTCCCAGCGTACCACAAAGATTCTCATTTAAACAACTTTTTAAGCATGGAATAAAGCATAATTGTTTGATATGGCACTACAGCTGAAACCTTAAATCCTAAAATCAATGGGATTGCATACAGCCTAGTACCTTATTTCTTCCATTTGTCACCCTCAAGGGCTGTCTTGCACATCTGACATGAGATAAACTATTCCAGCTACATCACAAGCTCTTAATTTCAGATATTTGTTTGTCTACAAGACAATAGTTTAAACTGACATGAACAGGATTACACACTTGCATGCATCTTAAGTGACAGTTCTCATACAGAGTATGTCAAATAAGCCACTGCCATACCCTGCTGGACAACGTCAAATCAAGACCTGCCCCTTCAATGCAGAATGAGTAACTAATGCTATTTTGGGGAAGAAGAAGCCAGAATCCTCCATGAAAGATGCACCAATAATGGCAGTTTGCTGTTTTAACCATGTACAAAACACAGAAATTGTTTTACTATTAGACAATGCTGACTACCTCCAAAGATGTGCTCTTTAAAAAAGTTCATATAAAGTTTATGATGTCAGTGGAAGTTTGAATTATTAATACCATCACAAAACTTAACTCGGGTATAAAAACATAAACTGAGAGATGGTGGTATCTCAGGGGATGCAGATGCGTAACTGGAAAATCATTCACTACACTGTGCAATATCACTCTTTAGCTTGACTGACAGGCTTATTAATTCTAAGAGCATTGGAACATATTGTGAAAAATGTTGAACTGTCTTCAGAAATGCAGCCGGAGTGTTAGCTAAAAAAACACCCCACATACTGGTATATCTATTAGGTTTAAAAACTTAGTAATGAAACGTAGAGTGTTTAATTAAGCAATGCACAAATACTTCGTATTTGTGTAGTATTTGAAAGTAAATATCACTATATACATTCTATAATACATCTATATTCAAATGTTTTAGAGGTTATTACAGAGATGCAGATCTCTGGCAGCTGTGGTGTTCCAGCAGCACATAACAGCCTGTAAAAGCACACAAACAGCACACAAAAGCTATGTCAGTAGCCATTAAACAGTACCAGCTTAATGCAGAACCTCTGCTATTAGCAAGATAAACTTTGCTACAGAGAACTGTAACAGCATGAATGGAGAGAGAATGAGAAGATGAGTGTGGAAGCACCAGAAGGAACAGCGAGTTCGTTCCCAGTGATTCACAGAGGCAGGACAGAACAGAACAGAGAGACAAATTGCTGACAGCTCCAAACAGGTACAAAGAGGCACATCCAAACCAAGCACAGAGTCACTATGCTGAGAAGAAGCCAGGAGAAACAACGAGGAGTAGCTAGCTAATATCCCTTCACTTCCACATCATCACAAGGAATTCTGGACAGACCACTTGTATATATGCATCTCGGTGTTTGTGCATATGTAGGTATGAAACAGATAAAACGAGCAAACTTGGGTTTATTTCCTAAAGTGAAAAAAATCACCTTCCTTCCTATAAAGTCTGGATTAGAGCTCTGCTACGTCACTGCTATAACATCTCCTTGTTGGAAGAGTTTAGGCAGAATGACTCAATCTTGTTAAGGACAAATGTGCATCAGTTCTGTGCTATTTACATTTCCTGTTCATCTTTAAAGATTCCATGGTAGACCACACAAAAACCAAATTCAAACTCCAGAATAGTATTTAGCTTGAAAATAAACCCCTCAATTCAAACACCTGTATATGCACTAGATGTCTAAGCCCCTGTTATAATCAGCAGAGAATAGTCAATATACCTAGAGGAGTACAATTCAGCTAAATTTCCCCTAGAGCTGACTAAAATACATGCTTTAGCCCAATCTGCCTGTCCTCCAGCTGTCACAGGTCTCCCAACGGACCCACCAGCTCTTTGCATGCTGTGGGTACCCTAGCTGTTTAGTGCCACTTGAAATATTTCACATGTACTTTTCCAAACCAGAGTAACAGATCAACGGGTTTTCTGACTCAGCTACGCTGAATATAATACGAGCTCAGACACCTCATACACCCATGGACACGTTCTGACCTCAACAACTTTCTGCATATAATATCCACATGTGGTCACATCTTATCAGCATAATTTCCAACTGCCTCTATATTCATTCTGCAAGCTGGCTATGATGCAATTTGCTCCTGAATATAAGAGAATCACCTACAAAACTGCCTCAGGGTGAAGTTTCTGAGTTAACAATTAGAATTAAAAATATTCCCACTGTATTATTGAGCATGCTGTGTCGTCAGGCTTTCAAATACAGTGGAAACAGAAATGTGGCATGACACATTTTAAATTACAGAAAGAAGAAACCATTAATTCCAGAAATGAGGTGTGATAACAAAGAACTGTCTTCAGATTTAGCTCCGATTCAAGGAATCAGAGAAACTCCTACGAGCTTCACCTAATAATTTTGTCTTTAAGAAAATTCTTACCTATAAGCTTGTTTTCCTTGACAAAGCACCTGAATTCTGCACCAGGGATTAGTTCACACCATTTGCGAAGAACAAGCTACAAAGGGGAAAAAAAAATGACTAAATATTGTTTCAGAAAGGTAACAGGTACCTTTTTGTCAGCAGGTATACACCTTCTAGATCTACAGTTCTGCTGTAATGAGACGACCTCTGAAGTTATTCTTGATACAAGAAAACAAAACAATCTTAATCTGCAGTTCACATAATCATCTTAGCAAATACTTCAAAGCAATTAGACTTAATATTAATTTCATAGAATCACAGAATGCTTTTGGTTGGAAGACACCTTTAAAGAGCATCTAGTCCAAACTAATTTAAAGCAGAAAGGTTCAGACTGGACATAAGAAGAAACTTTTTCACCACAAGGACTGTCAGGCATTAGAACATCTCCCTCACAGAGGTTGTGCAGCCTCCATCCTCTGAGGTTTTCAGACCAGATTCAGTAAAATGTCAAGCAACCCGATTTGATCTCATCACTTACCCAGCTCCAAGCACGAGAATGGACTAGAAACCTCCTCAGGCCCCTTCCCACCTTAAATTACCTTACATTCTTCCACTTTGTACAGCATTTATAGCTGTGAAATCATTTAGGAAACAACTTCAAAGTTGCATTAATGATAAAGCACGGAAAACAAAAACTCCTGCTGTACAACACAACAATTCTGTCACGGAATTGGCAGAAAGTTGCTCTCTCCTAGTCAAAAGAGCTGATGAGCAGAATTAAATTTAACCAAATCAACCTCTATTCTGGTATACACCCAAGCAGAATTCTATGACGCCTTTGAAGGAGCAAATCAGTTAAAATAAGGACATGGGATAGAAATAGTAACCAAACTATTCTAGTCAATAGGACATGCTGCCTGGTAATTAAAACATATCTCTGGCACTTTCTCAAGCTTCTGTATTTCCTAAGCTGAAGTATTCGGATGGATCCATTATTTTGAGGGCCTCAATTACTGCTCATGGGTACTGGAAAGTCCCAACACCTACCAACCACAGCAGAAAAACCTCAGTAATCAAAGGTGACGTTCCTAACTACAATGTAAACATGAAACTCTTTGTTTCCACTTTCAGATGTCGTGTATTTTTAAAGCACATTAAGATAGAGCTTTAAAAACAAAAAACAAAAAAAAACCCAGGGTTCATTCACTTCTCTAAAGCTCTTCAAGGCGGCAGGATGATAACAAATGTTATATTTACATAAAAAATATTATTAGAGATATGACTAGATGCTACCATAGAAGTGACAGCACCATATGAACAGTTTAAAGCAGTTAGTATCTACATCGCTAACTTAACATTTTAATCTGGTATTGAGCATATGAAACGAGACACGATTTCAGTTCAGGATGTCCCCAGCTTCTCTCTTAGTGTGTGACTCCCCAGGTGTGACATTCACAAGCACCACACTATCAAGAATATATGGCTTTCAGCTGCTGAACTGGTCCTTCCCAGCAAAACCTGACAGACATGAGAGGAAACTGTAAGGAAGCTCCAAAAGTCTGCACTTTAGCTCATCTCTGATGTGTAATTAAATGAACTCCTTATGACCTGTAGCGCTTAATCAGGCTTCCCCACGCTGCCCAAGCAACACAATTAAAACAAATAAACCAAATGTTATGGGCACCTACCCAAGCACAAATGGCAACCTGCCTGCAAGCAATTCATTGAAATTACCTAGAACTCATGCAAAGAGTCTTACCTCATAGTTCAAGGAAGGATCGGGGGAATCATCAGTACAGTGAATAAATCTGGAAAAGTAAGGCACAGGCATCAAAATCTGTTTCTACATACAAGATTTTAGCTATAGTGAGAAAAATAACCCAAACTGTGAATCACAAAAGCTACTGTTAAATTATCTCCAAGACGTACAATTCAATACCTCAGTAACAAACCCCCAATTGGGGGTGGGGGAGGAGAGAAAAAAAATTGTCCTCTTTTCATCCAGTGTTATTTGGAAGCACTTCCATTTGAACAGGGACATGGCTAAAACGTGTTTATTCATTGTTGACTTTTTTTGTTTGATTCAGCAGTGCTGTTCCTTTCCTCTTTATTGTTATGTTGGCATAACTGGATTCTCAAAAACCAGAAACTCAAGCAATCTAATCTAGTTTCATTGCAGCATGTTTTCCCTAGTACTTTTAATGTTTAACTTCCTAAACCACACAACAGAGACACATCATCATGCCTTGCAGCAGTTCGTTTCCATGAGTAAGGGATGCAAACCAGCGCCACTCAGCACTTCCGATTCCGTAGCACGGTATCTTTCTAAATTAAGAGCCTTAAGAAATACTCTTAAAATCTCTTGAGAGTGGGAATAAACAAAACTATTTCCATAACTGCAAGCAGATGTCAAGGTTGTGTCCCTTGTGAGTAGCTGACTGCGTGCCACCTCTCAGGAGCTAGAAAGACTGGAGGCAGCTACACCCAAAACAACTTCTATGTACCTTTTTGTCATTTTACAGCAAACCTTGCAGTGAATCCTGTCACTTTCAAAGGGAATTAGCAAAAGAACATGCATTTTCTTTCCAAGTGTACTCCCTGACCTTATTGGCAACAAACTACTCGGATGCACAGAACTGTGTAAAGGGTCACTGCTGAGCAATAGTCTTAAATGGCAGCATTTATACTATCTCCCTTTGGCACTGAACTTAGTTAAGCAATCCAAAAGTCTAACATCTCTAATATAAGCATTGCGTTTGTAAGACGCGGCTGCCCGGCCTTCGGTTTGAAGCGAAGAGCTATTGTAAGAGTTCATTCAGTACGCAGCCAGCAGAAATAAATTCCACGCGGTTTGGTTTAGACTTGAATATCCATTACACGCAGAAAAGAAGGGCGATAGCAGGCATGCTTCCCAAAAGTACTGTAATCAAACAGATCATATATGTCTGTAAGCCTACGTAAACAGATAACATCCCTCAACTACAGTTTATATTCCCCACGATTTAAGATCTGTCAAAGCAATAGAAACAAACTCAATGAGGGCCTGCAGTTTTGCTGGTGTCAAAATTCCTCCCTTACTAGCATATATGCCTACCGTGCTCAAGAAAATATCCCACACCAAACCAATCATAAACTAGCTATAAAAAGGCAGCTGAAGTCCAGCACATGGAGTTTATAGTCTCTGCACACTGGGACCTGTATTACCTCTCACAGACTTCCATATCTGACACGGGAGTACCTGCAATCTGCTTCGTTCCAATAACACGTGGTCTTTTCCAGCAGTCAAAAACCAGCCTTACGAACAATCAAAACTGTCCCTTGCTCAACCCTCACCCCTTTTGGGTGAGAGTTACGGTAGGGAAAGATAAATTTCCTTGCAAGTCAGAAAATGAAATCCTTGGGTGCCATCCCAAGCCACACCGACCGCTCAGGTATTGCTGCCAAATCAAGCAAACAGGCAAAACGATGAGTACAGACAAAAATACTGCAAGACGTAGTAATGCTGGTTTTTTCTTGACCTTAATGACACAGGACTGAGTACAAATGAGGAAAAAATGGGAGAACACAGCAAAAGACAAAATAAACTCAGGTTTTTGTAGTCTCATTTTCCTTCTAAACAGTATCGTACGTTTTTGTCAACAATGGGACATTACTATCACCCCTTTTTGGGGGAGTAAATTTTAGGCAACTTGAGGTAGTTGCAATATTCTATTTTTTACCAATTTATTGTAGTGTTCATTTTTCAGATCCAGCTGAATTAGTCTATTATAATCAGAGGCAGAAGGCTACGCAGGGTTTCTTTAACCTGCATCCAATTCAAGAACAATCAGAAGGACTTCAGGAACCCAAAATTATGAGGTATCTGGGCTCTCCTTCATGAATGAATACTTCTAAGGGTGAAGGAATTAAATTCTAGTGCTAATAGACCTTGTGCTGTTGTCAGCTTCTTTACAGATTTATACTTAGATGTCAAGAACAGAAGGATCAAGGTCTCTTTCTGCGTAGCTGCTGTATGTTAATCTCTGAACGCATACACTTTACAAGAAGACACACTACATAGAGCAATTATGCAGTTTAGTTTTCAACACGGAAAAAAAGCAATTTAAGAAGGTTTGTAAGACCTCCAGTAGTTATCCTGCCAAGAAAGCCATGAACTCATTTGCAAATCACTGAGATTATTCTGTGGATAATAAAATACTGCGAAAATAATGAGAATTGTAAAAGTTGTTCTGTACCTGACAAGAAAGGTTCACCTGCTACCATCTCATAGTTTATTTTAAAACCTTAACAAAACAAATCTAACAGCCTTTGAACTGCATCTTTATTTCTTGAATGCTGCACCTTGCTGGAACATTAAGGACTAAAAGAAATAGGAAATTCACGCACCATTCAAAAGAGGATCTTGTACTACACTGTAAATTGCTAGCAAAAATGGGATGCGAGTAAAACTAAAAAAAAAAAAAAAAAAAGAAAAAGAAAAAAACATCAAAGGCCTCATTTTCCACATCCTCTCATGTGGAACTGTCTACCTCAAAATAGGTTATGCTAAAGCCTAAACCAACAGCTACCGGTCTTGCAAAAAGGTATCCTGAGTGCAGAGTCACATCTTATGAGCCAACACTGCCTCCTACATTCTGTCAGGAGAACACAGGCTGTTACTCCTCCACATCTCAGAAAAACTTTATAATTTCTTTATAATTTGTAATTCAATATTTTGAACTATTAAGTCTGGTATCAAAAATGTAGTCAGAATGCTATTTAAAAAAAACAAAAAGGACTGAAACATCGGCTAGGTTTTAAAGTCAACAATGTGCTTATGAGCCTGATGGGCTAAACCTCATTCAAGAGCAGATTTCCTCAATTGTTCTTGGAAACAGGCTCTTATATTTTAAGAAAGCCCTCTTATAAAAACCTAAATAAAAAAAAAATTTCATCTCCCCCTCATGTTCCTTTGTATTTTGCACATTAATACATCATGAAACTTTTCCTTGTCCCAGTGAGAGTTGTTTTACCTGCTCCGTTAACCCACTAGATATTTCTTACCTACTAATCGTGGCATAGAAGGTCCCTTCACTCTGTTTCCTGGGCTTAGGAAGGGTTAAGTGGCTATTTTTAGACTCTTTACTTCACCTGTCCAACCAGCTTCTCAAAGTTTTCAGCAACAAACAGGACCATAGCACCATCTGGTCCAATAAAATACTGAAAGACAGTTTACAGCACTTAAGTGCCCATCAGAAAACAGCAATTCTTGCACATGACTCTTACTGCCTGCTTATAATAAGTCGAAGGGCAATTCCTGCAAAAGCTGTTCTCTGTATTTGGTTGCTTTTCAACACGTTGACTTCTTATTTCATCACTATGGTTGTGATTATTAAACAACTGGAAAAATACGAACACTTTAGCGTTCAAATTCCCAACAGTAGCATCTGCAGATTTAAAACATCCAGTATTGCCCTGTAGAACAGGAACAATCTCCAAAGTTTGACAAAATTTCCAAGGTTCATTAACAAGCATGATATAACAAGCTTCTCTTATAATTGAAAGTGCTTTATTGTATCATTAAAACTGTTGCTAATAGTTATACCAGTCTCATGGTGGGCAATCAGGTCTTAACAAAATGTAGTCCACACATTCTAACAATAAGGAAGAAAACTGTTATAAACTAATACACAACAGGGCTTAAATAGGATTTTTGTTCAAAAGAGGATTTTTAATCACTTAGCAGAAATCCCAATTAGAAAGGGATATTTATCACATCCACAACACCAGGTTTTTGAAAGCCTACATTAAAACCTGAAAAGTTAAAGATCACACCGCCCACAAGTTTTTTTGTGAACTCAACTAAGTAAAATGCAATGCTTTGAAGCAGAAACAACATTGACTGCATTAACAAGTGCGTTGCTCTGAAGTCTGTGTTAATTTATACAAAATTAACAAGGAGGAAAGTTAACTCATTCTGAACTTTTCAACCAAACCAAATGTCAACATCATGAGAGAGAATCCAAATATTTAAAATAGTCAAAGCTTATCTAGTCATGCTTATCTAGTCAGGTGTCCCTGCCCGCGGCAGGGGGGTTGGAACTTGATGATCTTTAAGGTCCCTTCCAATTCTAACCGTTCTATGATTCTATGCTCAGCGTATTTGCAGTAAGGCCGTATTTTTTAATGGCTTGTATTGAAGTTTTCTCAGAACTTGAGACAGTTGAGAACTACAGCAAGGGCAGTTCCCTGACGTGAACAATATATATATTGATACCAGATAAGCAGATAGGAAATGGGAGAAGAAGGAAAAGGCAAAGAAAGTGGTTTGCCTTAGGTCCCACATCACTGGCAAAAATGGATTAAGAAACAGATCTTCACATTGCCATTGGAAAGTCTTTTCCATATTATGAGCCATGAAGTTGATTTTTAAGTTAAAACAATTGAACAGAAAACAAAACACACACACAAAAAAGCGTATTACATTTCAGCTGTTACTTACACAGGGCAAGTAACTTTTACACCTTATTGAGTATTAATGAAAGAAGTAGAAATATAGTGCACTTATCTTCTCTCTGAGGGATTTGGATGTATTATGTATCCAATTTTCATTTGTTCAGCACTTCAGGTTCTTATGCCTGCTACATTTTTGATTTCTGCTTGCTAAGGACTAGGGTACTGGCAGCTAATCAATCGTATAATTAAGGAAGACCACTGTTCCGATTCAGCAATAATCGTTTCACTGTTTGAGTGGGGACATTTTGTACAAATAACTTAGTAATTTAGAAATACCATGCACAGACTGGAAAATAATACATGCTTTAATCAAGTATTCAATTAATAACAACATATTCACAAAATATAAGATATTCCCCAGAGTGATTTTACATGTTAGACACATTCCCCTAGTCTTAAGTACAACTTCCATTCAAATTCATGGAAACCACAAGGTTGCACTGCCCATATTAACTTTGCCTTATCAAAACAACAAAGCCCATAACCCAAGTTTATACCAATATTAGATTAGATGTTATAGGAAGGGAAATAAATACAACACTTCTCGAATGAAACTTAACTTTAGACTAGGTGATGATCCCACCATCATGTCACAAGGTTTGCTTATTTACCACCCACTAGCTGAGCTGCACTATCTGGCGGTGCGCGCGGTCTTATTGCACTGGAAAAGGAGCCTAAACGGACTGAGCTACTGCAATTTGAGGTGTTGCCTTTCTGCTAGAGGTTATTCTCCCCCAGCAGGGTCAGCAGAAGAGAGCGTGCCTGCTACGGGTTGCCCAGCCACTACCGTTCTTAGTCTGGTGTGAACTTAAAGGTGAAATTACTGATGGTTGAAGTTAACACCCGTGCTGTGAAATCTCACAACGTAGGAGCTACAAGGCATTCACTGCCTCTACCTCGAAGTCAGTGCTGTCTGCAAAGGGCAAGGTGAAGAGCTGAGGCACTACCTTTACCCGATACAAGATAAAACCTGACAGAAAATACACTGATTTCAGTCTCAGTGAGGGTGGTCGAATCAGCTCATTCTATCATACAAATGGCATAAACTAAGAGCACAAACACACACACACGAGTTGCCATATCTTCTAAACCAAGTGGTGCTTGCTAAAAAATTGATTGTGTCCCAAACTCATTAGAAAGTGCTTGACCAACAGGAATTCTCCAGGGAGCTCAGGGTACCTTTTGCTGAACCTCTTTATACATGAGGATACAACACAAGAATGATACTATTTAATATTCACTAAGGGATGATACAAAGCATACAGTTCTTTTCAGACCCACAAGACTCAGTCTGAGAGCAGTTACAACAAAGGACATATTAAATTTCAGCACTCAACCCTCTGAGCAAACCATCCTCAAGACACCTGGCCAAGTCACGCAGCCTCCCATTAGGGGAAACCAGGAAAAGAAAAGCTTCTTGGTTAAGGCACCAAAGTCTTCTGAGAATCACTATTCACTCACCTCTGAAATGTAAACTATAGATTTTTCATCTCCCCCATCCCTTTCATTCTGTATGATCCCAGAATCATGAATTCTCAATGCTCACAATTATTTCCCTAGTCCAACACACTTTTCAAACAGTCTTCTCACCCCAACATCTTCTCCCCTCCTTCTCAGTCTCTTCCCCTGCACCCCATAATGCTGTAGGTTAGACACAATGTAAACCCTGCCACCAGAACTGGACTGACAGCGTTGGTAGCACTCCATAAATGCAGAGATAAGGATGAGGATGTTGCTACCTGACATTTTTTAAATGTACCAACAAACTGGGGGGAAATTAGAGTTGCAGGAATAAAAAAAACATTAAAAAAAAAAAAAGGAGGCGGCAGTTACACAGCATTAACGCAACTGGTTTCACATTTTAGACAAGACAATTCTCATTGGTCATAAGCCACCTACACGGGACTATTACGCTTGGTAATCTTCTATAAAGTACATAGCACAAGTGCCCTGCATATGATTTGATCTCCTAAATATTGCAGTAATATAAATAAGCGTTGAATAATTACTGGAAAATAATCTCTTGGGTACCAAGCCATGGATTGCCCTTTTTCTTCGACGTTCCTCTTTTAAAAAAAAAAAAAAATACTAGCAATAATAGTAACAAGAACATTAAATTCCAATAATTTTATTTTCTTTCAGAAAAAGGCTGTATTTTAGAACTGAGTGACAAGAATTAGATGCAGGTGCTACAGAAGAAAGTTGTTCGCATACAATTAAGTACTCTCTTCGTGTGAGCAGATAAAATAAATCTCAAGCATGTTGGTTTTGTAGCTTTATCCATAACTATTATCCCTAGTCACAGTTCCTGAAGTGCATTTGTTCGCGAGCTACAAGAACTAGGTTCAGAAGGAGCTTTAGGAATATGTTAGTAGAAGTCTCAGGCATTTTTCAGGCAACCACACAAACTTCAACAGCTTTAAAGTTTGAAAGGGACACGGTAATGTCATGCTGTTACCATGAGAAGTGGCAACAATAAGGTAGGTAACAAGTAAATGCCAAGAGGGTGAGAAGGCAAAAAAACTCCAAGATTAAAACATCACTTCCTCCAAAAAACAACTCGATAAAAATGGTCTTAGTCAACAGTGTAATTTTACATGTACTACTTTAATATAATGTCTTCCTGTTTTGCTTTTCACTTGTTTGCATATTAAAATCAAGTGAATTAATATAAGGATAAAATGGAGGCTGCTCCTCTGTTTTTGACTGAAGCAAGGTAAACAATTCGGGTTTACTAGGAAAGACTCTCTCACGGTAAGTAACAGTGAAGAATTTGCCTCGCAATTCTCCGTGCTAAATTGGATCTGGCATTTATTTTTGCACGGTGGAAGGAGACAAAGAAGGAGGGAAGGGGTAAGGGAGCTTCAAAGAACAACTGATAACTGTACCTGAACAACTTTCAAACATGAATATGTATTTTTGTATCAGGTATTTATCGTTATTGTACAGTAAAAAGTAAGATCTTTCAAAAGAACTAAAAAGTTACCCTCCGAGGGGTGGGTTTTGTTTTTTTTTTGCCTGGATATAAATAAGATTGTCTGCTAGAAATCTACTTACGGCTGAGTGAGGTCACGTGTAATGAAGTCTGAACTCTTGAAGAGGAGGAAGATGTCACTGAGAGCTTTGCATTTCAGAGAGCTGTTCATCGCTATCCAGTAGGCATCCTAGACAAAAAAAGATTATCCAAAAATGCACTTGTATTAGCAGGAGGGAATGCAAGCTGCAGATTGATCTAAATATTATGCAACATTTGGAATACATGCAGAAAATTATTTTTTTATTTTGAGGAAAACTTCATTAGCTGTAACAAGAGACACAACAGTTATTGCTTTTCTTATAAATACTCTGTGAAAAGCAGAGCAAATCCATTTAAAAACCAAAGGTTTTGCCTTACTGCTTCCAGGCACTTTCATGGAATGCTTGACTGAACACAAGTTTCCCTTGAGAATACAATATAAAACATTTGGGTGTGCTCATCCTTAAGGCATAGTTAAAGTACCTAAAAAATAACTGGAGGGAAGTTTATCGGGTTTTGGATTTTTTTTTTTTTTAAATGTGGGGATTTTAATCTTTATCCCAGGCAACATTTTCAACTAGTATCCTAAATGAGAAGAGTCTGATCATCATACTGTTATCTGTGACAAGAATACAGGGTTTTATGTAAGAAAAATAGTGCTGGCTTGCATCAGCCTCACCAAACAGTCCACCAGCCAGCTCTAATCCACCAGAACAATTTGCTGTGTTATACTTCACTGATATCTCGTCTATCACCTCTTCCTTCATCAGAACCACTAGTGTCTTCTACTTTCCAATGCATTAAGACAAAACAAACTAAAAAAATCCTTGTGATAACATCAGTTACAAGTTTTGGGAGTCAGCATTCTTACCCTTGGAGCACTCCAGTTAAGTTTAGGAAAAACACTACCACCCAAGGAACTTATTGCTTCTTGCACTTTAGCTGTGAATTCAGGAAATTCTGGTGCCTGAACAAAAAAACCAAAAAACCCGACATTTCAATACATTTAATAGTGAAGTGCAGCCATTTTCTAAATACCATTAGAAATACATATTGTAGAAGGAATAAATGTGTCCAAAATCAGAACCAAGAACCTCATAAAAATAATGTATTTGTAGAAATAAATAACTTAAGAATCAACTCTGACATTCTTTCAATCAGAGAAAATTGAAAATACATTTCCAGTGCTCACTCTCATTCCTAGCAAGATTTCACTAACTTAAGGGGAAAACACAAAACTTCATAACGTTCATCATGAAAGCTGCAACAGCTAGCAAACGTGCAAGTCAAATAAACAGACCTTAAATACATACCTGTTGTTTTATACCTGATGGTAGATTATTGTATACAAATAAGATCCGAGCAGATTTAAAAATAAACTTTCAAAAATAGTTTGTTTAGAATTAAGCACCTCTTTAAAAAACCTAAAATACAAATATGGTAGCATTCTGTCAAAAGGTAGAAAAAGACTGATTCTGTTTTGTAATAATTGCTTAGATGCATTTAGGATTACAGTAAAAAAGCAAAAGTAAGTAAATAAATAAAACAGGCAATTTGAGTGACAGCTCCTCACTTAAGCCTTAGTTTTACAAAATGTTGTTAGTAATACTTTAACTAATCAGCTCTTAAAGTAGCTCCTTAATAATGTATTTCATCAAATAGAAGATACACTGCAAAGGAATGGGTTGAACTAGAAAAACTTGTCAATATGTAAACAAAAGATAGGGGGAAAACACCTCCTCAGGATGCTGTAAACTTCACTCCGAATGTGGTGCAACGGAAAAAACCAAACCAGATTGCGGACCTTTAAAATAATATGAAAGGCTTTCAGGCGTATGTCAAAGATTCTTCATATAATAGGATTTATCACAAAAAGGATATAAGAACACTATTTCTGACAGAGAATTTTTAAACTCAATTCAAAGACTTAAAGATAACTCGTAGGGTAAAGCGAGTCGGTGTCTCTAAACCAACAAAGCCCTCAAAACCACACAAATGATGAAAAAAAGTTCATCCATTTTGCCATCCTCCTTCTGCAGCCCCCCTAAATGCAGACACTTAGAAAAACCCTCTCACATTTTAGCGCAGTGGCTTAGACTGAAGTTCAAACATTCTGAATCTTTCCTTAGTACATTACCTAGTCTCCACGGGAAACTACACTCGAAAAACTGGAAAAGCACTTATCTTGTTTTACTTTATTTTTAGAGCTTCAGTCAATTCTAGAAATTGTTCCTGCAAGAAATAAAACTCATCATCCACTGTGTTCTGATCCAATCTCCTCTTGTTTTGACAGGAGTCAGGAGTAATACTATATATGTAATACCACCACATACTAAGCCTCTCCGGGGAAATGTTACCATCATGTCATTTGATTGATACAAGTGAAGAAATATACACAAGAGGTTTTAAGGCTGAATAAACAAGCTAGATTCTAACATTCCCTAAATTCTGAATGCCTGGTTTTGCAACCATCGATATTAATGCATGTTTTTTTAACACAGAATTTTCTATAATTTCATATTCTAATTCTTCTTCAGAATATAGAAGGGACAAGGGAAACAAGTTCTACTTGATCATAACTCAGGTGGGTCATCAAATCAGAATAATCACAATCACAGCCCCCCTTACTGCTCCCTGAGCCAAGAAAGCAATAGAGAATTATAACCTGGGATTTATCATTAGCAAGATACGAATGCCCTAGGCTGATAGCGAACGCAGAACCACGTTTCCAGCCTGTCCCACTATTCTATACACATTATGTTCCCTAGTGTCCCCCTGTTCAACTTCCACATCGCTACTTATCCATTCCCATCTCTTGTGGCAACTCCAGATGAAGCTCTCCACCGTCCTGCATTCGACGCAGGCTGTTCCTGCACTCTCTTCATCACCGCCAAAGTGTTAACAGGCAACACTTAAAAGCACAGAAGACTATTTCCATTCACTCACTGGCCTCAAAGTAGTCCCTAGTTTCAGGTAAAGAAAGTAAATTTGCCATGGATGGAGTCTTCAGAGGAATCCTCTACCAAATTTACGAGATGGTAAAGAGCACATTGTGAAATTCTGCTTCTAGAGTCTCTTTCTTTGATCAAATATAGGTGTATTTTTGTAGGAACTAGCCACAGGCACAAACCATGTTCGTTATTAACCATTTATCAAAGTTCCAGGTTTGGCAAAAGAAAAGTCTCTGAACAGGAGCCCCTTTGGAGGCCAAAACACCCCTCTTCTTCCTCTATCCAGCTTTTACTGCTGAGCAGGATGTTATATGATATGGAATATCCCTTAAGACAATTTTGGTCAGCTGTCCTGGCCCTGTCCCCTCTCCTTCTCTTGCCTACCCCCAGCCTAGTCACTGGGGAGGGGGTGTGGGGCAGACTGGGAAAAGAGAAAGTCTTGACTCTATGCAAGCACTGTGCAGCAGAAGCTGAAAGTTAACTCCATCCCAGCCAGCCCCAGTAAAGCGTTAGCTGTAAGGCTGCAATCCATGCATAGTACACAACACTTCCCTAGCCAAAGGGAAATCACTTGGCCTATACCCTTCTGCTGGGTATCAGAGCTCTTGGCCATGTGTTTCCTTACCATGTTGTACACTACAATGAAACCCAATTCAAAAGTCAGATATTATTTCTTTAGCAACATTAACATGAGCTTCACAGAAGATAAGATACATACTAAAATCCTTGTTCCGAATAATTTACAACCTAATGCATCTACTTTATCAAAGCTTAGCTATCTGAACTGAAACTATTAATGTGCACAGATTTGGCATGTACTAGTTTTTAAATGCAGGCTACAAATTCCGTGCTGACACACGCACAACTCAAAGCAGGGCTGTGTTTATACTGCACCTATTCCAATGTGAGCAATTCAACACGATGTTGAACATTAGGGAGCCAACAGGACAGAAGTACCTGTATCAACGGCAGACAAGTGATATGGGCATATTAACTCTGACAATGATAGGGCAACAGCAAGTTTCAAAAGAGATGTAAAAAAAGATCATGGGAGTCTGGTTTGTATCCATCATGATCCCGATTCTAAGCAAGGCACAGTGAAAGGACAGCATAAAGACAGGAAAAGGAAAAAAAAAAAAAAAAGATGAGAGAAGAAATGTACTTTGGAGGAAATAATGTCACAGGTGTAAGAGAAGAGCTGTGAAAATTGAGCTGCAGGGGCTTCGTTTCTTCTGCATCCAGTCTGATTAAGTAATTGGGATATTCAAAGTGGTGAAAATGAAATACAGCTATATTTAGAGACATACTTCAGTTCATTTCCTATAGTCTGACACGTGTGTGATTGTTGCGGATAAAGAAAAGTATTTTATTTTTAGTTAAATAAAATGAAGCCAGCAAGACTTTTTTAAAGTTACAGAAAAATGTACTGCCATCCCTCCGGAATGGGCTGAAAAACATTAAACACAGCAACAGATATCTCTAACTGGCAACAAATTTATATCGCAAGGTTGCAGAAAGGATACTGCTGACAAACCCACGTTAGGCTTTTACCTTAAGTGTTGTTGTATTCTCGTCATCCGACCACTGTTAAAAATAAGAACAAATCAAAGGTTACTGGTTTCCTGAGACATCCTTTATAATTTATGAGAACATCAGAAATCATACAGCTTCCTACAACATGTAGATCAAACGATTGCCCTGGAGCTCCTGTAGCATAACATCATCATAATCCAATTATTAAGGTTGTAAATTAAGACAGGAAAAATACTATATATTCAGCAGAAGTACTATTCTGAAGTACGGATAAAAGATAATACCTATATATTTTAATTGTGATTTATATCACAAACTTGGACGTTTCAGAACTCAACAGTCTTCCCTGTCTAAAGCTTGTCTCCAGCTCCAGAGTTTCCATCCTTATACCCATTAGTTTCACTTGTATTTCTTTTTCACCTTTTTCTACCCCCTGACACCTTGTGCTTACATTTTCCAGCCTTTTTCTTCTAGAATACTCTTCTGAGGTATTATGGCCTCAGAAAAGTTCACTGTTTCTTGAAATAACTCCTCCAAATATACTCCGCCTTCTAATTTTTCAGGGCATGAAACAGCATTAAGTTCAATTGCAACATCCTTCAACATTCCCTACTCACGATTACAAATGCAATTACCTAGAAATAACAATAAAAAAATTCTTCTGTGAAAGAACATAGAAACATTTTAAACCTTCCCTAATGTCACAGTATAAATAAAGTTTTTAAGTTTTTCAAGGCAACTACCAGAGATTATTATTTTTGTGAACTGCTCTCCTCACCTATAAATTATGCAGAAAAGGTTACATGTTCATATTTTTCTCAAGAGACTTGACATTAAGTCACACTGTATACTGACCTGTATTTCCTCTGCATCGTCACTCCTCTCCTCAGCGTGACTCGGTGGATCTTCTCTAAAACAAAAAATTAGCATGAAAAAAAATTAAACACTGGAGTTTGACTTGACCATATACATTACATTTCCACAGCATCTACCAGCTGTTGTTTTCGTAAGGAGATTAAGACTCAAAAACCCTGGCAGAGAAAAATCAGTGAGCCAGTACAGAAAACTGAAGACCGAGCTCCCTGGCATTAGACTTGGGCCCTTCCCAAAGCACTTTGCTGCTTTCAAATTAGCAGATCCCTTTCTGTTCTGAAAATGCCATAACTGAAGCTTTTCAGCACCCTATTAATCATTATTTTCCAACTTTACTGTGCTCTGACAGAAGCACAAATTAAACAAACTTTAAAAAAAACAAAACTGAAGTTCAATTTAAATTGTGCTCTACCTCCACACTCCTTTTCCAAGTAAAAATTTGTAAAATGTGGGTTTCAGACATCAACTTGTGAATTTCTGGTTCTGAAAAGAAAATGTCCACACAGAAAAGAAGATCCTATGGAACCTGAATACGGAGTCATTATCTTCTTCCTGAAAAGTTTCTTTTTCTGCACAGATGAGATCTGCTGTTGCAAACACTAGCATATCTGGGAGAAAGCACTTGACTGCAAATACTGCCTTGAAATTTTAGGTGATTTTTGAAGTTCTTTAGCCAATATAACTGACTGCGAAGATCTGAAAGGAGAAGACCAAACTCTTGAAAAAGATTATTATTCACAGCAAGTCTGCACTGCAAACAGGGTAAGTTCAAATGTGCAACCCTGACAAAAATCAACTCTTAACAAGCTAAGTCTCTGCAGCTCCTTAATGCACTTCCATAGGGATTAAACTATCAACTCAGTTTTTGAGATCTAGAGGTCAGATATCTGACTGAAGATTAAAAGCAATCTTGGCCTTGACTACAAGATCACATTCACTTCTAGCTAATAAAGTTCAACCCAGAGAAAAATTGGTTTCTAAAAGGAATTTTAAGTTGGCATCTTAAAAAATATAATTAAAGTCAATTATACAGCTGTCCACTACTCCATTGAAAACAGCAGAAATTGTTTGTATGACACAGCTGTAAAGTCAAGCCCTCAGTTTCAGCTTTTCTGAAGGCTTATTAAAAAACAAGTGGCTGCTGCTAAAATACGTTGCACAATTCTGCAGAAGCAGGTGACAACATTACCTCTTATCCAAAACGGTTTAAAAAACAATTCCAATTTTCCAGATACCTTTCATTAAAAAAATAAAATTAAATTAAAAAAGACCTTTCATCTTTATAAAGTGTTTAAACAGCTTCAATTTTATATAAATTTATTCCTGAGAATTTAGACATAACTCCCTTACTCTCTCAGAATAATTGGTTGCTCTGTGAGATGCAAACTACTAGTTAGGAAATGATGGAGTGTGGACTGATTTCTGAGTCTGATCATTAACAAGACGTATGCACACAATAATGTATAATTTATAAGGAAGCCATACAATGAGATTCTAAGCAGAAAGCAAAGAACAAGGACTGGGTTCTTACCAACTGTTTCTCCTATCTATTCACCTCATTCTTCTCCACGCAAAATCTTGGCATAGGTATACATACAGGACATTCACCCTTACCATGTGCATGGATTATATGTATACAGATGATAAGTCAAACTCAATCATTACTAGGATTTTACATGTAGCTTATCTTATTGAGAATTAAACTCAGGTAGTGTCACTTCACCCCTGGATAAGGCAGCAGGCAAGTGAATGGCAAGAGACAGGAAAGCCTCTGAGCTGGCGCTGCCCATATAAAAGCAACCACACACAAACCAGCAGGCTGTGCACCAGAGACTAGTTGACTTCACAAGGAAAGGTGGAGAAAAAATGAAGGAACTGTCTCCGCTTGGTCTAGAATGAAAAGTATTACATGGATTTTAGGATCTGCATCAGGCACCAGCAAGTCCTTTTACTAACAGCAACAGTCAGCCCATTCACATGCTCAAACAGTCTGAGGTTTACTGCAGCCAGACTGGTCAAATTTAAAAAACTCATTATGCAAAATATAATACGTGTATACAAAATAGCACCGTGAACATAAAACAGCATTAATACTTGGAGGGTGGGGGGAAAACACTCTTTACCTTCCAGAAACCACAAGTGTTCCATCATCCAGCAAATATTCTTTCACATTCTCTGGTAGGGGAAGTATAACACTGGAAGAAACACGAGAATTTCTTTAATAATTTATATTAATATTACTTGTTAAAATAATAAAAAGAGTTAAACAGAAATAATTTGGGGTTTTTTTTAATTAAACATACCCAATAACAGTATGTATGAAAAAAACTATTTCTCTTTCTCTCCTCTCATCCCTTCCCAAAAAGCAATGCCAATTTTCCCTCCACTGAAGTAGAGGAAGAAGAGGCAAAAATTTTACATGAAATGCACAAAAATGCCCCAGTCTTTCAAAGCTCTAAGACATTCAAAGAAATAGCATGTCCAGCTAGCGCGAAGGAGACAAGATGTTGCTTTAACTAAAGGTTTCCCTTATGAGATACAAACCAAAATATGCCTATATCACCCAAATGTTCCAAAAATGCAGGACTATCACTAAACTTACAAAAAATACACACGTGCCAAACACTAAAAGCCATAAAAGACTAAATGCTTTGATTACTACAAGTCTGCTGTCAGCACTTTTTCATCCAACAGACCAACTATACTGAGCTTGACTTTCCTGAGTTACCAGTAGTTCTCCCAAACATCTCGTGACATGCAGCAGCACCTCAGAGACCGCAGAATTTGCTATAACTCCCAGAAATACACAGAAAGATGAAGTCAGCCACTTGGTTTAGGTGGGTTCAGCCTCAGTTTCCTTGAGCAACCAAGTGGGAAGAGCAATGATGTGGCTATCAGCTGGTGCTCAGTCCCACCAGGAGGGCAAGGGTGCCTGGCCTGCCCGAAACACCCCCTCAGGGTGTAGAGAGGAGCCCCCACCTCCTGGAAGTCCAGTTTGGTTAAGCCTTCCTCACCTCCATCCCAGCTCTGTACCACACAGGCCCCCTTAATCTCACCCAACACAAGCCCATTTCTAACCCAGCCCAGCACACCCCTACTCAGCTCCCCTAAGCCTCTCCACACACCCTGCTTTTCCCGGCCTAGGCCGACATCCAGCCCAGCCCCACACCGCCAGGGCCCAGCCGCCCCCAACCCCATACCGCTCTCCTCACCTGCGGATGGTGACGGCCTTGAAGAGCGGGTACCACACAGAAAACTGGCAGTGCACCACCTGCTCCTTCTTCATTCTCCCCCTCACTCAACCCCGGTCCGGCCGGTTTCCCCCCCCCCTACACCGCTCCCGGAAGCTCCCGCTCCCCTCGGAACCTTAGTCCCCTCAGCGCTCGGTGCCACCCGGCCCGCCATCGGCGCTGCACACGGCGCGGCGCCACACGGCCCCGCCTCAGCGCTGCACGCGGCCCCCCTCGCCTCAGCTCACCTCAGCGTCGCTCGGTCCCGCTCCCACCCGGCCGTCCCCGACCTCATCTCACCCACCCGCGGCAGCGGCTCCCCTCAGCTGCCGGACCGCTCTCCCGGCCTCGTACGTGTGCGTGGCCCGAGCGGGGGGTGGGGGGAGGTTTCTTAGGCGGTTACCTGGAGAACACAGGTGGCTTTAAGGGAGCTGGAAGTGTTTTTTTTCCCTGCCTAGCAGGCTTCCCTTTCTTGCTTTGCATGTGCTTGTGTAGGGTTTCCATGCATCGGTGCAGGTTAGGGGTTGACCACCTGGAAAGCAACTCTGCAGAGCGACCTGGGAGTCCCTGGTGGACAAGAAGTTGTCCATGGGGCAGCAATGTATCTTTGTGGCCAAGAAAGTCAATGGACTGCTGGAGTGCTTTAAAAAGAGCATGGCCAGCAGGTCGAGGGAAGTCATCCTTCTCCTCTACTCTGCCCTGGTGAGGCCACATTTGGTGTAGTGTGTCCAGTTCCGGGCTTTCCACTTCACGAAGGACAGGGAACTATCTGATCATTACCTCCAGTTATGTCAGGGAAGGTTTAGATTGGATATTAGGAAAAAAAAAAATTTACCAAAGGGGTTGTCAAACATTGGAACAGGCTGCCTGGAGAAATGCTGGAATCACCATCCCTGAAGGTATTTAAAGGACAGGCAGATGAGCTGCTGAGGGACATGGTTTAGTGGTGGTTTTGGCAGTGTTGGGTTAATGGTTGGACTCCATGATCTTAAAGGTCCCTTTCAATGCAAACGTGCTGACTGGTGGTAACAAATTTAAAGTGACTTAGGAGCTTTTAATGATGGTTTGTCTTCAGGACACCTTTCTCGGTGTGCTGTTGGTTAAGTTGTACATAAAACACTGTTGGTGTCCATTTTGCACATTCTTCATTAGAAACCCTGTATTTTGTTTTATCTTGAGCTTTGCTTAGGACACCATTGCTGAGCTTCCATTTAATCTGGTCGCTGTCAGCTGGGATGTGTAGTTTGGATCAGAGAATACCTTTTGAGAAGCAGTTTTGAAAAGCTAATCCATCTATCGTGACTTGGATAGGTTAATGTAAAGCCCCGGTAGCTTGACAGCGCTTTAAGCTGATTCACAGGCCTCAGTTGGCTTAAGATTTTAACTCCTGGGAAGGATAGTTTGGAAACTGTAGAATGGTTGGATGTTGCCTTGAAAGGAAGCCACTCAATAAAAGAATAAGCAAGGGGAATAAAGTTACACCTTATATAAATGGTATGCCTCTTTTCAGGTCTGAGTATGTAATCGTTAAGTCGGGTAGTCGGGTTCCCAGGCTGCCGTGGGAGCTGCGTTGCATTTTTAAACTCCAGTGACGCAGTGGTAATTTTATGAGTTGGAAGAACTTTCCTGTCTGAGGGCTGCGAGACAAGGTCTATTCTGAAACCTAACACAAGGCTTGAGAAACCTAACATTGTAGTGTCAAGTTTAATTTTCAGTTGCAGCTAATTTTATGAACAAAAGGTGTTGCCACCCTTGGCAGTGTGAGTAATGTGAGATACCAGAATGGCAGCCTTCATTTCACCAAAAGATACTTCAGCTTTCTAACAGCAGAAATTCTCGCTTCAGTACAGTCAGCGGAATTTGGAAAAAATTACTTTTTGGTGGAACTTTTAAAAATGTCGCTCATACATAGAGTTATTGCACCCACTTGTGGAGGAGTTGGAAACTGCAGAAGCTGAGATAGACTTCTCGTTTTCACCTATTTTAGATTTTAGTGATCATTGTAACCACTGAAGCTGTGTAATTTTTTGTTATTTTAAGTCGCAGGCCACCCTCGAATCTCTCCGCTGCAGAAGAGAGCAAGCTGTGTTGAAAAGAGCTTCTGCTGTGAGATGAGGTTCTAGTATGTACTTGTAGCTGATACAGGTAAGTATTAATGCTGTTGTACAAACCGTTACCAGAGCTGTTTGTGGGATTTAGGGTTCAGTTGTGGTAATCCGTGTTTGAGAAAGATACACTGATGCTTGCAAGCTCATGTAGAAGGATTAGTATGATCAATGGAACAGGATTTCCTGTGAGGGGAGAATAGAAGAGGAAGACCGATTCAGCCCGATCAAAAAAAAAACCAAACAAACAAACCCACCAAAGTTTAACAAGGATATGGTTCACTGTCTACACTCTTGATATGTTTATATTGTCAGTCAAAAAGGCTGTAATTCTTTCCAAACATAGGAGGTGAATTTCTTGTAACTAGGTATGTGAGGGTTTTATATTTTTGAAGCTGGATACTTCGGGTATCACACAGAGCCTCCTTTGCTCTTTCCTCTGGATGACCAGGAACCTCTTGGAACTGCTGAGCTGGGCTGCGCTTCTTTTGCATGAGTTTGGTGGAAAGCCTGATCTTGTATTTTAGAGCCACCGCAAGATGCCGTGCCATTCTCCAGCCACAGCTCTCCAATCCTAAGTGGAGAGAGTTTGAGACGTTGCTGGCCCAAGAGCAAATGGGTAACGGCTAACTGAACTAATGGGGGATAGAAATTGGAAGATAAATGAGATTCTAGAACAGTTTTTCATCAAGTAGTAATACGGTGGATAGTAAACCTATGTGGTTTTAAGATGGAGCTTCATTGCTTCAAGAAAGGATGATGTAACATGTTTTTAAAAGAACAGAACTGTATTTAATAAGTCAGGGTTCCTTTTTAGGATTTGTTACATAAAGACAATTTGAATGTTTGATCACTGTAACCTATTTCATCCAATGAGACTGTTTTAAGACTTAAGAAAGAGCCTGCACTGTGTAGATTTTGAGGAAATGGGTTTATGGATTTTTATTGGAGGAAGTTAGATTTAGTCCTGCTGATGAGCAGAAATATTTTGTACTACCTATTCTTCTTAACTACTTTGTGGAATTAAATGCAAATCTTATATGTAAGGAAGCTCATGTTGGTGCGTGTTCTTAAATGTTTCACAAAAGTGCAGGAGATGTTACCATAAAAGGATAAAGGTGAAGTAAAAAATGAAAGTGCTAAAACTGAGTATGACAGAGGAGGTGATCACACACTTTTGGTACTGTTCATTCCTGGAGACCCCCACAGAGCCTTACTGAAATCCTATTTGAAGTCAACTGAAAGATTCCTGTTGACTTTATGGAAAGTTTATGACCATCAACACTACGAGTTCAGTTGCCTTTCACACAGTGTTAGCCACATCGTTCCCAGTAGGAGAGACTGACGTGCTTTGGTCACGCTAGCTCCACGTGCCACCTAGACTTGCAACACATGGGTGACTTTTTGACCTTGTTTTTTTTGGGAGAAGGATTGAGTCATTTACTTGTTTATTTGTGATGTGGATAAGGTGGAGGTAGTTTCTAGTTCTGGTTCTTTCTCAATAGCAGGTAATTTTTACCCCCGAACTCCTTAGTGCAAGATTTTTTTCCACTTTCGTCTGGAGTGCATAGTCCTGTTGTGGTAGCGCTCTGTTGACAGAACACTTCACCCAGATCAGAATGAAACAATTTGACTAAAATAGATCAATTCTGTCCCTGTGTGTGTCTGCCCTTTGAATAGTTTTGGAGGGTGTCTTCAGCCAGCACAGCTACTCGGCCGCTGATAGGGCTGTTACAACTCTGTAAGTCAAGGATTTGACCCAAACTTCCGCTTCTCCTTTGAATTGTTTGACTCTGAAACCATCAGGTGAAGCTGCACATGTGAATGGCACTTGCCATCACATGTCCCTAACTTTCTCCAGCAAGTTTTATTTGTTAATTTAGAATGCAGAACTGAACCTTTTAACTTTACTCTGAGAGCAAATATTGACTTTGTTTCATAGTAAGCTGGACTTTGCACAGGAGGGGGAAAAGCCTGACATTCCTGAAAATGGCAGCTGAGACATCCACAGAAGTTCCAAAAACTGCTAGACAATTCGTCCTTAAAGAAGAGGTATAGCATGCTTGGGTTTTGATACATGTTTAATTGTTAAATAACAATTATTTGAGACTGGTCAGAATGTTTGTGAGTAAGAAATGCTATAGATGCTGTACGTTTGTAAAATCTATTCAATAGACAAAACACTTCTTCCTGATGGTCAGATAATTTCAAACAGGTGACATTTCTCTTTGTTGAAATAATCGTACAAAGTATCAATGGGGAGAGAGAAATCTACAGTGTTGCACTATTTTAAGCTGTTTGTTTTTTTTTTTTAGGATTTTGCAGTTGTTTCTTGTATTGTCTGTTCAGGCTGTTTTCAATGTTCAGAAATAATGCTGATACCTCCGAGAGACTATGGAAACGAGTGGATCGTGAAACTCAGCCTTGTTTCCTTTCCTTTAGGATGAACCACTGAGGGTTACCTTAACATTTAGGATTGTACCTTCTTTGATGCTTTCTGAAAGAGTTTGAATTTAG
>JAOXJK010000001.1:7015440-7030041 GCA_025774025.1 Xenus cinereus | reverse complement strand
TGCCAGTCCTCTGACTCAACAGCTTAAAATAATAATAATGATAATAATAATAATATTAAAGATCACATTTTAGCCACACCCACGAAAAATATTTAAAAAAATAATATCACCGTATGAATCTTCTTTAGTGCCCATTTAAGTAAATACTTAGATTTAAAAAACAATACCCTTTCAAGGAAATTACGTAAAAACCAGTGAGTTATGCATTAATTACATGGTTGTTTTCTAACATAAATCTGTATCACGCACAACCCTAAAGAAGCAACATTCTTTAGTTCTACCCAAAGGTATTCTCTTAACTCAACTATGAATATCAAGTATATTATTTGTGTGACACCGACACTGCGGTTCCAGAATCCATTTTTAGTAAAAATACTCTCCCGGCGTGTGTGGCATTTAATGGATGTGAGCTGACGTCACCGAGCACGCTGGCTCTAACACTGAGCAGCCGTACTGTCACAGAGCCATGTTACTAAATATCGAAATAAAAAGAGTTCCGTACTCAAAGCTGAGCTACTTCAGTTGCTCTAGTTTAACTCCTGCATTTTTCCACAGTGACCGCGCAGCTATTACCTACGCAGCTGCGGAGCTACTTCGAGGAATTTCTCGGTTTACCTGAAAATAGATGACTACAGCAAATACAAATACTGTCGCGATGAGATTCATGAGATTGGGCAAATTCTGTCGGTAAAAAGCCTCCCGCAAAGCCCGGACTTTGTCGGTTCGCGTAGCCAGAAGATGGAATAATGCAATCACAGCACCCTCAAACTCTGTCCCTGCATGAAGCAAACAAGTAAAAGAAATGTTAAACTGTAAATTAAAACCATTAAAAAAAAAATAATCTTTCTTTTGGAAAGTTTAAAAGTGAAACATAAAATCAGATACAATAGGACATAAAATCTATTATAACAAATATTTCACAATACAGGAGTCTAGTTTAGCGTACAGAATGTAGAATAAGCAAACAAAACATTATTCCTGGTTAAAAAAAAAAGGCCAAAAAAGTACTCTTTTTCTTTCTCTTCTGCTGTAGGATTTTGATTGGAAGGAAGAAATATTAAACGAGGAGAAAAATAGCTTATAGTCTAATGTATTGTAAAAACAGCTTTCAAAAAGCAGTAATAAAATGCAACAGAGACAACTACTATAAATCAGGTGAAAACGAAAGCAAACTGAAAACATGGCTCAGGATTTCAAACGTGTGCATTAAACCAATTAACTTCTTGATGCAAACAGGTTGTGTCTTAACTTGGCATTTCGAGGGGACAACCAGATGTTGCCAAAGATTGGCTGAGGAATTAAGAGAGAAGCGTCTGAACTAGCTGAAAAGTAATTTGGAGGCACCAACTATAAAAGTATCCTGTAGCCACAAACAACAGTTGGACCACAAACAACTCCTCTGAACATAGAGAATTCCTTATTTTCTCTATTTCTGTGGACTAAATGATGCTAAACCAAGACTATTTCAGTTTGGAAATCCAAAAATCTTCAGTCAAGGGGCCTCAAGTCCCGTTTTAACTGTGGCCATTCACATCAGCAAAGGCAAACTTGTGGGTTAGTAACCTTCACGTTAGTCAGAAAACATTTTCATCTTTCATGTCGGACGATTGACTTTAGAAGCTAATCGTGACACATTAAAACATTTTTTTAAGAGCCATCTGATAAATATCTGAGAGTTTATGTGTATACATCCAGTGGAACGCGTTATCACTGACTGTAATCGCAGACGTACCTCTGCCAGTGTTGATGGTAGTGGGACTGAAAGCCTTCCAGACAATGGTTTCGCAGATATTGGTAGCAATAAAGAGGGAAATGCCAGACCCCAAGCCATAACCTTTCTGGAGCAACTCATCTAACAGCAGCACAATCAAACCAGCAACAAACAGCTGCGGGAAAAGATACAAAACTGAGCAGAAACAAGAATAAATCAAGTCAAGAATCATGTAATAATTCCCTGCTTCAGTATTTTCATCACGTTGGAGAGCGATCATTAAGTTTTTCATCTAAATATCACTCATGCAGCATTTGTGCCCTCTCACGTACAAACGCCTGCGCCTCTCACCTGGCAATGATCCCTGAGACTGTTCAACACTGACGCTAGCAAACACATTACTTTGAAAAAAAGTTATTTATTAAGTTTGTGCATTTAACTGCTTTGCTCTACAGCACAGTGTCTCAAAGCTGCATCCGTGCCCTTTAGTGAAAGTCCTCCACGGTACCGGACAGCAGCTACCGCTTTCAAAGTCTACTAATTCCTCTGTTTTGAATCAAACTGCCACTCCTATCTGAAACATTTTTGATATTACCTATCCCAGCTTTCTCCTCCTGTATGGAATATTTAGAATTTCTCATATATAGACAGACAGATATAAAGGATGATGCCTTATAGCATTAAAAAGAAATAAATAAAAGGCAACCAGACACAGAAAGATTTTTCCTTCCAGCTATACTGTATCTAACCAGGCTCAGTTACACACAAAATAGCTCATTACGAACCTGAATTATAATAAGAAGACAAATTCCAGCACCCATTTCAGCAGGATCTCCATACATTCCAGTCATAACATACACAATGGCTTGCCCAATGGTAATAATCATCCCAAATACTAAAACAAGAGAGAAAGCAAATCCTTTAAAAAAAAATCTGCCGAAATCTCCTACCAAAGAAATCTCACATCTAGTATCACTTAGGCAGGCCGCTTTCCCAAGAATAAGATCAGGCTTATTAATTTTTTAATCGGAACAGCGCTTACATTTCTGAGCTCCATTGAACAAGGCTCTGTCTTTTGGAGTATCCCCAACTTCAATGATCTTGGCTCCAGCAAGCAGCTGCATGATCAAACCGGACGTCACAATGGGTGAGATACCTAATTCCATCAAAGTACCTGAACGGGAAGAAAAATTAATGGCATTGCCACTCAAGCATCTCTCCTGAAGAATGAGGCTCTGAAGATACTAGGTCTGTTGAAAGGTTTGTGACCTATAAGGAACCTTTCTCATAACTCTTCAAACACGTATAACCCAGTACAGGTGTGATCAAAACAAAGACCGTTATCTCCTCACAAAAGAAGGCTGCTGTGTTAAAGTCTGGAATTTTGAAGGCAGCATGAAAAACCTGTGTAGCTTTTCACTTCCGATGTTTTTGTGAAACCGTGCTAACGCTAAAGATCAACACACACGAAAGCTCTGCTTTTTGGCATATTCTATCAAGGAACCTTTCACTGGAAAGCAACTTCTCCCTGGTTGTTTACTCTTGTCAGTGCTTCAACTGTCACGTTTTCCAGGAGTTTAATTTTGAAGACCACAAGAAAGATGCTGCTGGTCCCCAGTGGCTGGTAACACCACTCTTGGACTCCACTTAAGAGCACAGAAGTTTAGGATTAAACTAGTTCTTAACAAAACAAACACATCATTAAGATGCTGTACTCTGCCAACTCACCTACTGGTGCAGTGTCACCAAGGTATCAAACTCCCAACTGTACACGACTCAAACAGGGTGATTCAACTTCATAAACCACCTCTGCTGCAGTGAATAAGTGTATATTGCAGAAAACCTGCCTGCTTTTCCCTCCCATCCTGGGGCACCCTTTGGTTTTTAAAGGCACCTGGGTTCCCTTTGCCTTCATCCTCACACCGATGCACCTGAAACACCAGAACTACCACCTGATATTCTAATTTAGAAATATTCTCAGCAAGGTCTTGTTCAAGTACTGGTAACTGCTGGAGTTACATCGTAAGGAGGTGCGGGAGCAGAACTGAACATACACAAAGCAATTAAACTCAAAAAACCAGCCTGCCTCTTGCCTGTACGATATGCTCTCCCGTCTCGACACAGAAAACACTCTTCCACATCACCCTTTTGGAGCCACAGCATTATAAAGAGATTACTTTTTGAAATTTAAGTTGTCCTTCAGCTAATACCTGAAAAATTTCTCCTAGCTGAAGATATTGAAAGCTTACAAAAACCCCAAATGTTGAAAATTCAGATGAAAATTAAGAAACTAGAACTACCAGGTGATCAAACTTTCCACATTTCTCAAGTTGGAACCTTAAAGAAAAAAATGCTTGGGTAAGGACACATTTGACAAGTTTAATATTCAATTAGGCCACATTAAATTACCTCATCACCATCTTTTACGTGGTCAGTCAAGGGTCATAAATAATGCACAATTTTTCTGACGTTAAGTCAACAATATCCACCAGGAAGATTCAAAAGAGAATCAGCTTACTATTCTTTCCAATTCTGTTCCATTTCAGCGCAACTCCGCTCTCAAGTGTAGCAGTGTTCCATCATGAACTTACCAAGAGAACTATTAAGAAACCATTTAGCCACTGCAGACTTGCAAAGTCTCAACAAGAACCAGTGACAGGGGAAGCACGGCCTGTAAGGTCACGGGGAAGATGACAAGCAGTAAAACTGCGTACCCACGGCTGCTCAGCCTAGGAAATGATCTGTCCTTGCACCTCAGCTCTGAAAGGACCCCTTCTTTGGGGGAAGTATCATTCTGTATTTCCCTTTTCCCCTGTATCAATCATTTATTCAGAAATTTGAGTTACAGGTGCTGCTTAATAATACCATTGGCTGCCCCTTCCCTATAAAGAAGCAGCGACTATCCATTCCCTATCCACTTTTTTCCAGAGATGAAGACTTAAAAGACATTTGGCATATTTCATGGCAAAGAATCCTTATTTTTTTTTTTAGGATCTCTTTCTATACATTAGTATCTATCAATATCTACCTAATAATATCTTTCCCTGGTGCCTTTTCCCAAGTGTTTTTTTAACTCCACTGTATCCTGCATGGCATGGCAGATTAGAACCACATGCAATATTCACTTTATGGCACCTTACAGATTTGTACAGACATTTCTTCCCATCTTTTCAACCAGTTCTTAAGCCATTAGGTCTTCCCTCTTATCCCACAATAGCTTAATTTCCTGAAGAGCCTTTAATACGTAATCTGAATTTAAGAAAGATTTTTTGAGCACTTCCCCTCTTGTCTGGAGTCTTCTTTTCATTTCTGCCTAACTACCAGAGTCTTCATTTCAGTTCTAACTTTTAAAAATTTTAAGCATTATTACACAATTTTTTCTTCTAATTTTTTTTTTCAGTGTTTTCCCTGCTACCAAACTGTAAAATGTGAAAGCATTAAAGTCATTATTTTAATGTGGTTCTTTCACACTTGGATCTATACACTGTTCAGTACCACGTTAAATATTATGTCATCTCTCAGGGAAATCTCTACTTCTCCAACAGCAAGAAAATTAGGATGTCAAAAACTTTAGCCTTTACCTCACATCCTCCAATGACATCTGTCAGTTTACTTAGGTGAAAATTAACTTTCCCACTCCTGCTTCTTGTTGCCTTCGCGTTCTCTCTAGTCCTTTCTCAGCCACTGCTACCATTCTGTCTGGGTAGTGGACAGCATATTTAGTATCACGTGCTGCTAGCGAGACACAGAATTTTATGTGCAAATTCTGCAGGAGAGTTTGAAACAGATAACTTATTTACCTTAATTGATTATTTTCAATGGTGTGACAAAATTTGCCATTCCTAAAGAATTTGTACCTTCATATTAGAGGGTTCCACTGATTTGGTTACTTCCAGCCAGTTTTCCAAGATACAGATGAGGTCAGTGTCTTCACTGAGAGTCACGCGTCTTAAGTTTTAGACTTCTAGTATTAGTTTAATTCTTCTTATACATTTGGTTAGGATCCACTTGTCTAATTCTAAAGTAAGTTAGTTTGGCTGTGCTAAACTATAATCCTAACCATCTCTGCCCTCAGCTTTCCCACCTATAAAGTTACTCACCTGTACTGTTCCCAAAATGTTAGGAGGCATAACTGACCTGCACACATAAGGTATTTTCTGCTCAACACGCTCGTGCTGCACGTTAGTGCTGTTCATTAAGTGGTGGGGCAGAACATTCCCTGTCCCTTATGTTAATCAGCAAGAGACTGCTCTACAATTCGAAACAGAATCGTCCTTAAACTCGTGAATCAAGGTTAATCTCATCTGCACGTCAAAGGAAACCCCATTCCTAAGGTGAAATACTCCTCAAGTATCAGTCAATCCTACTTACACCTGCGTTAAGAACTTTACAAAGTGTTCCAACGTGACATCTGAGTTGTATGAAATTTAACAGCCAACCGATTTTCTCCTGGTCTGTTTATACCACTACAAAAGATAGAGAGAGGAAATAATCTACTAACCTCTGTTTGACGCAAGAATGACTCGCATCCAATAGAACGGATCTGCAGAATCCGATGACATGATTCCAAACAAAGGTATCTGTCAAAGTGCACAGAGGTATTAAGCAGATATACAAAGAACACCTCCATTAATCCAAAAATCTCAACGTGTAATGAATCAGCTGTTACATTGTTTAATATAATTTATTCCTTTTTTTTTTTTTTTTAATTACACCAGAGCACACGATAACAAGAGATACTGACACCGTCTATTTTAATCCTCCAACTGGGGTATGACTCAGAGGATTAAACTACGTGAACTAAGACCCTTCTACAGGAAAAAGCAGAAACCCCTAAAAGAAGAGTCAGCGCACACAAACCAGATGACTGAAGCTGAAGATGTTAATGCCTGACACACGCGACTCTGGAGTACAACAACTCCCCAGATGAACAGAAGGAGCATAAAATAAATAGGTTAGTCACCACAAATCATTAACAGAATGAGGAAAAAATATTAGATAATATTCCATTACCTACGTCACCAAAATTTTTGCAGCAGTTTTGTTAAAAAAAAAACAAAACCCCAACCAAACAAGCAAACCCAAAAAAAAACCCCCCAGAGAAAACTGTAGCAAAACATCTTTGAGAACACAGAAGAAAGTTGAGGTTTTATTATTTTTTAAGCGGTCCTAAGCAGAATTTCTTTTCAGTACAAATTAAATATAAAGCATGAACTACAATGCAAATATCTTCCTCCAGCGCGTTTAAATATTCAAATTCTACAGTTGGGAATATATTTTAAAATATCCCATACGGAACTATCAAAGTTTATATAAAACTTCCAATATTCTATATGTCAATACTGGGGGATTTTGAGCTCTTTAAAATTCTTCTTGATCACAAAAACAGTAGACTAGGAATCCAGGCAATCTTAGAGATTAATTCCTGAAAACTGCAGTCTGCACCATCTGATTTCCTTATTCAACTCCTACAATCTTTCGTACAGATTCAAAATCTTAATTATGCACTTATCCATCAGATAGGAAACACAGATTAACTACATGTTCTTCTTGTCTGGTATCATTCCTGCCTCTTCCTTCCAAAAAAACAGGTAGGTACAAGAGCTGGGTTTTAGCCTTTCAAAAGCCATTCAGAGCTGTAAACAAAAATTGTTATCCTACTGCTCCAGAGTCTGGAATGGTGTAAGTTAATAAATACAACCTAAAAAGCCTGATTCTGAAGATGTGCGGTTCATTTAAAATCTTTTAAGAGGTCTACAAGTTCCAAAAAATATCTATCAAGTAATACATGGATTCTTATTTTCTGCAATATCTAAGTATTCTTTAAAAAAAACAAAACCACTATCTGTTTACAACCCATCTACAGGTTCCAGGAACTCCGCAACTGTGAGTAATAAAGATCACGAAAATGTTTACAAAGACCTGTGTTTTGGAGGGGGTTTTAGCTAACATTTCTGTCAGTATATTCACGAAAAAACAACGTCAACTTAAACATCTCAGAAACATTTTTCTGCAATCTTTACAACCCATCAGCTTGTTCAAGAGGAACCAGGTAAAAACAGTCACTTTATTTCACTTTCACTAAAAAATTAAATTTAAATTAAAAATTAAATTTAGCTATAAACAGAGGGTAAAGAATGCATAATGTTGCTCATTTTGATTAGACCACTCAATGAATAATTAACTTGGCCTCTTATCCTGCAGCCAGTATCATCATTTGATAGGACCTTTCATATAAGAAAAAACATTAGGAATTTTAGACTAAATAGAAAGCATTTGTTTCTGAAAACATATACAATCAATTAAAAAAATAGTTCAGAGAATCAGATTTCTTTAACTGAGCTTTAAATACTTAACCATAAAAATACATAACTGAAACTGGCAGGTCCACATGAAACCCAAACTTCTCATGCTTTTAGCATTCCACTTGATATGTGCAAATGTGCAAAACATTTTCTGAAACACAGAAAACATCAATACCTACCTGGCAGCATACTAAGAAAATGAAGAGCGTGATGGCCGTCCATAGTACCTTCTCTCTGAACTGGATCTACGGAACAGATTGCAGAGATAAATGTGTTCACTGTATGTAGAATTTTCACCGTACTCTCACATTAGTACTAAATGCTATATCATTCAGAATTAAATGCAAAGATATTGAACCAGGAGGCATCATTTCTGATTAGAATTTACTTTTAATATTATTTCAGATTTTAGAGAGACAGTCAGTCATGGGCTTTTGTGTAGTCAAAGAAAACTTATATGGGATCTGGCAGACAGTGTGGCCCACGTTCAGCAAGTAGAATATCTTTTATATATAGTATTCTAATACAGTGGGTATTTACAGAAAAGCAATAGTTAAAAGCATGGACATATACGTGAAAGATTAATGCAAAAACCTTTTCTTCAGAGATTAGTGCCCTAGGCTTCAACAGACTGCAGGCATTGTTTTGCAAGGCTGGAAGTTATTAAACTAAAGCACTATAAAGTTTTCAAAGAGATTTAACTGCTGGGAAGATAAACCATAAAAACCAGAAGAACCATGAGTTTTGGATAACGAATCAGAATATTTAGAATTAAGTTCTTCAGAGAGTGTTAGAGGAAGCTTACATTCACCATTATGTTCATGGACACAGACCGCAAAGTAATTTCTAAAGACTCTTTCCCTCCAAAATATTGTTATGGATGTTGAATATATATTACTTTAAACAGAATGTCAGATGGATGATCATTAGCCGCTAATACATTGAAGAGAATCTCAGGGTCACAACATTTGAGGCAACTGTAACTTGTGCCAGGTGCAAGAAGAGAAGAATCGCCAGATTTAGGTCTGAACCAGAGGATTACTCAAAGCGTGAGATAGAAAGCAACGCACTGGAAGTGACCAGGGAGAGCTAAGATGCAGTGTTATGTTCAAGTTCCCACCTCTCCTCCATGGACCGTAAACATTAGGGTGAGTGTGTTCACTGTAGGCAAGAGTAGAGCAGCTACTAATAAGTGACATGAACTAACATGCAAGATGGAGACAGCAGAAATACTAGCTCTCTGCCTCCAACCACTGAATTCTCACTGTAGAGAATTAACAGGAAAAAATGATTAGCGCCTGGTTTTATAGGTAATGAACACCCACAAATGAGAAGCTACAAACTGATGCAGAAGCACAGCTGCTCAAGCAAAAAAACCACCCAGAAGTAGCCTGTATATGTGAAATCACGCACTTAGAAGCAAATAATCTCAGTAATTTAATTTATTTGCTGATACTGCCTCACCCTCTTAAAAAAGAGGCCAGATGCTAAAAATAGTTACAGAACAAAGTTACAAAAAGAAACATAGTGACAGCAGCAAATAAATCCAAACAGTATCTCCTGCTAGACTTTATGCAGCGCTGACCCGCTTTGCCAAGTGCTGTTTGCATTCTACAATTCAGATTTGAAGTACAGACTTCTAAAAAGAAAAATGCTTAACCAAAACATCTCTGCAGCCCAACGGTTAACCTTAGCTTCTGAAACATCAGCCAAGCTCTGCAACTGCTCTGGCTCTCTCTGTAACTGCGCTGATTATGAGCATTAGAGAAATTCGGCATCACCCAAATCACAGTTATTCACAAGGAAAACAGTCTCTATGATTCAAAAAGACAAAAAAGAAAAAGGAGGCCATATGCCAGGAACAGCAAAATACAGATTGGTACCAAAATATGCCAGCCACAAACGATAACAAGCACAGGGACGGTACATTTCATCATCTGATCAGATTCAAATGGACATTTTATTCCTTTGACCTTTTTTTAAAACTAGTGAAAATGAAGGGACTTCAGCATCATCTCCTTGATGTTCTGAACAGTGTGTTCTACTTGGGAAAATCTGTGCACATGAGGGAAAGACGAACCGATACTACTAACTACAAAAGTAGCAATTGCTTCTGTTAATCACCTTGGCCAAAACACAAAAGCAACAAAGCAACTCTCCCTCCTGACAGAAAAAGCCCGCTTCCCCCCTCAACAATAAAGGCAAAATGATTCAGTGAGAGCCCAAATGAATCAAAACTTCATCTTCACTTCACCATCAATACAAGTTTAGAGAAAAGAGATTTCCTTTTCTATTTTGTTATCTTCATCTCTTTTCCTGGCCTTAACCAACCCACTAAAACCATTACTAACGATGTCTGCCAGCGACAGCTTGCAAGAGAACCATAAATAACAAAGAACTACAGCTATATAGAATGACCTAGGTCACTTGATAAACTACACACAAACAAGTAACATAACTTAAAATGGTTAAAGTCCAGTCTAGGAAAGATGTTCCAAATTATATTTTCACTTCAAATTTGTACAAAGCTGGCAAGTGACAGTCATTGTCGAGACAGTGACCTACATAGTAATAAGGACAAAGTGACCCAAATAGAGAGGACAGGAATCTCAGCGCCTCTCTAGGCATCCTTCATCTAGTGATGGAGGACATGGACAGATCAACCCCCTCTTCCTCTCTGGCAAACAGAAAGGGAGGAGGAAAAAAAGAGAAAAATCGCAACTCTCAAAGAGCTTTACAGAAACATCGGTATCTGTAGACTTGTCTTAGCTTCCTCTTCCCATCCACGTCACTAGATGAAAACGGGATGGATGTAACCAACTAATCACAGATACACCATAAATCACCACCAGAAGACAGCACTAATGTTCACCACTGCAGAGACATAGGTCTGGCTATGGAGACTCATGCTCTGAAGATGCCTTCGTCTGACCTAAATAATTTGTTTAGAAACCTGTCCCAAGAGGGAAAGATGCTGGAAAGCAACAAGGAAAGACAGATGGAGCAAAGAGCCAGAGGATAATCTTTTTAAAATCGGTTCCAGAGGGGAATAACCAGCAGTTTTTACTGTATCTTCTCCATTCAATCCAGGTTACTGGCACAAACATCTCTGCATCCAGTCCTAACCTTCAGGAATCTCTCATCAACGAAAAAGGATTCTCTCGGATGGTGTCATGTTCCCAGCTATGCATTTCCTTTTAAGAATATAAAAATCAACATTTAGCTCTTAAGGTCACGACAATAAATATTAGGTAAATTGGTTACTCTAATTAGAACCTTTGACACCTAGGCAATATGTGCTTGCTTGAGTTTTGGAAGTAAAAAACGAGGGTTTGGGGATTTTTTTGACATGGCATGTCTCTTTCTAATCTGCAGAGATTAACTAATTTTAATTTAGAAAATACATCGAGAAACGTGAGGAGTTTCTAGGGCTCAGGGGACAAAAAGATCAGCTGTAAATGAACTCAGGTCATTGATTCCAGAACAAAATGTCACATCCAGTAGGTGAACAGGGAACAACTACCTGAACTATATCACAGATCACTTTCCCACTTCATCAAGGTGAATCACAGATATGGAAAGAAAAGATATTTTGTGGGAAAGGAAGAACTAAATTTCTGGTTCTTGAAGTACAGCACAAGCTTTTTCAAAGTAATATGTAAGCCAGCTCAAAGCCAACAGCGATATCCACAGGAGAAAAAAAAAACAAACAGAAAGCTTAAAAACTCTGTTCTAGTATGTTAAAACATAGCCAATCATATGGAACTGAAACTCAATAAACTTAGTGTAAAGATGGGTCGGTTTTTTAAAAATTAGTTAGCATAATTACCAAGTGGAACGACTTATCTGAAGGCTGTGAAAAATTCATCGTCGTGGTAATCTTTAATCTCAACATGGACTCCCCTCCTCCAAAGCATATGTCCTACTTTAGGGCCCAGTGATTATATTTATATTGGAGTGTGGACTCAAATATCATAATATTCTCTTATCTGTGATCCAATAAAAGTAAGAACATAATATGGAACTCACTTTTCTTTCCGGTTTCTGGATTTCGGGTAACACTGCACAGAATGGCTTAATAACTTCTAAAAATTTTACTGTTCCAGAGCAACAAACACACACACAAAAGAAGAGAGAAAAATATATTAATGAACTTTTATTAACAAAACTTGATAGAACTTTGTTTAACTTCTAGGCAGAAAAATAAAGTGTAAGTAGCGGTTTATAAGTGATTTCATCAACACATACTCTAATTCAACGCCTGGAAACTAATGCCCTCCTCTTAAAACAGTTGAAAACGGGGCAAAAATGTGAAAGAGAATTCTCGTTCTAATCACATTTGGCCTACTCTTTTTTCCACAGCTGGAAGCATTTTGGATGAGAAGTGACACTGTACGTGTCACCAGAATTGAACTAAATCATATTCCATCTAAAAATAAGTGACCTAGTATCAGTCTGTGCTAGTTTAACATAGAAGCAAAGGATACTGACAGCAAAAAGTAGATTAGTATCTTGTGTTTTACAGAAATATTTAGCTGAGAAAATAATTCAATAACATATAGAAATCATAATTTAAATCACAGCAACACATTCTCATCAGAACTTTGGGGGATTTTATTTTAACTTTTGATACAACTGTTTTTACATTTTCTTCTTTAGAAATGCAGAATAGCTCAACAGTTTGAGCTCTTTTTCTGGGGAAAAAAAAATAATAGTTCAAAGCACATATGCTTGGTGGGTAATTCGTCCTCCAGAACTTGTACACTATTCACAGCCGCAACACATTTGGATAGCCACAGAAAACAATCATCAGTACCTCTTCAAAGAAAAGACATTTATTACACTGCAAGCCAAGTTCAGTAACGTTTTGGTTTAAAGACCATGTTTACTTTTACACTTTGCTGTGACATATTTCTCTTTTATTTATTCCAAGCCCTCAGGCAGCTCGTCAGAAGATGCATCTTGCTCCACAGAATCAGAGAATGGTTTGGGTTGGCAGGGACCTTAAAGACCATCGAGTTCCAACCCCCCTGCCATGGGCAGGGACACCTCCCACTAGACCAGGTTGCCCAAAGCCCCATCCAGCCTGGCCTTGAACGCTTCCAGGGGTGGGGCATCCACAACTTCCCTGGGCAACCTGTTCCAGTGCCTCACCACCCTTTCCAGTGCTTCACCACCCTATGTGCGTGGGGGCCTCTGGGAGCATGGGTTTAGAGGCAAAGGCTGGAGGAAGGCAGACAATGGGCATCCTGACCTGAAAGGGATTTCTTGGCTCCAGCAGGACCCACTTGTTTGCAGCCTGTGGAGGAGAGGACAGACAGCCATCCTCAGGGCAGAGCGAGTGACAGTGGGACAGGAGAGCTGGGCAGAGGTGTGTGATGCTGCTGCTGGCACAACCCTTGGCCCGTGCCATGAATCCCCATCTCAAAGTCCGATGGACACTGTGCAGATCCGCGTGAAAAGGGGAGCTGCTTCAGCCTGGTTTGCAGACATTTTGTGTCTTTTCCCTGAGAAGCTGAGTGCTGAGCCCTGGCTTGGATGGGGCACGTCTGAAGGCTTTCATACATGGAACAGTTCTTCTAACATGACTAATTTTGGCACCAGCTGGCAGTTTTAACCCAAAGGGAGACTAGTTCTTAGTATGAGACGCTGGTATGCACAGCACGATGCTCCAGCTGGAGCAGACATGCGGAGGTTGCCCAGTGCAGTTTTAGCTTGTTAAGCATTAAATACTAAACATCTATTAGTTTAGTGAGGTTGTGGCCTAAGGATTCCGGGATTACTGCTCCCAGGTGAAGTCTTCCACCATTGAGTCACGATAAATGTTTTAAGCTTTCAAGTATTGAGATGGGCTGCACTAAAATCTAAAAATAATTTAACAATAATATAATCTAACAACTACATTTAATTTGAGAGGCTCTCTAAAAATCTAGTAAAGAAAAAGTGCAGGAGGAGGAGAACTTTCCAATGATTTTCTTGCTATTTAGCACTCCAAACTTCATGCATTCACACAGTGCTTCACAGTTTAAGAGGACTTGAGCAAATCAAACCCAGCAGCAGCCACTCATCTGCATAATTTCTGGGGGGCAGATAAGAGTAAACAAGCCCTAATTCCACCACACTTACTTGCAGGCGATGCTCTCAGTAGTAAAAATGAATATAGCTTGACTCTCACTAGTCATATGGAAGCTTTAAAGTGGAAAAAAAAACCCAAAAACTTGGTTTGCTGAATAAACCATCACTGTTGTCTCTCCTAGGGAATGTTCTGGTCCCCTGTACTATGTCAGGCGGAGGAGGTCTGTGCCCTGTGCCATCCCCGGGGGTGACCAACGGGGGGGCTACAAGGATGGTGGAAATGGTGCACTCAGCACATCCTCACCCACAGAGGAGTAATAACCAAATGGGCTGAAACGACAGAAGAAAAGGTCAATTCATAGTTGGTTTCTGCCACAAAAGCAACAGGACCACAGAGAAGGGAAGCTGCTACATCCTCTTAGGTGAATTAAGTTGGCAGCCTAAAATGAACATTAATTCCTTGCCAGAGCGTGGTTCACTGCTGTGGCGTGGGACCAGGGTTCTGTCACT
>JAOXJK010000001.1:6991617-7002020 GCA_025774025.1 Xenus cinereus | reverse complement strand
GGACCTGCTTTGGCAGGGGGGTTGGACTAGATGATCTCCAGAGGTCCCTTCCAACCCCATAGCGTTCTGTGATTCTGCCCTTACCTGATGATTTTGTACATGCTGGGGTTGGTGAAGAAAGGCTCATCGAGTTCATTGTGGCCCCACTGTCTGTAGCACAGCAAGTCTACTATCACGTCCCTGCGGAACTGGCGTTGGTACTCGACAGCCAGTCGTGTAGCTCGGACAACTTCTTCAGGATCATCCCCATTCACATGGATAACTGCGCATCCAACAATTTTACCTGCCCGGGGATTCAAAACATAACAACAGCAATCACACCCCACCTCTTCTGAAGAGTGCAGTCACACATCTACTCTGCTGAAAATTACAGACAACTCATGTGAAGCGTATTTAACAAAAAATAGATCTACAAAAGATGCTCTTTGTGATGAGAGCTGGAGTAAGGAGGAGTCTTCCCTGAGAGAAAGCACAATTAGCCCAACCTGTTGTATTTGTCAGTTCGATCACGGCTTCTTTATCAGCACTAAATTAAGAGGACTTTCTATACACAGTTCCTACAACATCTTAATCTGGATGGAAGTCTGTGGGGAATGGGAAAGAACTATTTGATTGCTTCTCTTTCAAACAAAAGCTGAGTTTTGTTCCCTTCTTACCCTAAGCAATCATTCCTATGAATTCATACGGGCCAGAAACAATCTTCTCCCTTGTCAGCAGTCATTCTACCCACTGTGGAAAGGTCTCTTCGTTAAAGCAAAGACTGCAAAATTCAAACTTCTTAATGCCCTCTCCCGTATGACAATTTGGCTGCAAATCTTCCCAGCAAAAGAGTGCTCCTCTCGTACTTTATCTGCCCAAATTCTGGGAAATAAAGACACTTCAGCCATTTCTGGCCCATGTCAAGTTTCCCTTCCAAGAAAATCCTGAAGCTCAAATGGGTAACACCCCTCCTCCTCACTGACCAGGGTACGAAGAAAGAAAAATTAAGGATGGAGAAAAACAAAACCACCCCAAACAAAAAAAAACCCTCCAATACAAAACCAACCCAGGGAAAAAGGAAAAACAACATAAGCTATCTACCTTATCAGATTTAATGAATCTACCCATTTGGTTCGATGAAAACAAACAGAAACACTTGATGTTAAATCTTAAAAACATGCATCGGGGTATTTTTTTAAATCATCAGAGACATACACAAGGGAACTACCTACTCTCTCTCTGATCTGGACAATTAAAATACATCTGTTTATCACTAAGAAAGGCCAGTCCAAAACAAAAGGCTTCTAGTTTAAGCTTAGAAATGGCATGAGCCTCATTGTTCAATTAAATGGTCACCTGACAGCAAACCAAACAAAAAAATAAAGGAGTATCTTGCCTTAAAATCTTGCTCAGAAAACACACTGGAAAGATTTTGACTAAATTTAACAATATATATTTAAAATACACCTATTATACACTCCATCACAATACGTTTTAAAAAGCTGTCAATGACATGACAGAACTTAAATGAGTTACAAAGACTTCACAGCAATCTTGCAAATATTTTATAACATCCTGTAAAAACGTGCCAAGATTTTCCCTTGATATTTAGTCTTTGCCATAAAGCAGATGAGGGAGGGCATATTTTTAGCATCTGAATTTTTGCTAGTAGGAGGTAATCATTAATAATAATTTTACTTTCTACTGTATCATGAAAATGGAGATATATTAACATCCCTAGAGTTGACAGGCACTTGCTATAAAAAGCCTGTAGCATAGGATTTTTAACTCCAGTGTGAATATATGCTTTCTGACACAATGGGCAATCTTCCTCTTGATTCAGCTATACATACCAATATCACTACAGTACAGAGATGATCTTCCTCGCTCTGGAGGAGTGGTATAGCCCAGCTGATTATTAACAATCAAATGGATGCTCCCACCAACTCTGAAATGTGGCAGATTAGAGAGGGTCAGTGTTTCAGGAACAATCCCTTGCCCAGAGAAAGCTGCATCACCATGAACCTACATTAGGGAAGAAGATGGAAAAATCTCATTAGAAAACACTGGAGGAACAGCAAAATCAAAACCCTAACTCATTAAACAAGACCTTTTAAATTGAGTAAGTAGAACAGATACAGTTTCAACTGGATCCACTTCTTAACCCCTTTCAGACTACTCTTTTTACGATTTGACAGTTTATAATCTTAATGCTAACACAAAGTCATAGCAGCCAGCATCTGTACATGACTGTCTGATGTAATCCTTACCTGTAACTGACCTATAATCTCTTAAAATTGACCCACCAGTGTACAGGTGACAACAAGTCCCGTAGCTACAGCCAAACTGCAGCAAGTCACTGACCACGGAACAAAAGGAAGACACTCACCACAGCATTCGCTACACGCTTTGCTGAAAGTTAAATGCTGGTGACTGGATGTTAAGCCTACTCCCACCTCACCAAATAGAGAGAAGAACAGAAACAACAGGAAAAAAGTAGAAAAAGGAATTCAAGGGAAGCACTAAAATAAAAGCTTTCAGAAGGAAATGAAACCTAAGTTCTTAGTGAGATTTCAAAACTGCAAATAAATGTTGCAAATGAAACAGAAGTTTGGAAGGGGTGGAGAGACTATTGCGATATCCAACCCAGGTTTCCAAAAAAAGCTAGAGACATTAGAATGAGTATCACCTATCATTTCAGTGTTTTGAAACTAGAGAAAGTTCTCCATTGATGAATATGATCACAGCTTCCTCAGAATGCAGATTCGATCCTTTACAGATCAAAGTCACTACGCGGATTGATGTAGTTTCTTACTGAAAGCAGATGGCAGTTCTACTTTCTAGTTAAGGGATAACGGTTTCAAGCCTTAAGAGACTTTTGGAGGACTTTTTGGAAGAGAGTAGAGGTGAAATCAACCAGTGAAACAGCAGCACTGGGTTTTATACAGCTCTAATACAGAGATTTTTTTAAGAAGGCATCACAGAAAACCAAAGTGAACTACTGCAAGAGAGACAACACAGCATCCCCGCTCTGCCCCTTACCACACTACACTTGTTCCCGAAATGCTGGGTTTTCACTTTTCCCTCCTGGTTTCTTGGGTTGTCTAAGAAGGCCACATATCTTGGTGATACCATTTGAGCGAAGACCCCAAAACTTCATGGCCTTCAGTATATGCCAAAGCATTAAAGCCTGCAGACAGTGTGACTATCCAGCTACACAAGATTCTCCATATGCACCTCAAACCCCAGATGTTTCAGTTCCTGTGGGGCAAGTAGGATTTTAGTCATTCTAGCTGAAAGCTGGGAACAGTTTTTGCTAGCATTTTTTTTTTCTGGGCAGCATTAGCAAAGAACATAAAAAACAAGGTCACTGTCAAGTTTAATTCATCAAACAGCGACCCTGTTAGTGGCACGTCAAATGTGAAATATACTTAAGGGAAACCTTATTCTCGGGTTTCAGTTCAAATCATAAAGACCAGTAGCTCTTGATGTCCAGGAAGCGTAGTTAAGGGACATGAGAAGGTGAAAAATAAGCCACTTTTCAGCAGAGATGGACAATTAAACATTGCAAAAGCGCCCATGGTAGTTAACCAAAAAGAGTTTTATAGTCTTCATGTATTCCAAGCACACTGAAGTTCCAGAAAAGATCTTCAGTCAACTAGGCTCACCACTGACATTGGCACCTCAGCTGATCTTCACTCTTTTTACCCTCAAGCTCTGGCGCTCAGGCTAGTGGAAGAATAGAACAAACCTCATTTCAGAGTTTCTACACCTTTTCTGGAGAGAAAGCACTAGGAAAATAGAAAGACCAAAGAGAAATTCCAAACCAAGATTCTGAAAGAGGAGGTGTCTGATTTCATGTGTCTTCTCTACGAGCTGAATGAGAACAGTTAACGGTCACAACTAAGAATTTACATATTTATTTTTTTTTTAATCTAACTCTTGGACCCCTTAAATTCACAATCATGAGTACTGATGTTCACATTACATGATATATTTCCTTTCTTTTGGGAATACTTTGAGTCAGTTTACTAACATGGAGCTGCCTCACTCGGAGTTAAATATTGTTTCTCTCTACTATGCAACCCTCCTACCACTTACACCTTCAAAACCCCAGAAGTCAATTTTTTCTTGCACAGGGAGTGTCCATTTATCCTGAAGAATCTTTGTTTAAAGAGTCACGGTAGTTTCATTACTACACGGTAAAGATCTAACATTGAGACAGACAGAATCTAAGAAGCAGTAATATCAAACTAACTGATAGAACTGCACTGGAAGATGAGGAGAAGACACGTTGGGCAACAAACTTTGCCTCCTGCACTTGTGTATCTGAAAGCTTTTTTTTTTTTAATAAAAATAATAAGAGTAAGAACCTAAACTTGTCAACTTGCCTCCAGTTTTCTCAATATTTCATATTCTCCTTTCTGATTTTTCTCAGTACCCACATCCTTCCAGAAGGAAGCAAAATGTTTATTTTACTGAAATATGTTTTCACTTCTACCATGTAGAAGTGAAAGCATATGTGTAACAGTGTCCTGTAACTTCCTCCATGTTCATTAACTCAGAAGTGTTTATTGTATTTCCAAGTTGAATACAATGCAAGAAAAGAAAATTTAACTAGAAACTATTTAGGACTGCCTTCACAGCAATAAAAGATGGTATAAGGAGTAAAAAAATCAATTCCAACAGACTCTTTAACAGTACTATGATAAAATGACAAAATTCAAAATCCTCCTGTATATTTTGCAACCTTGTTGATAGCTCTTCTCCAAACCCATTTAAATTAAAAGAAAGCTGACAGTGGTGGTTTAAGTGCCAAAGTGGTCTGTGAGGAAAGACACACATGGCTCTCAATGCAGAGTATTATTAAAATAAAGGAAGCTATCAGAATCATTTCTTCAGAAATCCTAGAAGTGGACTTGTTTAATTGCCAGTATCACCATGTACATCACCTGGAAATCTTCCTTGCCCTCTTCTTTCTCCATATAGAGAATCCCAGTTCTTGATACTCTACGTTAATTCAGTTTTCTTCAATATTTCTATATACACCACTTCTCTTCAGATGCTAGTCCACAAGTCTTACACAAATCAGTTACAAATTGTGAGCAAAATACCTGCAGGCAAATAACTTTGTCTCCAGGCTGCGCAGAGCTCTCCGAGGAGTAATCTCCATCGAGCAGGGTCTGTTGCCTTCCTCGTGTCTTGCCCACGGCCACTGGATTGATCGCTTCTAAGTGTGAGGGGTTAGGGAGCAAGGTGACATGCACAGGCCTGTGGGAACCGAAGTCGAGATCTACAGAAGATGTCAGGTGGGAGAGAACATCCCCAATGGCTGGTGAATTCTCTGGAAACTCACTCAAACCACGCATCTTACGGAACATGAGCTGCACGGAAACAAATTTGGTTACATTTCCTTTACAATTCATTAACACATTGAAAGAAAAAGATTTACAGAACTGTGTGCTCCTACTCCTGTAATTGCAAGGACGCTTCAGATAACAGCACCTGAACCCCTTCATTAGAGCTCTCTTTAACAGGCTCCTGCAAAGATCTGGCTGAGGCACTGACAGACGGGGAATACACTCTCACACAAGTCACTTTTTTATTGTTTCAGCATTCACAACACAACAAACTTCTAGGTTTTTATCTCATTGCAAATCCATTAGGCACAGCGTAACCTGTGAGGTTCTAAGTCTCTTACCTCAGGTGGAAGCTGAAGTAAACCCGTGAGAAGATTAAGCCTCCCACGATGAGGCATTCCAAGAATGATATCCGTCACCCCGCTGTACGCACACATCTTGAACAACTCGTGGAAGAAACCCATCATACTCTCTGCTCCTTCACCACCATACCGCTTCACTGTGGCAAACTTTGTGGCTAAGAAGTGATCAAACGCCTATTAAAAACAGGAGAACTTCAGTATTAGGCTATTTTAAGCAGCAGTCTTCTGTTTATAAAATTGAAATATAATTTATGTTTGTACCTTTAAGACATACAAACCTAAGCATACCCCTTGAAAGTTTCAACCCATTCTCCACCCACACAGTCTATGACCAGAAGCTACAGTGACTACAGAAATCAGTTATCTCCTCTTAAGCAGAAAAATGTTGGATCGAGGACCAAACTGTCTCTAACGTGGAAGGAGATGCATGAAGAAATATAACATCAGAGCAGTTTACAAATTCCTTGATAGTTTACCTATTTTAGGTGGCAATTAAGGAATGGTGTTCTTTTACAGTATAAACCTTAACTATCCTGAGATGCAAAGTGCTAGAGAAGCACAGCATTTTGTTTTGATTACTATTAAACACAGCCCTTAGTACACAGGTAGAAGAATGCTTGAGAGAAAGAAAAGAAACAAATCTCTCTATTCCATTTTCCTCTCACTCCACCCACTTCATTCACTTACTCCTCAACAGCTCTCGTAAGTGACAGAGTTTTGGAAGCACTGGAAGTGTCTGTGGTGTTTTGCAACTGAAGACTGAAAATAAATTAAATCTGTAAGTGAGAAGGGAAGACTGAGCCACAGCCAAAGATCCCAGCCAACTGCTGAACACTTTCTAGTTAAGCAACATTTAGTTCTAAGGAATAACGTATACAAAACTAACCACAAATAGAAGCAGTTTTTCCTGTCAGCATTAAATTCTGCATTCTAAATACAGTTCTGATCATACTGAAATCAAAATGGGATCCACCAGGGTCCTGATTTCAACCTCCTGTGTCACTGTCAAATTCCTCTAACTGCCAAAGAGGCAAGAAAAATACCAAATACGCAACATACTTCTGCTTAGTCATTAGTAAATATTACATTTAACACTCCTTTCACTTGGAAAACTGGAAACAGGGACACCTTCACAGATCCTGCTCTTCTACCTTTCCATTCTTCTGGATAACATGGGGAGGAAAGGGGAAAAAAAAGAAAAATTTTCAAAGTACAGAAGTACTAGAATAAATTTTCTCTATACATACTGTAAGTACATAAATCTGTCACTTCCTTGTGAAGTGAAAAATGCATTGAACAAAGGTTCCTTTGCTGAAAAGCAGCAAATTTACCAGTGCTCTATGGCCAACACCTCAGTCCAACTCCGTTTTGTTCCCCAAAAACCTTGAGACGTGATATTTTAAAGCTAGTAAAACACACCAGCGTGAAAGGAAAACACAGAACACCTACATCAGAGCACAAAATTCCACACAGCTCTGCCCAACCACACATTCCCACCAGTAGCATTTAATATAAACGGTCAGATTATTAGCCTAAGAGAATCTCAGTTTTTAAGACTGATTACTCACAGATTTGTAGGGTCATTATATATGTGCCTCCCGATGATAAATAATATATATTGCACACAACATACGTTCTAATTAGTTCTAAAAGCCTTTGGTGTTTGGAATTGGCTGGAAATATCTTCCTAGAAATAATTTCCAAAGTAATCAATGCAAACCAAAAGGTATCACTATTGGTTTCAATAACGGCTGCTAATTATATTCAGCAACAACCTCCAGTGAGATTCCTGCATTTCTGTATTGCACTTTTTCAGGCAAAACCTTGTACTTCTTGCACCCTGCCAAAGCCTTTCAGGATAGGGTTGTTCTTTTTCTGCATGAATGATGTCTGGAGCAGTAAAGGGTTCAGGACAGACTCCATGACTTCATTACAATCCAATAGTGAACACAGTACCTGTGACTCCAGCATCAGTTTGCACAAGTGCTTTTTCTCTTCGGGTGTAAATGCTTCTTGTTTTAGCTCTTCAAACCTTTTAGCAAACCATTCTCTCTCCTCCAAAGTTGGAAGTTGACTTGTTTCTATGGAAATATGCCCGCAGTATATATGGTCAAGGTAAGCCAACACATCCTCTAGGGAAGCCTCTTCTTTTCCCATGTTTAGAAGCCCTGGCGGAAAGTAAATGTTATTAGCCACTTTAGTGGACAAGTGGCAAGCACTAAGACCTAAACTGTTGTCTTGCAATTACATTAACATTTTGAGCATAGAAATTTACATCTTATCTTCCTTTCCTCCATTTGAAAACAAAATTCAAGAAATTATTTCATAAGCATGCTTCAATGTTATTAATATGAGGGTCCCGTGCTTATTTGTAAGGTGCTCAAGATGCCTTTCTGAAAGAGTTTACCATGAATGACACAAAGTCCCTGTTTTTGTGACTCGGTACAGCGCTCGGTATGTTCTGGCTCAGAGAGATGAGTGCCAGTCCCAGCTGCACCACAAGTAAATAAGCACCCGTTTTGCAGCTGGAAAAAATAAAGAGACCTTCCTTTGTACAAGGCCACAGCGAGAGTGTAACAGATCCAAGAAAAGACAAGTCTTGACTTCTGCCCTAGTGCTCCAGCAGCTTCACTGCAGTGTTAAGTATTATGCTAAATCACAGAACGTTACAGCAACAAAAGAAATTAATGTATAACCTCAGTAGTTGTCAGAACAAGTAAAAGTTTTCACGGTACCAAAGAGGCTAGAAGGTAGCCATTTATTACACGATGATTTCTGCAACAAACATATCAGCAGGCTGAAGTTAATTTCCCATCCAACAGTTCGTTATTGATTGAACTGCGACTCAGTATTTGGCTCTTCCACAGCAGACATAGCCTCTTAATAAACCAACCATGAAGATGGTTGATAAGGCTGCAGGCTTACCTGTAGTAATGAGAGGCCCTTGAAGAACTTCAGTCAACTCTTGGATTTCGGGTACCATGTTCATAACAGCTTGTCCAGCAAACAGCGGGTTTATTTTGGCTGCTTTGTGGCCATGTTCAGCGTATGCAGTTATTAATCGAGCAAGAGCATGGTCAACTAAAAACAAAAAGAAAGCAGAAAAGTATCACACACGTGCTCACATTAATCCATTTACAGCACCAACACAGGAGTATTCTCTCACAACTCGACAACAGCACAGTACCAGTTTTCAAAGTCTTATTTCCTCAGCCGACCCAAATCATACCATTTGTGCCTCGCTGTTCCTTGCTGGAATGAGAGGGAGAGAGAGTCTTAATGATAATTCAGGTCCTATGACTTAAAAAAAGAAAAGTCCATGTCTGCAGGAGCCAGCAGTCAACAGTATGTGCACATGCTGAGCCAGGCATACTAAAAATTAAAAAGATGTGAATATTTTTTTTCAACAGACACCAGTGGCACACTGTTGTAGGCATATTGCATTGAGGTCAAAAAAATTATTGACATAAGCAAAACTTGACCAGCTGAAAGGTCATGCACACAGCACTGCTGCCGCTGGGCACATGCCACAGACCAGCTCGATAAACTGTACACCAATAAAACATATTGCTAGCAGAATTAATGATACGAACCAATTTATAACACATTTTTAACTGGGGGCGGGTGTTCACCTTGATAAAGGCCCAGTCCTGACAGTATTCTGGTCTGAAGTCTTTCATTTTTGAAAAAAGATGCAGTTTCTGAGACCACAATTTTTTTCTCCACTATTCACGTTTCCGTTGCCAGCGCTCGGCTACAGCTATTACACACACACACATTCAGCCCATTCAAACAGGGATCTACAACAGAAGAACATGACTCTACCGTCTCCCACAAACCTCTCAGCAGGAAAGCCGTTTAAAAGTCACTTTAAAAACGTAACATAAAAACAATCAATGCTTTCCTTGCTTAACAAGGAGGTTACTTGGTGATGGGACCCGGTGTCCCGGAGCTAACAAACCAGTTTCACTTCTGCTTCTGTGCAACGGGCTTAATTCCTGCTGGACTCTTCTGGGATGTCAACACGGGGACGACACTCCTACCCAGAAAGTTTTCTGCTTATTTTTCTGCACTATAATATGACTCTAACAGCATCACAGTTGTTGCTACAGCAGAGCTATCTGTACTTGGCAAGTTCAAGCACAACGCTATAAAAAAAAGGTGCTTTTACGAGCGGTAAAACGCTCTCCCAGTAACTTCAGCCCCTCACGGTCGCTTCAGGCTGGGCAAGGCACCAGCTGGCTGCCCGGGGAGCCCAAGGAGGCTTCGCGGAGCTGAGGGAGGCAGGGGAAACCCGCCGGGAGCCCCTCGGAGAAGCTGCGGACGGTGCCCGTTAAGGCAAGGGGAACACCACACAAAGCGCCTCACGTCGACGCTTTCGACGCCCGCGGACTTTGGGCCCCTCAGCCCTGGCGGGACCGCCGGCTCCCTGAGGCGAGTGCGGGGCTGCCCAGCACAGCCCGGCCCGCCGCGGCGGGGACCCCCCGCCTCCCCCCTCAGCTCGCCGGAGACGCCGGGCCTCCTCCCCTCACGGCGGCGGGGAGACCCCCTGCCGTCCCCCCGCCCTCACGCCGGCGTCGGGACCACCTGCCTTCCCCTCCTCCCGTCACGGCGGCGGGGGGACCCCCTGCCTTCCCCCCACCCCCTCACGACGGCGGCGCCCTTCTCCCCTCAGCCCAGCGCAGCCCCGCGGGGGGGGGGG
>JAOXJK010000001.1:6973540-6985048 GCA_025774025.1 Xenus cinereus | reverse complement strand
GAGGAGAAGGCAGGGCTGGGGGGGGGGTGAGGGTGAGGAGAAGGCAGGGCTGGGGGGGGGGGTGAGGGTGAGGAGAAGGAAGGGCTGGGGAGGGGAGGGAGGAGAAGGAAGGGCTGGGGGGGAGTGAGGGTGAGGAGAAGGCAGGGCTGGGGGGTGTGTGTGGGGTGTGAAGGTGCCTGCAGGGCACCGGGAGGCGGTGGCAGGGAGCGGGGCAGGCGGCTGTTTTTCTCAACAGGGAAGGCAGAGCTGGGGAAGGTGGCCGGGTCGGTGGAGAGCCCGGCTGCGCGGGTTGACATGTGTAGGGGCGTCCAGGAGGAAGCGAGGAGGGTTGTGAGCCCAGAAGTCTCTTGATCCGTGTATGTTTAGCGACTCGTCTGTTGGGCCTCTTTTTTTTTACCCCGGTGAAAAGCCTGTTCCTGCAGATCTGACAGCAAAACACTTTCTCCGAGACCTATGGAATCGAAAGTAAAACTGCCCGGCTCGTTAGGCAGGCCTGCCTTCCCTCCCAGTGTGTAGGGGGGGCTTTTTTCTCTGCACTGTAATCTCCCGTCTTGCTCTGTGTCTCATCTTTCAAAACTCGTGGCTAAGTTTATTTTCTTCTGAGTGGCCACGGTATTTTCCTTATGTTCCTTCCCTTGCTTCAAGAGAAGCTTTAATTGCATTTCAGTTCTTGAAACTTTAATTTCTAACAGTGAAGAAGTTTGTTGCTCTTTTAGTTTTTCCAGCTTTTCAGATGTTGGACATCTTGCCTACATTATTTCCTTTTTCACTTTTATAATAGAGTAGCTGCATAAAGGACTGTTTATGTGATCAATTTAAAAAAGAATGTGAAAAATCTCAATATTCTTAGTTTAATAAAGCCATATTTCTTCTCCTGATACTTGTGTTTGCAAGGATTGAGATCCAGGTTCATGGTACTGCAGTCTGTGACAACAGACTGTTTTAATTATTTGAGAGGATTTAAGCATATCAGGCCACGGTGTTGATGTTTATCCTTTTATTCTGAATGGTGACTAGATTAATAATGCAGAAAAACTTTTATGAATCTTTGGTTTCTAAATAAAACCAAATTCTTTTATGAACCTTTGGTACAGAGATGCTTTTTCTTAAATGTTGCCTGTGTATTTTAAGACCCCTTAAGTCATGAATCCAGTCCCATCAGTTTTCAAATTCTGACATTGGTGTGAAAAGAACCAAGTAGAAATTCAGGTACAGTAAAATGTTTCTTAGGTAAGAATGAGTTAAGGTAGGTCAAGTAGTGAAAAATTAAAGAGAAGTCTTTTCCTCTGGAGAAATTGCATCTGTAAGTGATGAAACTAAGACGATAGAGTATTAAAGCATCTGAATGTCACTACAAAAATGAACTGCTAAGAGTCCAAAAGCGTATGGAATGCTTGTCTAGTGTCTCTCTGCCTTTCCTAGTTTTCAACTGTGAGCGCCAGTTCTTCCTATCTGTTGGCTTATGAAGTTCATGTCACTATCTTGCCTTTTGATCAGTATGTTCACATAAACATTAGATATTAAATAGAAGTTCTCTGAATGATTAAGTTTCTCTTTATGCTTCCTTGCCATTCCCTTAATCTGGACCAAACTGTGTATCTTCAGCCTTATTTCCTATGGGAATGAGACCCAGGCAGACCTGCTGTTCGTCTATTTCCATTTTTCTCTGCTTCCTGCAACTTTTGAACCTTTTGGGCCAGTTTCGGTCGAGTTAGGCGGATGTTCTGAAGGTTTAAACTTTCTGCAGATGTTGTGATAACTGGCAGGTGAGGAAGAGTAACGAGGTCTGAATTGACATCCCTGCCGAGGGGAGGGCTGAGGCGTAGGCTGAGGGGACGGTGCTGTTAGGTGACACGGGCGCTGAGCGGCGAGAAGCGGTGTGGGTATGTATAGCTTGGAGGCAGCAACCGCGCTGCCTGCCTCCTGCCAGCAGTGGTTGGTGGACATAAACGAGCTGGCATCACGATGGGAAGGGTTTGCCAGATAAGGAGCTCTATAGTAGCAGGTAGCGAGGAGTACCGTGACGTGTGTATTACGTGATACAGGACAGAAATCTATTTTACACAGATTATTGGGGTTATTTTAGTCACCAGTGTTTATGGGGAAAAAGCAGATAATACTGCCTTGTGGTCGAAATCACAATATACCCAATTACGCTCCATCCCTTTTCTTTTTGTCCCACTTCCTGTATTTTGCTTTTATACAAGCAAATGTTAAATACATTTGTAAAACATAATTCTTGATTCCTATATTCGGTAAGGTTTTAAGTACTGTAATGATTTCGGTAAGTGACCATTGTTAAAAGTCACATGTGTATCTGGATATCTTATTTTATTGGTTTTTTTTCCCAGTTAAAATTGACTACCCTACTAACAACAAGTGGGGGGACAAAGATAAAAGCTGGAGTATTGGAAATGTGACCTGCTTTTCCAGAATTTCTTTAATCAAACAACCCTTTTATCCCAGTGTTTTCCTTTTAAACTTGGCTCCAAATTTATTACCTGTCAGTACCTACCACTTTTTTAGTTAATGTGTTACTCTATTTTCTTGTTTAATAGAATTCTTGGTGAAAAACATTTTAATACAATTATCAGAGAGTCTCATACAATGTTCTAGTGGACCTAATCTTACTAGTAAGATATTACGGTGATATTTAAATGCTAAAATCTTTCCTTTCAACCCCCTCTTGTTAGCTGTTAAAAACAGTGGGGGAGATACATCATCTGGAATTTCCAGTGTGGATTTGTAGTGAGGAAAGATTAGTGAACTAGTTGTTGTTGAATTTGAAACAGAACGTGTAGAGGATTTGCATCTCCCAGGTGGATCTGTGAGGAACAGGTCCCGCTTAACTGGCCTACAGAGATGGAAAAATTATTTCAGACCTTTAATATGAAGTGGCTTGAGGGGCTGCTTGCTTGTCTCGGTTTTGTTGATTTCTTTTTTTTCCCTTTGTTAAGCGCTGATTTAATAATAATAATAATACTCTTTTAAGATGATGTAGATAAGTGTTTTTGAAATCCAGGTAGTTCTGAGATGTTGAGCTGTGAAACCTTTTAGTTGTAGACATGCATTAGGGAGCCAAATTTTCTAGTACTTGTTTAAGCAATGCTGATTTGATGGTCTCACTTCCATAAATCAGTGTCAGAAACATTTTTGCGTTAGTGCTGTTGCCAACTGCTGTCAAAGAGGGCAAGTCCTGAATAGGTTCTCCGTTGATAAGTAGCCTCTGCCCATATCTGAATATACTGTGAAGTTTGCAAAGGTTTTTTTTTCCTCAGAAGACCTGGACAAACATCTTAAAAATTGTAATGCAGCATTCCATATGGGATAGTCAGTATATGAATCTGTTTTGTGATGCTTTGAGGTTGGGGAGAGAATGTGGAATACTTCGATAGAAACAGAGATTTTCTTTAGTGTGCTGTCTTATTTCTAGATATCTTGCAAAACAGTTAAAAATAATACTAGAAGCGCTTTATATTAGATTGGAATGCAAGTGTCTCATTATCCGCTTTGTTGAGGAGATGTAGGAAATATGTGAATCTAGCATATTTTCATCATCCAGTCTGAGTAAAATGTTAGGCAAAAGTAGGGGTGGCAATTGGGAATCAAAATAATGTTACTAATAAAAATTAAGCGGCGGTTCTTTAGGGAGGTATCACATGCAATCGTGTTCCATGAGTTCTACCTCGATATGCATTTAACTTGAAGCACATAAATATGTGAAAATTATCTTTTATTTTAAGAAATGAATTTAGTGTGAAGTAAATAAATCTTAGGTGGTTCTAATTGCCTCTTTCAGTCCTGTCTGACCCTGTCTGATTCTGGACATGAGTCTGCAGATGTCCCTGCATTAAGGCCATTCTAGACTAGTAACAAGAGATATCCAGTAGGTTGAGGAAGGTGAGTCGTCCCCTCTATTTGGTACTTAAGAACCACATCTGGACACCATGTCCAGTGGTAGATTCTCAGTTCCAGGAAAGGCTTTGAGATGCTGGAGCAAGTCCATGGGAGGGCCACCCAGCTCATTAGGATGCCGGAGGACATGATATCTGAAGAGAGACTGAGAACTGGGTTTCTTTATCTGTAAGAAGAGAGGGGGAAGTGTTATTACTGTCTACAACAACCTCATGGGGGAGTAGAGAGAAAATGGAGCTGGATTCTTCTCAAAGCTGTACAGGGATAGGATGAGAAGAAATGGACATAAGATGAGCCATAGCAATTTTCAGGATGGCATCAGTGTGGTTTTTCAGGTATTGGAATAGGGGCCCAGAGGGGGCCATTGCATCTCCATCTTTGGAGATACTCAAAACTTAGCTAGCGAAGTCCCTGATCTGATTTGACCTTCTTTGAGCAAGGGAGTGGACTAGATAACCACCAGATTTTCCTTCTGATCTAAATTATTCTGTGATTATCCTTTTTTGTTCAGTATTTGTTATCTTTTAGGTCCTTAGCCAACTGAAACTGTAGCTTAGAGGGCTGGAATCCCCAAAAGATGCTGAAGTTCCTACAAGTCCCCAGAAGAACTTGAGTGGAAGACATACAAATTGAAGCCTTTGATAACTTTTGATAATTGTAACCTTTCTGCTATCGTTTCCACTTGTTCTGCTGGCAGGGAGGTTTGTGTGTACATCTTAGTCAGCACAGCATGCTTTTCCAGGTTCTTGAGGTGACTGGGGAAATCCTGGAAGAGGTAAGGAAAGAGGGGAGCAAGGTGATGCCTTTTAGCAATGAGGACAGTCAGTTGTTGGAGCAGGTTGGCTGGAGAGGTTGCTCAGTCTCCTTCCTTTGCAGTGTTCAAGACTGGAGCTTAGAGCAATCTTGTCTGACCTCATGGTTGACCCTGCTTTGAGCAGGAGGTTCAACCCCTTCAGGTCCCATCTAACTTGCATTATCCTGTGATAGTAAGTAGAGGTATCAGAAAGGGGAGTATTCTTAGGAGGTGTGTAGGAAGGTCAGTGAGGTGCAGATGCGTGCCGATGAATCGGCTGTTTTTATTCATTTTTAAGTTGGGGGTACTTTGCTTTTATCAATCTTGGATATTTTTTTTTCACATGGACTTCTGTTTTTTTTTTTTCCCAAGCTTTTGTATTCCTTGAGTTGCAGAAAAGTCAAGTGTTTTTACTTCACAATTTGTGCAGAAGACACCTTTGCAGTATAACTCTATGACAAAATGATTAGTTTTTACCTGCTGTTAGATCCGGTCCTTAGTTCAAGAAAACTTATCTTAAACCTCTATTTCACTCCGAGTCAGGCGTTTGTCAGGTACCTTACTTAGTCAATAACTGAGTATGGGTGGGCTGTGAAAGTGACTTTATATATCAGCAAGTTTAAAGTACTTCTTTTCCTATCATTCTGCAGACTTGCCTGGGTAACACAATGCCAGCTGAGCGCAAAAAAACAGCAAATATGGAAGAAAAAGAATCTCTGTTAAATAATAAAGAAAAAGAATTTAGTGAAAGGCGACCAGTGAGCACCAGGGAGAAGCCAAAAGAAGATGTCAAGGTTGGCATGAAGAGAGAGACTTTAAAGGTTCCTGAAGATAAAAAGAAAAAACTGGAAGAGGATAAAAGAAAAAAAGAAGACAAGGAGCGGAAGAAAAAAGAAGAGGATAAAGTAAAGGCAGAAGAAGAGCAAAAGAAGAAAGAAGAGGAAGAAAAAAAGAAACTTGAAGAAGAGGAGAAAAAGAAACTAGAGGAGGAAGAGAAAAAGAAACAAGAAGAAGCAGCTGCTCAACTGAAGTAAGTTGCTTTTTAATGGTTTAGTTGTGCCAAAAGCTAGTCCTGCTATCAGGGTTGTGGGCAGAATTATAAAAGATAAACTGCTTGAGTTTCTTATTATATGTAGTGTTCTACATTGTCCATGGCTAGCTGAGCATGCTTCATGACTTCTGTGGAGTTTTGAGTTTTCACCTCTGTTACTTTACTCTCTGTTGGTGATAGTGTTCTCCATGTGATGACCATGTAATGCAGAAATATGATTAAATGAAGAAGTACAGTTTCCTTTAAGATGAAGTGTTAGTGTCATAAAATTGGGAATGCAGGCTCTAGCGCATCCACAGACAGTAACAGGAGCAATTCTGCAGTGAGGGCTAGCTGTAATTTCTGATAATCGGTCATAGGCAATTGATACCTGGATGGCAAACACAGAATGTAACCTGGCAGTTTAATATGTGATCTTACCAAGACAATGTTTCTTACAATGTTATCGAAAGGTATTGCAATGTTGAAGATGGCATCTTTAAACCGATAAATCCAAAATTCCAGACTTTCTTGTGTTTTAAATACGTCACTTCCTAAAGCAAGGCAGCATCATAGCTGAGTTCTAGATGGGCCAGATGTATTACACCTATTTAAAATTTTCATTGTAATTTCAGTAGTCTGGGAATAAAAGATTTCCCTTAACTGTGTAATACAGTAACCTGTTGAAAGGTGGTTGTTCTCTTCTGTAAGCACTTCATCTCTCTCTGGAGTAAATCGAGTTTTATGTTTATGTTTTCTAAGTCTGTTGGGATTAATGTGTTCTGCATATGTTTGAGAAATTAAGGTTTTTTAACAAGTAGTGCTTGCCTTTTGCAGCAAAAAATTAGAGTAGTTAATGAAGCAGGTGTTTTAGCTTTCTAGGATTAACTTGTTAAATATTTAAAAATAGAGTATTAAGGGGAAATTGTCTTCAGAACTACTGGAGGGTTTCCAACTATGACTTTTTTTTTTTCTTTGAACTGTTAACCTGAAAGTAATATTCTGTAATGAAAATGACTAATTTTTATTTCTCTTAGAGAAAAAGAGGAAGCCCATCAGCTCCATCAGGAAGCTTGGGAACGCCATCAGGCAAGAAAAGAACTTCGCAGCAAAAACCAGAATGCACCAGACAATCGCCCTGAGGAAAACTTCTTCAGCAGACTAGATTCCAGTCTGAAGAAGAACACAGCTTTTGTTAAGAAGCTAAAAACCATTACAGAGCAACAAAGGGACTCCTTGTCCCATGACTTTAATAGCCTGAATTTAAGCAAATACATTGCAGAAGCAGTAGCTTCTATTGTGGAAGCCAAACTGAAAATTTCAGACGTGAACTGCGCTGTGCACTTGTGTTCCCTCTTTCACCAGCGCTACGCTGATTTTGCTCCTTCGTTACTTCAGGCTTGGAAAAAACATTTTGAAGCAAGGAAGGAAGAGAAGACTCCTAACATTACCAAGTTAAGAACTGATTTGCGTTTCATTGCCGAACTGACAATAGTTGGGATTTTCACTGACAAGGAAGGTCTGTCTTTAATCTATGAGCAGCTTAAAAATATTATTAACGCTGATCGAGAATCCCACACTCATGTTTCTGTGGTTATCAGCTTTTGTCGGCACTGTGGAGATGACATTGCTGGTTTGGTACCAAGGAAAGTAAAAACTGTTGCAGAGAAGTTTAACTTGAGCTTTCCTCCTAGTGAGATAATTAGCCCAGAGAAACAGCAGCCCTTCCAGAATTTGTTGAAGGAATACTTTACGTCTTTGACCAAACACCTGAAAAGGGACCACAGGGAGCTACAAAATATTGAAAGACAAAACAGGTGACACTTGAATGTTGCTTTTTATTTAGGGGGGAAAAAAACAAACAGTTTATTTATGAAATGCCTAGATTTGTTGCAGTATTTGTAAACAAAATCTGTTAGTGGTGTGTAGAAGATAAATGCATTGTGCAATACATATTTTAAAAGTTCTGAATTTGCTCTGAATTCTTAAAAAAAAGAAAAAAAACCAAATAGGCTTTTTGAGTACCTTTAAAGAAAATGAGGTTGACCTTTAGCTTTAATTCTCTTAACTCTATTAGTTTGGTGATGCTCCCTTGGCATCTTGAAAGTAATGTTTCTTTTCCAGCTGGTACTGTCCTTTTCCAGTTGGCACAATCTGATATCTCCCTTTCCACCCACACGTATCTAAGGGAGCATATGCCACAATGGGTTTGGCGTGTTTACTTTTTTTGGTGTACCAGTATGGAGGGAAAATGAGGTTAGATTAACAAGGTATCCCTTAGACTTTAATGTGAGCAAATTTTATATATTAAAATGTTGGAGGATATAGACAATTTGATTCAAATCCTCTTAAATGTCTGTATGAAATACTAATATTGAAGGGTATGAGTATACACGCCTTTAAGATCCAAATAATTCAATTTCTACCGCGATCACTTGTTTGATAATTGTTTGCTTTTCTTTAAAACATCCTGAATTGTCTGTTATGTGAGCCAGCCTAAATCCAACTGCTGGTCTTAAAACATAAGTAATTCTTAAATCTGTTTGGAAGCGTTCCAGGCAGACAGAAATGAACGTGTTACTGCGTGTAGGCACAGGTTTCAATTAAAAGGCTCAACGTCAGTCCAAAGCCAAATGTGTGGTTGCAATACATTGAAATTTGGTGTTCCCAAACCAGGGCTTTAAACTTGGATCCACTGTGCTGATGGATATTCTGTTGCGTCCTACCCAACCTCCATCAGCTAAGCGGTGCATTTCGTAGGACCGTAAACTGACTTTTGAGCTACCGTTATTTCTGCAAGTACCTTATTATTTTAAAGTGTGTTATTGACTTAGTTGGTTTTTTTAAAGGTAATGAATATAAACTTTTACACTTTCACAATTATAATTTGTTCTGGGCGTGTTGGTTCTGGCTGGGATTTCAATGGGTGGGTGTTATAAAGTCTGTACAATAGGAAATAAAGTGAAGAAAAATTTCCAAGAGAGACGAAGAATGTTAAGAAACCGTGAAGAAGAAAGAGCATCAGTGATCTGGGAAAATATATTCTAATGTTCACTTGCACAACTAGATAAAAATGGCTGGAGAGAGCCCTGAGCAGCCTGGTCAGATCCCATCATTGAGCCTGCTTTGAGTAGATCAGACTAGAGACCCTTTGTGCACCTTATCTGAATTATCCCTGTGAACTTCAGTGCAAAGCTTTGTTTTGGGAAAGGAATGTGAAGTATAGTTTATCATTGGATAAAGATAATTCTATTATTTATCTCTGTCTGAACTTTTAGGTGTTTATTTTAGCTGCTTAATAAAAGTTGGGGAATAAGTTTTTTTTTAAAGATACAAGACATCAAAAAACTTTCCTGACTAAATTTATTTGCTTACAATGTGTCCGTAACAAGAGAGATGCATTTTCATGCTGTGGATGTGGGAGGCATGAGGACAAAGGCAGGAACTTCCCTGACAAGACGTCTGTGAATACTATAGAAATCTTCCTGAACTGTGGCTTTCTGAAAAGTGGTTGTAGTGATGTGGTGGTGTGTTTTTCTTGGTTTGGTTTTTTTGAAAGGAATAATCTTATTGGAAAATAATGGTCCTCTGTGTATTTGAAACCTGATCCACTTTGCTGATAGCAACAGCTTTTATTTCCACTGTTATTCCAGAACTGTTGAAGTAAACAGGGAGAGAACTGTTCCCTCTTGTGCATCAACAGTGTCATATATTTAGGTTATGACATTTTGTCAAGTAAATACCTCTGGAATTTACCTGTGTCAGGATAGTGACTGTGAAGTAACTCAAGCTGTACAGATTGGTTGAGTTACTTGCAAACTAATATGCTAACCTTAACAGTGCTTTAATATTGTGTTATCTGCTGAATCGTTTAGGTAAAATTAAAGCATTATTAGACATAAGGGTTTCTGCAGGTGGATAATTAAGAGAACTACCTTGAGTTATGCTTTGACAGTAGAACCTGATGGTGGTTTGGTTACACAGCAAAGGGCACAACAAAATCTGTGCATTGTGTCATTGGAAGGAAACAACTTGATTCCCAAATTCTAGTGTGAGTTTTCAAAAATGAGTGTTAGTTATGGAAGAAACTTCTTTTGTCTAAATTAAGTGTTTAAGATTTGCTGACCTTGCGTTGCGGTACTTCGTGAAATTCTGAAGAGACACAAAGTAAGATAAGTACTGTATGCTGTACTTCTAATTGTATTGAAAAATGAATTGTGCTTTTTAATATTTTCTTAGTATGCTTTAGCTGGCTTAGTTGTTAATGTTTTTGGGAACTGAAACTGAGAAGTGAAACTCTCCTACTGGTACAGCACTTTGCTTTTTTGTTTTTCAGTAATAGCACAGAGCTTTTGTGCTTGTGTTTATGAAGCTGCTGGTATATTTTAAACTTAAGATATGTACCTAGTGGATAGCTGTCTCCATGGAAAGGCTACAAATTGGCACTTAACTTGTTTCCTGAGTCCAAACTGAACTACTGCACTTCAGAAATTGTCCGTGGTTATTTAATTTGTTAGTTTTTTCTGCTCTACTCTGTAGGAGCAGGTAGTACATGTTATGTAGGTGTGTTTTTGTAGAAGTGTCAAGAAATAGAACTGTTGCTAGCGTTACTGCTTCTTGCCCTCTAGCAAGACATCTGTGTCAAGTTTTGGTTCTGAGCAGACGTGGATTTTGTTGCTCACCTGTGAGTGTCGTGTACAAAGATGACACTTGTTTTACAATTGATCTGGAATTGAAAAAAACCAAGATTGGTAATCCTCAATTTACATTGCTTAAACTGCTTTAGAATTTTTATGCCATAAAATGTTTGGGTCTTTTGGCAAGAATGTGATTGTATACTTATTGCTTAATAAATGCCTAATCATAACGTAATCATGCAACCTACTTTAGGAATTAGGACATTTGAACCTTCTTTCGAACTTTATCTTCTGATGCTTTCATCTCAGCGCAGGGTGAGATGTCAGTGGTTACAGCTAGTTAATCCAATGCTACTGGCGTTATTCAAACTACTGTGAAACAAACTGGAAATGTGCTAGGCAAGCTCGTTCTGTCAGCGTCACTTTGAAAGCCCCTGTTTATTCTGAGCCACTTTGTACCTTTGCTGTGGTGCAGCCCCCAAACAGCTCAGCTGGCCCAAGGTGTCCCTTCCTGGTAAAGAACTGACTGTGCCTCGTCCACGTAAGAACTGTTGATGCAGAGTGGATCATGCCACGAATGGGAAAATACACTTCTCGAGAGCCCTAGTTGAGGACAAACCCGACCGTTGCTAATGAGCAACCACCTTATTCTTAGTTAACCCAAAATCAAAGATGACAGTCTTTCATCAGTCTTCTGTGGCCAGCTTTGTACTAGCAGAGGTTGCCTTGTTCTGTATATTTGGTTCAAACTACTGAAAGTTCTTGATATTTTTTTGTCTAAAATCCAAGATAGCCTTAATTGTAGTTTGGTAAGATAATTGTATTGTTCTGCATGTAATGCTCAATCTGCTTTACTGTGCACTTGTAAGCAGTGATTCCAGCCTTTCAGATGCAAGTTGCTTTTGACAATGGATTTAAATTTAAAAAATGAGAATATAAAATAAGTATGGATAGTTTCATAAAACAGAGGGATGGAGCACCTCCCCTATGAGGACAGGCTGAGAAAGCTGGGGTTGTTCAGCCTGGAGAAGAGAAGGCTCTGGGGAGACCTTATAACAGCCTTCCAATATCTGAAGGGAGCTACAGGAGAGCCGGAGAGGGACTCTTTGTCAGGAAGTGTAGTGACAGGACAA
>JAOXJK010000001.1:6955344-6968291 GCA_025774025.1 Xenus cinereus | reverse complement strand
ACAGTGTCCTTTCAAGTAGTTGTAGAGAGTGATGAGGTCTCCCCTCAGCCTCCTCTTCCTCATACTAAACAGTCCCATTACATGTAAAGGGCTGCAAATGACACTTGTGAAAATCTGTTAGTTATACTTGGGGAAACAGCAGTAAAATGTTTCTTAAGAATTTTTCTTATGAGTTACAAGTTTTTCTTTCAGTAATACTGAATAGTGGGAAAAGTAAGATCAGCCAAATCCATAGAGAAGCAACTGAGGTGTTTTCTTTGAGCCCAATTTATAAGACACTTTGGTTTTGGTGCTTTGGATTTCCAAGGACCAACGCAGATTCTTTTCTTTCATTTCTTAAGCAGGAAACTCATTCATCTCTAGAGTCTAGTGGCTGGAGATTCTGTGGCTTAAAAGTGAAAATCCTTGCCTGATCTAGTGAATTTATAATATAATCGTATTCTTGCTTGAAAACTGCATTGGGCTTTAAAAGCAGAGAAGTTAACGCCAAAACTTCAAGGCGTGGAGCAAAAAGACTGTGTATCAGTGTTTAAAGTGTAGGTTCATGGAACGAGGCCGATGTGTGGATCTGTGGGTTTGGGTGTTGAGTAGCTTCAGCAGCTCCTCAAAGTGCCACTCTCTCAGCTTAAAACAGGGATGGGTTAGGACGTATGGATGTTTAAATTGCGTGACTCTCTTGTATACCTAAGGTTAGTTGAGCTGAAATTAAGCTTGGGACGATGCTGTTCTGTGACACATCACGAATTCAAAGAAATTAGACAGTTCCAGAGTCAGACTTTTTCAGATTCCTTCTGAAAGGAAAACTGTCACGGTAATTCTATGTACTATTTCCTTAGCTTTTTCCTTTTTTTTTTTTAAACCCAGGAAAAAGCCATATCATCTTTGGAATATTTTTTTCTTTCCATTTATATTCTTCTCTGAGTAATCATCAGCTCATTAAGATGGTTAAGATGTGAAGTTTTAATTGCAGAACACTCATCTTTAGTGAGCTGGTATCCTCAGTTCTTAGATCTCAGAAAAAACAGTGAAGAGCTTGGTTCCAGCATCTATAAGGGAAGTTTTCTTGGCATCAAAAGGAAAAAGAGCAGTTCATTCTGAATTGGTGATAACCTACTAGATAGGCCAAAAATACTTTGTCAGTGGACATCTAAAGGAATGTGGGTATTTCCTTCTTGACTTTTCTTGAAGGCATTCTTGACTGGATAGGAGGATGAAGATTATTCCAAATACAAAGCCAAATGACAAGAGAGTGAGATCTTGTGGAAGTGAGGAAGGAGTAACAGGAGATGGGATCTGAAATAGAAGATAAGGTCTCTGTACAGTTCTAGCTCCCTGGGAGGCGATGCCAGTTTGAGTGTGTTTAAAAGGAAGATGATGCATGTTTTGCCATAATATGAAATATTAACCATTAATACTAGTTTCTGATTTTAAACTAGCTATTGACAGAGCATTAAGTATAGTCTTATCTGAAAGGTTAATTGAAAATGTGCCAGAATGGGGTTATTTTTTTATCCTTAAACAGCCAGCCCTTAAAGAAATCCCTTTGCTTTCTACCTTGTGAAGGTAATGTCATTTGGCTTACAGTGTAGGCTTTTTCTTAGTGGACAACTATTGCTTCATGATTGTCTTTGCTTGTTAGGTTATTTCTTGTGAAACATGTAGAAACTTCTGTGAATTCTACATCTTTGTCAAATTTCTCTGATACTGAAAAGTAGCTTCATAAATTAATCATGGAAATGAAAATAGAGAGGATCGCCAAATCCTTGTTCTGCTAGAAAAAGGCAGCATGTAAGTGTTACTTAGCTGAAAAGAGAGAAATAACGATAGGGTTTTTTGGTGTGTGTGTGTAATGCTGAACATCCCTGATTGGTAGCTCCTGATATACAGAATTAAAAAAATTCTGAATTACATCACACAACTTAACAACATTGAATTTCCATTTAGTGAACTGGTAGATATTTTTTTTCAGCCTTTTTCTTAAGTAAAAGTCACTTTGGCTTGAAATTGGGAAAATTAGGTGTCCTTCAGCTGCAAGATATAGGCAGTTATTCGAAGTGTGTGTTTTTAAAGCAGGTCTGCCCTGGTGAGCATTCTCCACAGCATTGCAGTCTCTGTTTCTTCACTCTTTTCCTAAAGGTTGGAGTCTATAATCAACTAAGTTTAAGATATGCTATGTAAAAAGAAAGTTGACGCAGTTAGTTGAAAAGGTTAATTTACCAGAAATTCAGCTAATTTATTTTGTTTCTCTATTATGTTAACTTTGAGTGAATCTTAATTTTCTTATTTTCAATATGCTCAGGGAAGAGAGAGGGAGCAGATAGCACCGGAGCTGAAAATAGTGACGGAAAGCATGCTGAAAGAAGTGAGTTTTGAGGTTGTTTTTAAAAGAGAAGATAAAATGTTAAAAATGAAGCTGTGTGAATGGAGACAAAGACAATGTTAAGTAAGGAATGGCCAGAGTGGGTACTGGGAGCAGGAGGACTCAAATATTAATAGATACGTAGTGTCAGTTTTTGTAAGGTTGGTCAGCAGCAGAGAGGATGTGTAGAAAATGAGTGCTTTCAATTTTGCTATACTGTTTAGAGAGCTAGCAAAGTTCCTATCAGAAGAGCAGGAATTTAAACCAAATATGAAGAAATATTTTTTGGACTTGGATGTTTTGTGAGACTAAATTCTGAACACTTTCTTCGGTGAGGCTTTGATTCATCGAGATGTTTAACATTATGCTTGTCCTTAAGTGTTGTGCAGAGAGGGGGGATTCAGCCAACAATTTACTCCCAGTATTGGTTTGTACCATCTGACTGTGAGGGCTCCTGCATCAGCAAATCCATTACAGAAGCTGATGTCACAGAGGGAATAGCTACTGCCTTTACAAAAGCACTTCTGTTATTTCCACTGGCTGGGTGATACTACACAAACTAGACTGAAGCTTTCAGGCAGAGTGGAGTTTCTAGGACAGAGCTCCCTGTAAGGCTATAGTTTTGTAAAAATTTAAAAAACGTTAACAGTGAAGGGAGTCAGGGGTTTCTCAGAAAGTATGTCTGTAGGGAGAGGGGAAGGCAAATGTTATTACTGAAGTAGAAGATTGTTTGGCACCAATCATTGCAGGAGAACTACTTCAGTAAGTTCTTAAGATCTTATACGTTCTTCCTGAAAATTGCAGGATTGCATTTATTTCTGGTTAAATAGAAAGGTGTTTAAAAAGAAGAAATATTTTTTTCTTTCAGTCTCTGCAATGATCTTACTGCTTGATTTGATCTGCACCCAGCTAGGCTGTTATAAATATTCTAACCACAATGGTTATACATTACTACTTGTTTTGAATTTTTAAATAGAGGTAACGCACTTTTAAAATGTGGTGATGCTGAAAGACTGGAAGCCAAGAGGATCACAGTAAAAAGCAGGAAGTAAACTCACTTTCTGCATTAATTATGTGCTTAGAATCATTGGCCTTGGAGAAGGAAGCTCTTGACTCTTTCAGTTCCTGTCACTGTAAAATTCTGAAGTCCTAAACCTGCTTCAAGTAGTACAAAAGAGCCTTTCCACTTAGAAAGGATCCACATACTGTGATGAGAAATAAATACGTAAAAATACAATGGGAGAATATCTGTAGCCCTCCAGTGACACAGAGGACCAGCAAAAATGGAGATATATTTGGGAACTATTGAAATTGAATGTGATAGCAGGGCCTCTGGAAAGATTGTCTTGAGAAGTGACTGAGTTGTCAAAGATTATTTTTTTTAATTTAAGAGCATTGAGTCAGGTTCAATAGGAGACGGAGGTGAGGCAACTTAGGTGCTGGAAGGGAAAAAGAGGAAGATAAAAGAACATTAGAAGGAGGCAGGAAGGTGTGGCTGTAAATACCTAAACAGAAAAAGGCATTAAAACAAGATTTGCTAGTAAAAACTGCCTGGTTTGAGCTATTGCATGTGTCCTAGTGAACTGTAACTGAGTATATGGATGATGACAGAGTCAGGGTTCCATTAAGCATTTAAAACTTCATGGTCCTCTTGTCTGAACTCTTCTTTTTTTCTCCTTTCTTAATGAACCCTTCTCTCTTCTTCTTCCGACTTCTAGCTGCCTGTGCAAGAGAGGAGGCAATGTCATCTGCTTTAATCTCTAGCATCTTCAAGAAGGGGTAGCTGGCTGTGTTCCTTGGAACAATTTTTAGTGTTTCTCTACCTAAGCTCAACCCCTGCCCCAGCTATCTCCCCAAAAAAAAAAAGAAACACAAGAAAAAAATGTCCTGCAGCGGAGCACCTTTGCTTTCCTTTTCCCTTTCAGTAGCTTGAAAAAGAAACTTCAGTCTTTTATGCTAGTTTAGCTTACTGTGAAGCCAGTAAAGACAAAGTGACTTTACCAAGTCGTGGGTATTTTGGGTCCAATTTCACCACCACTGTATTCACCTTTTGAAGTCTGTCTCTGTTCTGCTTTCAAATACCTCTTAAGTATTCTTGGTACTGCTGAACATCAAACTGAAAGGAAACCACGCGTCATCGTGTTCCTTTTTCGGGAAGCAGAGTTCTTCTGTGGTGCTTTGGCCAAGGAAGGGTTCTTTCCGAGCATTTGTGTTATAACTCACTGTTTTGGCTCCTGCGATGCCATAGAGCAAATTAGAATCTTCTCTAGGACTTAGTAAAATCTGGAAATATTTTTGAAGCATACCACATGTTTTGTAATTAAAGGGTAACTGTAGGGGAGTTGGTCTGGTGAGATTTTCATGGCTGATAGCAGAAAATTGAATTTCAATGGCAGAGTTGTCCTGCAGTCTTTTACTTGACTGGTGTTACTGACTCAATTAGTAGATACAGGTCACTGTCTCTGCTTCCAAAGCATTTGCCTGAAAAACAAGTTGTCACTTGCCTTGCAATTCAATTGCTACATCATCAGCCCTCAATCCTTGTCATTTTACAGTTCTATACTCCGCCTTCTGCGCAGCTGAAAGAATGAAGTTGGCCTTCAGCTTTAACAGCCCCAAGCGAAAAGATATCAAGAATATACCAGAGTAAAGAACGGCCTTAATGGGTGTTTTTGTTCAGAAATTCTATTTCTCCTGCAGGGCAACCATACATAAAAAAGTAGAATCCACAATTGCATTAAGGTGTTTTGGGTTTTTTTTCCCCATAATTATTTTCCCCCACGTTTGGGCCTTCTTGTGGTCCTCCTTTTATCACCTAAAGAAATTACCATGGTTTTTCCAGGAATGTATATTTGTTGTATCAATTAGGAGGTAGGGAACTTCATGGAGAGGAAGACAGGTTTTAAAGGTGATACTTTTGACTTTTGTCAGCATAGGCAATCAGTGGACTATTTTTTTTGCATTGAAAAATTAATTTTTGTACCTCTTTTTAATATGTAGATGAATATTTAACAACTGAACATTACAAATGCAGTGTGTTTGGGTAATGTGATAGTAAATCATTTCATAGCTTAAAGATGTGTATTGCTTGTTTATTTCACTCTGTTAGAACAAGAGGATGAAGAAGCCAGTACTGGATCTCATTTGAAACTTATAGTAGATGCTTTTCTTCAGCAGCTTCCAAACTGTGTCAACAGAGACCTCATAGACAAGGTATAGTCATATTTTTCATTTTTTCCACTCCTAAAAGCTATAGTGCTTGATCAGATTGATCAGAAATAAATATTCGAAGCTTTGGAGTTCAGCAGTAGCTGAATTCATTTTTAACCTGAAGAAAATACTTTCTTTTCCTCACTTAGCAGCAGTTGCCCAAATACCATGTGGTAGTGGTTTCATCTGTCCGTTCTCTTATGTGTTAGATTGTTGTAGAAGTGAACTTGGCTTTTTTCTTTTTTTTTTTTTTTTTTTTTTTTTGGCTCCCATCACTCCTTGACAAATTACTCACTGTCTCCCTAAAGCTGTTTCTTCCTTGTGTTGATCCAAAGAATCAGTCTGTATTCCTGTAACTGGACGTGGTTTTTAACTCTGTCAGTTCTAGACAAAAATGAAGATTTTTCTTTATGGTTGTTTTTAAAGCAATGTAGCAAGCATAGGTCTCTGAAAGATCCTTCTGAACAGCATCCTAAATTGCTTTAAATAAAAAAAAAAAAACCACTACATTGAAGATGAAGTATTATATGGGCTTTTCTCTTTATAGGCAGCAATGGATTTTTGCATGAATATGAATACAAAAGCTAACAGAAGAAAACTAGTACGGGCACTTTTCATAGTTCCTAGACAAAGGTAAGAACTGAAGGGGAACAAGCTGAATCCACCCTCTGGTTATTTAACTTAACGTATGTGTATATTTTTTAACTGTTTAAATTACTGAAGGCTGGCACATATTCCAAGCTGCATTTGTTTATTCCTCATGGGTACTTCTGGAGTGATTTATGCCAGGGCACCACAGAAATATTTAGGATTAATGATCAAGCAAGTCAACACAATATTTTGCCATAGCAGTATAAAATGTTGTAATAGTTAGTTTCTTTTTTACTGTACCTGGGTGTTTATAGTGGATCTTTTCATGACTTTTTTTTTAACCTTCAAAACAACACAAAGCTACCTTCTGTCAAAAAAAGGAGGATATATTTAATTCAGGAGAACTTGCACCTTTTTAAAATAAGAACTTCTGAATAGTTTAGGAAGCACAATAGTTTAGTTTAGCACAATATAGTTTAGGAAGGAGAATTTCTTATCATATGTTAATTCTCGTATAGCACATAGCCATTTTGTCTCCTGAAACACAGCTGGTTCTAGGCTGGCTGGCTTGGAGAGCGCAAGGATAAGAGTTGGCCTGATAGCCTGGTCTGTTCTGTCTCTGTAGATCTGCCCATGTAGGGTTTTGCTATTTCTCCTTTTCTGTCTCTTTGTATAAAAAGAGGTCCCTGCACTTTCAGGAAGAGTCTTGGTTACAGAAATGATTGCAAATATTGAGATAAAATTGTTAAATTAATTGGAAGAATAATATATTTCTCTGCTCTCTGGTTAACTTACACCTTAAGTAGGTGCAATTATAAAGGAGTCACTTCTCTTGCTCCATCTCGCCCTGTTTCTCCCGAGAGGTTGTTTTGATGCTGCTTTTAGTTTCAAATGTTTCATCATCATCATCATCTTGGATTTCCTGTTAGAGTTCACACCACTTTGATTCCATTCCTTTTTAACACTGAGGGAAAAAACCATAGTTTGTTGTGTGTCCATTTTGTCTCCAGACTTGCGTAGACTACTGCTTTGAATAAACAGACTTTGGTGGTTTGTTTTCCTTACTTTTAATCAGTTCTTGCATTGTGTTTTCAGCCTTGATTCTGGCCTATTTCTACATCACATCTCTAATAAGCATCTACTGTGCTAATAACCCTGCACTCTTAGCTGTATGTAAACCAGTGGTTTGTTTGCTGACTCTGTGCATTAACCTGACTCTACCTTGATACTAGTTTTGCGGTTAGAATGCAGATAATCTTTCATTCTCTTACTTTTCTCTAAAAATCATGATTTTGACACCTCAGTCTTTGGAGACTGCAGTTGCTGACTCTGTCAGTAATTCCTATTTCGGGCAGAGATTCCTCAGTGTCTTCTGTGTTAGGCATAACAAGGTGCTCTTCAGCCTGAATTTATGGTGTAGAGGCAACAATATTTCTATTTACCAGCCTGCTGGTAATCACAAAATGCATCAAAACACGATTTGAGAAGAATTGTTTTGCACAACCTGGCACATCTACAGCAATGTAAATCGGCAGGATGACTTAAGCTTTTCATCTTTCATCTTCAGCTCTGCCATAGTAGAGAATTTTCCATATTTGCAAAATGGAAGTGCCTTGTTGGCTGGTCTGTGAACATAACTGCCACCACTGCCCTGTATTTCTTCCTGATGCTGTAGATTCCAGACAGCTCAAATTGATCATTAACTCTTGGAACCTCTTAGAAGCTGCCTGAATTTCTTTGTGTAATCCACTAAATTGTGCTAGATGATAATGACATGAAGGACCTTGTTGACCTTGTGCACAGCAAAAGAGGTAGTTTCAGACAAGAACAACATGATGGCTTGTCAATTTAGCCATGTGGTTTCACAGATACACTGGAAATTCATCTTTTGATTCCATGGTATTATCACATTAAAAAATAAAAAAAAAGGAGATGTGGTTTTGATCAGGCTGTACTAGGAAAATGGCAAGTTGCTAGAAATGTGTATAGTCTCCACGTTGCCACTGATTAGCTGTCTTCTCAATGGTACTTCCACTATCCCCCAAATTAATTTCAAAAATAATAAATTTAAAAATTAATTTTTCTGTAGGAACTCAATAGACTACTCTGGATGGTGTGGTTGGGTGAAGGAGCTGCTCTCTTTGGGACAGGTCTCTTCTCTAGTATTTGGAACTAACACTGAAGCAAATGGCTCAGCTGATCACTTGTTCTTTAATTTTAAATATTCTTAATATTAAGAAATATGAATATTCCATGTAAAATTCTTTTTTTAATACTTTTTTCTGCTTTCTGCTCTGAGACCTACTGGACCAATGAATACTCCAGCTTCCCAGATCTTAAGTTCAATTCTATGTATCTGCCTGTTCTTTCGCTTGCGGTTGCGATGCCTGTTTCTGGGCTACTAAGCAGGAGAAACTGGCTGCTGACCGAGCTGCTTGTTCTGAACCACAAACAGTTGCAGTGAAAACACCAGCTGAATTGCCTATAGATACAGATGATTTTAAAGGGCAATCTGTCCTAATATTTAAAGTTTGCTCTCTTAGTGCAGTTGATAAAGGGGTAGTTCTGCTTTCTGTCTTGAAATCAACATTTATAATCCTTGTGGAAAAACTCCAGGTTGTGTGTACGGCACACCGTGCTAACATTTACTATAAAATGCTACAAATTCATTTAGAAAATTGTGTAGCACACTGCTTCAAAGCTTTGTGTACTGTACATTAACAATGTTTTTGCTTTGTGTATCTTTTCACTGAGCCCTAATGATTTGTCTTTACCTTCTGTTATGGCTGTTGCATACTAGTGTTTACTAATTCCAGGAGTTTCTGCGATATCCCTTTAAGTCTAGCTATTATGTTGGCAGCCATAATAAGCTATTTCAGTAAGACAGTAAGTTCTGTTTCCTCCCCAGAGATTAATTTTAGAAAATGTACAGGCACAACAATTTTACCAAGAAAGTACAAAACTAGTGTCGTGTTTTGAGGAGTAATGCAGACACTGTAAAGTCAGAGTCATTATGCAGTGTTGCCAGGGAGCTTTCTTGCTCCCACTTGGGTTGGATAGATCAGGATAAATGCAGGATTCTTCAAGACAGAAAACTTAATTTGACAAAAAGGAGAGTTTTTCCTCAACTAACTGTAGATTAGTGTTAGAATACAACATCATTGTGCTCCTCTGTTGAATACTTATGAATGGATTGCATTTACGTTTTCAGCTGCGATTTGAACCTCCAACCAACCCAACAGAACAGAAGGCCTTTCAAAAAGATTTTTCAATGCTAGTATACAAGTGGCTTTCAGATTTGCATTGGAGGATTGATTTAAAACTAAATATTAGCCTTTTAATTCAGGGCTATATAGTGTGCACTAAAATCACCATACAGTGATTTAACCCATACTGCTCGCAGCTTTAGGGCATTTATGTGTAGTTCTTTGCCGTCTAACTGAATTATCTTCCTGTACAGATACAGGTAATTATTTGTGTTTAATTGCATACTGTATTTTTACAATTTTTTTTCAATTTCAATATGAGAAGTTTATAGTCTCTTTTTAGGCCTTAAATTCTAAACAAATGCTAATATCTAAATTCAAATATCAAAATTCGAGACAAATGCTAAACAGTAAAGAGGGGATGTTGTGGTTTCTGATTGTTTTGCCATTCCCATCTATGGTGATCTATGAAGTTGCCAGTTTACTAGGCACAAGACCTATTGTTCATCATATGGAAATTTTTAGCATTTTTGTTGTCTGTTCTTAATTCAGAAGTTAGCTGCTTCTTGAGTGTTAAGTAGTTCTGAACATTTTAGCTCGGAAGATGTAAACCTCCTCTATATCTGCCTTCTTTCAGCTTCTTGTCCTGAGAATCCTCAGCAGCAAGGTCCTTTTTGTTCAGTTTAACTTGACTTACTGGTGTTTGTGGCCCCTCTCATATCAGAATAAAAATGAGGGATGTGTTTGAGATAAGGAGCTTATGCCACAACTTAAAAAACAAAAGCATAAAGTGCTTATCTGATCGCATGCAGATTCCACAGCATCATTCTCTTCCCACTGAGCAGTGTGGGTGGCAGTTTATACCTGTTCAGGCCCTGGGAATACACTGCATTTATCTGGATTATGATTATGCTTGTGAGGCAGGAGTTCTTGCTCTATTGCTTCATTCTTTAAGCTGTCTTTCTGGTAGAATCCCAGTTAATCAAAATCCAAAATGACCCCTTCACTCTTTCTGGGTATAAAATTTTGGGTGCACCCATTCGAGAGAGATTGCAATTAGGGCTTTAATTGAGCAAAGGGGTTTTTTTTTTGTTTCTTTTTTTATAAACTTACTTGAAATTCTACCAAAAAAGATGCGTTCTTGGATATTTCTCCAAAATGCAGTCCGTGTGATCCAGAGATGCAGAGTTGACTAGATTTCAATCCAAGGTATGCGGTCAAGGTAGAGGGTGTTTTACTATGGTAGTTTATATTGATGGTCCTTAACGTAGGCTTCAGAGAGTGACTGACTCGCCCCTGATCTTGCTTCATGATGTAGAAGAGCAGGCAGAGAAAGCAATACTGCGGGGTTTTTGGGTGGCTTTAGTTAATATCTGCCCCCTTTCTCAAAAAGAAATGCTTTTGCAGAAAACAAAAAACTTAATTAGATTAGCCTTAATGCCAGTAGATGGTGCCACTGATACTGCGATCTCTCCACTTCTGAGCACTTAATACTTGTTTCCCCTGTGAGAGAGGGAATGAATTCAATCTCTGATTGCCAATTTCACAGTAATTGACCTAAGGCTTTTCCTTACTATATTTCACCTATTTAGAAATACCTGGTCTTAGTATTCTTCCCCATGAAGAAACCTTTTGTGCTCTGTGAGGGAGTAACAACAATGTGCTCTAAGACTTTAATTTTCCCCCAGGTATGTTCAGTTTACAGAGATGAAATTATTAGCTCTCAGCAGGCAGGTACTTGTTCAGACCAGAATAAAACTTTGTGCTACTTGTCTTAAAAGAGATGCCATACAGAAATCTCGTCGATTAAAATACACCCCTTCAATTCAGCCAAAGTCTTTTTTTAGTTTAGCTTTTGTATATATGCATAAAGTAATGAGACTTTTACTTCTTCTCTAAGGGTTAATAGCTAAATGCTTAATAACATGGTAGTAATTTACTGTGGCTAGTCATCCTTGACTGTGTGTTCCAACAAGCTTGAAAAATGTAAATACTACTTCAGTTATTGATTAACAAGAGAGAATAAAAACTGTTAAATAGGTAACCGGGATACCTGCAATGTTTCAACAGGAGTTTTATGTGTTTTCTGGAGGCTGCTTAGCTCTGCCTCTTTCAGGTAGTATATTCTGATGCTTCTAATACACAATTAAAGTACAGGATTATCCATCTTTCTGAGTGGATATTAAAGATCTGGGAAACACTCTCTAGTGACACAGCAGTAGAAAGGAAAGGGGAGGCAGTCGTGTATGATTTGTTTTGGGGTTTTTGTCCTGGGGTGCTTTTCCAGTTGTGCTTTGTGCCAGGGAAAAGCTCTGTGTATCAACTGTGCTTTTAGGTATTTTTTTCTCAGCAGCATGTTGGTTTTTTTCTTTTATTGTAGTGGGTTTTTTTTTTTCCCTACTGCTAGGGAAATGGGAAAACCTTAATCCTTCATAAAGCGTAAACTCAAGATCCATTTTTCCCTTACAGGCAATTTCTCACTTGAAGCATGCACATTTAAGATGTTTGTCTCCACTTAAAACAGTAGGCTTGTTCTGCAGTTCATGTGTTCGCAGCATTAACTTACGTTCTGAAAATAAACCAAAAATACGTTCTTCAGCTTGTTAAATGATATTATAAGGCCTCAGAGTGCAGTTGGTTTGTCCGCATTTAAAAGTGATACATGAATCACAGAATTGTCAGAGTTGGAAGGGAGCTCTAGAGATCATCTAGTCCGACTCCCCTGCTAACACGCATATTTATTCAAAGCAGCTGCTTAATTCTGCGTCATGTTACACCGTGCCACAAACCTGGTTTAAGGGCATTTATCCCATTTTTACAACCAGTTGGTCTTTGATGGAAAAAAACAAAGTACAAAACTAAAGGAAACACAGATTACCCTCCGGAATTCCCTAGGGGGAACATGCAATACTATGAAATGGCTGTGAAGGCATGTAATCAGGGAAAGAGCTAAAAAAATTAGTAAGGGAAGTTCTGTAGAAAATTTCAAAATATTACCATTTGTGGGAGTATTGCCTGAGTTTTAGGGGGCAAAGGTTGCCACATCACTTCTGCTGAGCTTTGTTTTGTGTAATAACACTGCTACATTCATTTAGAAATTCACTGCCTTAAAAATAAAGATGTTCTTACCTTCCTGGTTATGTCTCTGCTACTCTAAAAAAAAAATATAAATTGCAATAACAAATGAAGGCATCTGTAAGAACTTTTCATTTTGAATATTGAGAGGGATCTGAATTTTTTTTTGTCTGGTAATTTCTTAAAGGTCGAATTCCATAGTTAAGACGGTGTTTGGCATTTCACTTAAGGCAGTAGTTTTGAAAGGAAGCTAAGTGTGAAGGATTCCAGTAGGATGCAGTATTCCTTTTTGTATTGTTATTGTTAAAGGATATTGCAGTCTGCAGCCTGAGCCTGTAAAATTGCAGGTACGTCGTTCTGCCAGGATATGCACATTCATTCTTTTCACAAGCGAAATAGTACCCATAGTTTCAGACGTAAATACGTTTTTGTCTATAAATTAATGTCTGTTTTATCATCTCCTTTGTCCGCAGGTTGGATTTACTACCGTTTTACGCCAGACTGGT
>JAOXJK010000001.1:6932756-6955244 GCA_025774025.1 Xenus cinereus | reverse complement strand
CGCCAGACTGGTTGCCACATTGCATCCCTGTATGTCTGATGTAGCAGAGGATCTTTGTTCCATGCTGAAAGGGGATTTCAGGTTTCATGTATGTTTTGTTGATCTAGTTTTTTTGCATTCAAATGAACCAATCTGATAACAGTCATCCTTTGGGTAATAAAATAACATTTGATGTTATGTAGATACTGATTCTTAAATTCAGTGAATATTTTTTTGTCATCTGAGCAGATTTGTTCTAAAATACTAGATTTGTACATGTTAAAAGAATTTTTTTAGAACTTACTGTATGTCTGCATATATAACTGTACAACAGTTACCAAAAAAGTTGCAAAAATTAGAAACTGTGCTCCAACTGTGTTAAGAGTTTTCTGTACATTCGTAACTTGCATTTAAAATGAGAACTGACGTATTCTAATACCACTTTCCCCACTACAAGGTTGCTGTTGTAATTTAGTGGTTACTACTGTAATTTAGTGCTCAATTCAAATTACTTTTTTATAATTTTCAGCAACAAATTTTTCTGTTCCTCACGAACGTATTTTTCAGTGTTGTTTCTCTCACTTTGTTCTGAGTTTTGTAATCAAATTGGTTATGGTGCACAGCAATGATTCCTTCACTGTCTTCTGAGTTTGATGGCACAGCTTTCAATTTTTTTTTTAATATTGGCATTAAAAATGTGTATTATAAATTGCTGAGTCTTACTGAAGTCGTAACTATCTGAAGTTAAGTGTTTGTCCTCAGGAAAAGCTGTTTCTGTTAGGGAGAAATACAATTTTGTATTTTGTGAATTATATATATATAATATAATAGAAATTTTTACTTGGTTAGTAAAATGGTGCTGGAAGTCAGTAATTTTAAAAGGAAAAGGAAAAAAAAAAAGTCTGCACTTTATTAAACCTTTATTAAACCTTTATTAAGGTGTCAATGTTGAATATTTCCTTAGGGACTATACAAGTGTTCCTATTCATATAGAGACTACTTATTGATTCTAAAAAAAAATACAATCTAGAATATTTAACTACTAATTCCCTGTTGGAAAGAAGGAGTGACCGGGTAGCTGTTAGGTGTGTTAGAGGACTTAGGGCTTTTGAGGGGCAGGAGGTGGGAAAGAAACTCAGAAGCTTCTGAAGACACAAAGTTGTAGAGATTTTTAGAAAACACAGTGGTAGGTAAAGGTAGAGCATAAGAAACCAAACAAATGACAAATACTTCTGAATTCCCAAGCTTATGAAGCACATCCAGGTCAAAGTAATTTGTAAGAGGTAGGGATTTTTGATGGTCTAAAAACAAATGCTTTTTTTTTTTTTAAGGTAAGAAAAAAGGACCAGATCAACATTGAAACAAAGAATAAAACTGTGAGGTTTATTGGTGAGCTTACCAAGTTTAAGATGTTCTCAAAAAACGATACTCTCCACTGTTTAAAGGTCAGTGTTGTGATAGTCCTGTACTACTGTATGTGCTGATAATGTATCCCCATCCTATTTCCCTTCATATATTTATTGCTGAGGTTATCCATTAGTTCATTGCATATGTTTTAAACCTTGATATCTGTTGCTACTGTGTACGAGGAGACTTTTGTAGCTGCCCTAGAGGTTAAATGTTTTAATTTTTCTGATGTTAGGAATATATTAAAACAAACTTCCACCTTTAGACGCTAGCAAAATTAGAATAATTTTCTTTGTAAAAAGATGGTAGACATTGCTACCTATTCATCTGCTATAGATTGCAAAACTTTCATTATGTTGATTCCAATTAATGTCTCTACAGAAAAAATAACAGTAAGGAGGAGGGATTGTAGGCAGGAAGGTTTTCAGCGATGCAAGGAGAAGCTTATGTGCCATTTTAGCAGGTGCTTTTGTTTGTTGAAGAATAAAAGAAATCTTTGGAAAGCGTTAATCTTTAGGCATATCATCTCAATTTGCGTGGTGATAAGGATTCAAATTTATCTTTGATGTCCAGTCCCAAATTAAAAATGCATTTTAAAAGATAAAAGTGCTTTTATAAAAGGTGGCTGAAGACTCATGGGTTAAAAACACTCCCTCCAGGAGTAGTTTCTGTTCATTGACTCATTAGGTATCAAAGCTGAAATCTTAAAAAGTTATACTTGCTCATTACTTTTCTCCTCTCACCTATAACATATTGTAAAATGCAAAGCTCTGTTAATTGTTAGTTATTGCTTAACTCAAACAGTACAATTAAATTAGATGTGCTTTGAGGTTATTGTGTCCTCTACAACATTATTTGGTGGCTTTCCAGTCTAGCAGCAGGAGTTTTAAAGCAAATACGACTGAGTTGGAAGGGGTATGGGAGAGATTATAGTGTTTGTTTTAATATTGTAGTCTTTTTATGCTAGGCTTAGGAAGCATCCTGTTTTTTCAGCTTGCTGGAGCCTAAATTTGGGGTCTGGACTGTTCTTATAATACTTTTTTAATGAGACGGATATTTTGAATTTTGTTAACATCTGATCAGTGAAATCCATTTGCATTTTTTTCTTAAAGAATGTTGAACACCGCAATAGTGTAAAGTCTTGTAGATACAACTTACTGTTTTCTGCTGTTGAAAAAGGGGATTAACATGCTGTGTTTTTGTATAAATAATCTACCAGATGCTTCTGTCAGACTTTTCTCATCACCATATTGAAATGGCATGTACTCTGCTGGAAACCTGTGGGAGATTCCTCTTCAGATCACCAGAATCTCACTTAAGAACCAGTGTTCTTTTGGTAAGAGAAAACTTCTTGTCTTATGGAGGAGGATGTCGTGCACTGAATTAAAACAATTACTGCTTTTGTTTTGTGGCTTTGTGATGTGGTCTGACCATAACGATGATTGTGACTAATACCTTAATTGTCAGTTACAGCATTCAAGCACTAGTGAGTGAAAACTTTCATTAAGTTTTATCTTGAGTGCCTGGGGAGGATAAAGTTCTTGTCTCTGTTTTTATTAAAGAATCAAGTATGGGAGGAGAATTAATCAAGTTTTGCTGAACTCTTGCCTCTTCCTTGTAGAAGGGGGTTGAGATGGGCTGGCGTTGCATATGTTCAAGTCCTGGGTTGTTTTGGCGCAGTCGGCCTTTATTTGAAGTCCTGTGGACTCAGATCATCCTGTCCAATGTTGTGTCAGCTCCGAGACTGCACCTCCTGTGAGAACAGCTTTCTGGAAGGGTTCTGGAGAGATCTAATTGATCTGTAAATCTGTTTGGGACTTAATAGAAAATGTAAATAAAGGATTAAATTTCTGAAGCAAAAAGGTTTTTGCTTTTGAACTAGAAATAGTTCATTGATGACGTGAAAACAGATGATGAGGTTGAAAGAATACAGTAGCTGTGCCTGAACACGACTGAGATACTGTTTGAGGGGAAGAATGGTAGTGAATAGAACCAGAGATGCTAAGATATTTCAACTGGAGGTGAAGACAGTTGTGAAAGAAGTGTTTTCTATGCCTTGCATAACAATCTGGGGTTATAAATTTGAAAAACAGGTTTATGAAGATACTAGAGGGGTTTTAGTGTCTTTATGAAGATACTAGGCAGGGGTCTTAGATACAGAGATTGATAATTAAGCTAAGAGTAGAAGTGATATCTATATATCTAGATAAGTACTGGCAAAGATTTAGAAATAACAAGGGTTAGCTTTGGGTCTTTTTTAGTGTGAATTTGAGCCCCAAATAATGTGTTTACTGGCTTGAGAGACAACCCTAAACCCCTGTGTCCATGGGAAGAGACTGAGTCAAACATGGTTGAAGTGCTTCAAAGGTAGATACTAGCAAGAGGAAATAGCATTAAATTAGAAGCAGCTTAAGCAGATACAGATCAACTGATAGACCGTGGTGTTGTGTGAGAAGTTTGCCTAGGTGCTGTAAAGTTCCCTTCTGATCTGTGTGCTATAGGAGGAATATAGACACGTGTATCTGCCATAGAGAAAGCAGCCACTGCATTTGGAGGAGAAAGTGGACTTAGTTTGCCCCTTTCTTACCAAAGCACAGGCTTATGCTTCACAGGCCTTTCTCTTGAATCCATATCCTCCTTTCTCTTGAATCCATATCCTCCTTTCTCTTGAATCCATATTCTCTCTTCTCGTTCTGTAGAGTTAATAGAGAAGTAGCTGTTGCATACTTGGGTATATTGTTGTACAATTTCTTTTCCACGAAATGCTGTTTCTTTCTGAACCTCTTTGAATGTCCTAGTGTTTGTTGCGGTGGTGTAGTCGCAAGAGTCACAAATTGACTGCAATTTTTTGGCTCGTGCTTTTGTTGCAGAGTGCTTTGTATCTTGAAAGGTTTGAATCCCTGCATTTTCTAAAGGTTTGCCAGCTGATGTGTTTTATCATTAAATACATTCCTTTCCATAGTCAAGTATTTTCCCCCTGAAAATGCTGTTCCATTATCTTTAAAAGACATTTTTTGGTACCATTTTTTGGTGGTGGTTGTTAAAAATTTTAGAAGTCAGGAAAAATTCGATACTCTTAGCAGAGCTACTTTTCCTACCTGACTGCTTTTAGTCTCATGTACTCCAAAAATGCAGATTGTTAGCTGTACTGCTGAAATCTGCCGGATGAATGCGAAACGTGACTTATCTGTAAAGTGTTAAGGCAAGCCACAGACACTGTTTCAATAACTGAGGCTTGAAGCTTCACAAGTTTTCAGATAAGTGGTCTTTTCTTACGCATTGAGGAACCGGGAGAAGATAGAGGTAGCAAATGCTTTGGAATATCTGCTGATTAAGATGTAAAATAGGCTAAAGAGATTTATAGTCTGCAGCCATCTCAATAAACGAATCTTGTAATGTTGCCCTGTTGAAACTATAGAGATTACTTCTGATTTAAATAGTGTACAAATTAGGCCATAGGCTGATGGTACTGGTCAGTGTGAACTGTAGAAGAGATTACTCCCAAAGCGAGCTAATTAGGCTCTTGTGGGGGGAAAAAATAAAAATCTAAGTAAATATAAAGCTGATGTTATCAATTACTCTTTTGGGTAGAATTAAGGCCTGCTGATCTTTTAAATCATTATTGGTCTTAATCTTTACTGCTGATGGTTATACTATGTAGTAAGATGCCAAACAGGCTGCATGTGTCCTATTGAAGACAATATTACTTTGTCCTGATGTGCGAGGAAGTCATAGTTAAGAATGGATTTTTAATAATTACTTTTTCCCTTAATTACTTGTAAAGTGTTATATAGAGCTCTGCGAACTTAGCAGCACTATGTGACTTAATAGGGAAACATTTAATGATCGCATTCTGGTTTTGTGGAACTACTGTCATGTTTTGCAAATTATTTAAAGGTTCTTCTTTTACCAGGGCAATGTTTATTTCAGTTAATCATTCTTCTTGGCAAGTCTTTCACGCTTAGTGTCCTTTATGTAATTTAAAATATTAACGTAAAACTAATTTGGCCTTCGGATTGGTCTGTTCATAAATGGATTATTTGAATTAGTGCTTTGGAAGGAAGATCAGCATAATCTTGATCTATGTTTCTGTAACATAATCATGTTGAAATGTCAAATGCTTGTGTTATGCTGTTGTGATGGTCTTAAAAGAATATTTGAAGTTTTGGTATTAAAAGCCTTCTGATGCATTTTTAATCCTTTTAAATTAGACAATTGTGTCAAATTGTCTTTTTAATCTTTAAGGCAAGATCGTTTGTATTTGTAAATATATAGCTTAAGCTACATTTCTCAGCGTGACTCCTTTTATAGGCAGAGTTGAAACTGTGGGAGAACATTGTGCAGACAGAGGTTGTGACAAAGTAATTGCTTGTAGTTAGAATGAGACTGTTTATTCACTGTAACAATAGTGTGCTTTCAAGAAATTAAAAATTTTAGTTTTGAACTGTTGGAACAAGTGGAGGGGCAGAACAGTGTAGTAGTAAAGGGAAGGAGGAGTCGGAACAGTTTCAGCACCTTTTTAAAATGTGAAAATTTAACTGTCAGTCATGCTGAAATACTTCTCTGAATTGGGCTTTTTCTGTCTGCTAGGTTTTACATGGTGACTATATTCTCATTTTTCTGCTGCTTTGCAAAAATTAGTTCTGTTTCTTGCAATGCAAATTGGTATTACCAGGTTTTTGAATTGGGGGAGGCAAGAGCAAGATGGTGTTAACCAGAAAGGCACCTCCTGGTTCTCACCAGGTTTTCTTTTGAAATGGGTCTGTGGTATGCACTGCATACAGAGGAGTTTTGTTTCTCACCAAGGTGGGGGGGGAAAGCCCTTTTACTGTTTTATGTTGAATGTTTTAATGTTGTTTGTGATCTGTCTCTATCAAAGGAAAACCAGAAACCTAATCTTCAACTGTAATGCTTTTACCTTTGTAGTTCTTCACTTTAGCCTAGTAAAATGAAAAGGCAGAGTAGTTCGTTAGTTTAAAACACTTTATGCTGCAAGTTTTGCTTTTTTCCTCTGAAATGTGTCAAGGGTTTTTGTTATTGTATGCAGCATATCGTTAGGGTTTCTCTTTCCTGCCTGCCCATCTGACTTCATACCTTAAATGATTGAGACCTTCCTGGCAGCAGATCCACACAACCTATGATGAAATATATATAATTTGTTGGGTTACTATGTTAAGCAAAGCTACTCTTCCTCATTGGATTAGCAGCTGAAACTCAAGGTTAAGAAGCTGTTTGAGTACACTTACATTTTGGTTGAACTGAACCACTGCCTTGTAAAAGAAACTCGACATTATTCATGTTTAGTGGAGAGTCCACCAGAATAAAAAACTGGGCTGCTTCACCAAAGATAAAAGAGGGTTTAAATTCTTTCCATTAGTTTTCTGGACTACACGAATGTATATACTAACATTTGGGTGTGGTGATAAAACACTACTTGCACCTTAGTTTTTCTTATCTGTTTGATGTTAACTCCTATTAACTAAAAAAGTCTTAAGCAGTGCAAGTTTCTTTTCCGGTTGAACCACTAATGTTTAAAACACACGGAATAAATCTTAAAGTACATATCCAAAATGTAATATGGAGAAAAGATTGTATTCAGTGAGGAAAATTAGGACAAACCCGACAATTAAGCACAGTAATTAGTGTTGATGTAGTAACCTTTAGCTTCTCTGTTTTTTTTTTTTCCTGAAATACTTCTTTATGGCAGGTACTGTTTTCCTCACAGTCTATTCTGCTTGGTTAAACAGCAACAATGGAGCATGTAATAAGAAAAATGCCATTGCCTAAACCATTGAAAATTCATGTGAAACCTTCAGTATAAACTTTCTGGAGTCGCATGCTGATGTAAAAAGCAGATTGCCACTCTTACGATGATTCACTATGCTTGTGTCAAGAAATCAGTATTTCAGCTACTTTAGTTAAATAAAATCCTGTTTTGAATAGAGTGGCTAATAATCTTATTAACCATTTATCTAAACAGTAACATTTAGAATTCAAGTTAAACTTTCAATACTTTCCTGAAACTTCTTTTCACCACAAGTGAAGCATTATAAAAACAGGGATTGTAAAGAAAAATCACCTTGGAATTAGCGGCACAGAACCATATCTATGCTTTGTCCTTTCTTGTCTCTAGCCAAGCTTTTAACTTCCTTTCCTGCAACGTTTCATGTTTCCTTTATCCCAGACTTAACTGTAAAAGCCTTTGGCTTGAGAATGTAGTATGACAACATGTTTAAATTATTATTTGCTTTTATTTCTAGGAACAAATGATGAGGAAAAAACAAGCAATGCATCTAGATGCACGCTATGTTACAATGGTAGAAAATGCCTATTACTACTGTAATCCTCCTCCAGCTGAAAAAACTGTGAAGAAAAAACGTCCTCCTTTGCAGGAATATATTCGTAAGCTTCTTTACAAGGATCTCTCCAAGGTTACCACCGAGAAGGTAAATCCTTTTGAAATCTTTGATACAGATTTTACTGGAACTGATGTAGAGTAACTTTCAAAGGGCTTGGCGAGAGTTATAATTTTTTTTTAATTGCAACTGGGGGATATATGTTAAGATAGTTTCATTTCTTTTATTAATGCATGGAAGTTCCAGTCATGGACCTCCATTCTCTACAGTCATTAAGTGCTGAAGAAATAGAGAATGAAATAAGAATCTTTGTACTAAGTATCTTACACTCGGAGTGAAAGTCAAATACAGACTGTAAGAGCAGGGAAATTATGGAGCAGATTTGGACAGCTTGATTAGTAGTTAAGAGAACAGCAGTTGGGTTACATCTACAAGGTTTTCCATAGCTACTGCAGATCTGGAGGATGCTTGAAAAATGGAATGAGGTTGCTTGCGGACACTTCCAGGGATTTCATCCCAGCCACGAGAGAGAGGGGATGACAGTGAATATCTTGGTATTTTGCCTGCTAAAATGTTAAGCTTGTCTTAAAACTTGGTTTAGGTCCTGAGACAGATGCGCAAGCTGCCTTGGCAGGATGCAGAAGTAAAAGACTATGTTATATGCTGTATGATCAACATCTGGAATGTGAAATATAATAGTATTCACTGTGTAGCCAACCTCTTAGCAGGGTTGGTCCTTTACCAGGAAGATGTTGGAATCCATGTTGTGGATGGAGTGCTAGAGGATATTCGACTGGGAATGGAGGTAAACGTCCAACGCTTTCATTAAGCCATACTCATCTACTCATGTTGAAAGGAAACAAAACAATAATCATGCTTAAAGAAAGGAATCCTTGGATTCTGGATTTTTGTGTGATGACTTTATCCGTTTCAGTTGTTTTCTTTATATAGGTTTATTTAAATTTAAAAAACCAACCTACACGCACACCCCCAAGAATGCCAACAAACTGCAAAGATTACTAGGACAGTTATTTTTCCCCTCTTATTCAGTAAGGGGATACAATTTATTCTTGCACAGTGTAGTCAGATTCATACAGTTTCAAGTAACTTTGGAGCCTAGTCCATATTTTGATTGGGATTATAGTTACAAGAATTCTCTGGGCAATGGAAAATCGTCATAGGTTTAAGATAGAGTATGTTAAATGTGTTTGAACTTTACAGTAACTACTAGTTGACCAGCTTCCATAAGTATCTTCAGTGCTTTCTAATGATCAATTTTGTGTTAAATATGTCTCCATAAATAACCATCCTTTATTGTAATAAATTCCCTCAGTTTAAAATTTTTTTTAAAAAAAAGCAAAGAAACCAACCCACAACCCTTTACAAAGATTCTATATATATATATCTTCATGAAGAAGTGATTTATTTTTTTTATTTATTTTTATTTTCTTGATGAAGGTTAACCAACCGAAGTTTAACCAGCGGCGGATCAGCAGCGCCAAGTTTTTGGGGGAGCTTTACAATTATCGAATGGTGGAATCAGCTGTAATATTTCGAACTCTGTATTCTTTCACATCGTTTGGTGTGAACCCTGATGGTAGTCCTAGTCCCCTGGATCCTCCAGAGCATCTTTTCAGAATCAGACTAGTCTGTACAATCCTCGATACCTGCGGGCAGTATTTTGACAGAGGATCCAGCAAACGAAAACTTGATTGCTTCCTTGTATATTTTCAGGTATTCTAAATTAAATTTTATATAGTCCTGTAGATTCCTTTAATGAGCTAATTTAGGTCAGTCTGTTATATATTTCTCTCATTCTCCTAGCACTGTCGTTTTTAGAGTTCTTTCTGTTTGATAGCAGTGTTATTTTAAAGTAATGGGTATGTTCAGTTATGTAGATGTTACTGTTCCAACAAACTTGGCAAAACATCGGGGCGCCCTTGGTAGATGAGAGGAGAGGCATCAGCAAACTGAGCTGAGCCCGGTGGAGAGTCACCAAAAGGATCAGAAGCCTCTCGGTTCTCACCCTGGGTTTGCTCAGCTTGGAGAAAAGTGCAAATTAGGTTGTTGTCCTTAGCTAATAGTGTTTGTGGAGAAGGAGGAGTCAGATACTTCTCAGGCATTTATGGTGAAAGGATGCAGCAAGGGAAGTTCTGAGTCAATGGATGTAACAATGAGAGGAGGAAAGATTTCCTAACAGGAATGTTTAAACACTGGAATGGGTTCCTCTGAGAAAATGCGGAATTCCGGTCCACGGAATTCATGCTAAAACTCTTTGGACTGAATTTCTTATTTTCTTTTTGCATCTCTCTTTAAATTATACTAAAACAAGGATATAAAAAACCCAGGGTGGTTATAACTTGGTGATGACAACAATTCAGACCTTCAGGATTCATATCCTCCATCTGTATCTGAGATGTGAAATTCTTTTTTTTTTTTAATACAGTATGGTCCCATTTTGAAGCCCAAAATAAACTTGTCATTGAAGAAGTTACTATATTTTTGTTGCACCTTCCAGTTTCAACAGGCATTCCTTTTGACCATGTCACCTTGTAAATAAACGTTCTGGTACTCATAGTTCATTTTCAGGTGCAACACCTTTGTTCTCTGATTCTACTGTTAGGTTCCCTTAAGATCAGCATTTATTCTTTTACAATTGTATTGTAAGAGGTATGTGCTAATTCGTTATAAAGCAAACTGGGTAAATCATTTTGTGCTCGCTGCAGTCTTAAAAAACTTTTTGTGATGTTTCCCCCCTTCTCCCCATAATACGCCTTTGCGGGAATTCATATATGGAGGAAGGAATCGAAAGCTGGCCAGTTGTTAAGTGCTTACCTCTCATAGAAGGACTCTACCCTTCCAAGGCACTGCTTTTTGGCTCAGTCTTCATACTTCTAACAGTCACTATGATAAAATAACCACATGATTAATGTTTGTGATATCCAATGTTATAAAACAATGTTTAGTGATATCAAAATGTCTAATAGTTGTGTGAAATAGAAGAGTAGTGACGTGAAATCTGCTGCATTTTCTACTGCACAAACATTGCTAGGCATTACAGACTTCATAAGTTAAAAATTTCATAAATGTCAGTGTGCATATAATTTCTTTGAATATTTTGTATTCTAGCGGTATGTTTGGTGGAAAAAAAGTCTGGATGTTTGGACAAAAGATCACCCATTTCCTATAGACATAGACTATATGATCAGTGATACACTGGAACTGCTGAGACCAAAGATAAAGCTCTGCAATTCTCTGGAAGAAGCTATCAGACAGGTGCAAGACTTGGAACGAGAATTCTTAATAAAATTAGGTAAGAAAATGTGCAAGGGAAATGAGGTCTTTTTGACAATACCTGTATTTCTCAAAATTATCTGTTGTATGATGACGACATGTAACTAATGTTATTTTCATGATAGGATCTTTTTAATCTCATGGTAGAAATATTGTGTAACATCTTTGTATTTTTCTGATCACTGTAGAGATCGTATACAATCTCCATAACCTGAAAGTGATTGAGTATTAATAAAAAAAGTCAATATGAATATTATTATGGCAGTATTTGGAGAGAGGGAGCGTGTATCTGTGTCTGTGTATATATAAAAATAAGTGTATGGAGTATTATGGTGCAAACAATGAGGAAGAAAACTATGAATCTCAGAAAAATTTAGGAAGCACACTCTGCTACAGAAATCAAGGAGTATCCATGCACTGAATTACTGCATCCTCTTGGCTGGTGAGCACTGATGGAAACCAGTTTGGTCATTTTGGTAGATTGGTTGCTTGCCACTCTGTGTTCCTTCCCAGATTTGACGAGAGCTGCTGTGTCAAAGTAAACATTAGTGTTAGCCTACAATAAAAGAGAGAACATGTTTTGCTTTCACAGTGCTGTCAGGTACTTTGAGCCTTATACTTCCTTTGGAATAATTATAAATCTTGTTTTGTTAAAAATCAGTTAATTTCAAGAGAAAAAAAACCTGAGGCTTCCAGCACAGTTCAGTGGGCAAAATACTGGTTAGTGTGTATCTAAAACATCATTTTAACCTTTAAACCTTTTGTACATATCAGTTCTTACTAATTATTGGGTTCTACCATGCTCATTTCTCATTAAATGAAGTTGTTTTCTAATCTTCCATCTTTATTTGAAGACAAGCTTGGTCATGAAAAGCTTTTATATGTAAATTTTACACTTTAAAAGTGTTAATTATAGCCTTAATAGCACTTGATCTAGTTAGACAAGTTCAATTTTTAAGAATAATTTTTTAATCCAGTGGGATAAGTATGTGTAATTGCCAGGTGAAACATTGCAACTTCTGTTTTAGGAGGAATGTATGTTTTTAATACGCTGTTTGTTTAATTGACATGCCTTAAAATTACCTACATAGCAACTGAAATGCAGATAAAACATTTCCTTATGGTGTGATCTAAATTACTAGCTTTTATACTCTCAAAATGATAACCAAGAAGTAATTTAGTGCTCGTCACATAAACTTTAATATTCTTTTGAAAGATACTCAGTGCTTCCATCCTACAAAATCAGAAGAACTTCTGGTCTATGAATCACCACCACCAGAGCAGCTGAATTCAGTGTGGTTAAGGGGGAGATAACGTGGTCACTGAACGTGAGCAAGTGTTGGAGAAAGTTTTATTGTGGTTTTTTTGGCACGAGGAATACCCATCAACAGCTACAGCCTTTCAAAAGGGGGGTTGTGTCACATATGTGTGTTGTTTTTCTTGATATTGATATTACTTGCTATTGAACATCAGTATAGGGTGCGATGGTTCCCAGTCCTCCTACTAGGACTGTTTGAAGGTGGTCTCAGGAATGTTGTCATCTACCTTATTGATCTTTGAAGGTTATGACAGCAGGTGTGAGCATATCTGAAGGAAATTAGGTTGGGTTTTTTTGATACTTTAGCAAAAGCTCTAGTAAAAGTGCAGTTCTTGATCAGTTTGTCCCCACGGTTCCTCAGCCCATGAACATGGACAAGATGTGCTGAAGACCATGGCGTGCTTTGCTCTTTATCAGCATGAAGTGTAAATCTAGGCAGAACAGGGGGGTGGCTTCCTTCCTACAGACCTTGAGCTGGGGACTCACTGTTGGTTCCTGTGCTGCTCTGATGATTTTGTACCGGTGAGAATATACTAAGTGATACACAAGAAACTCTTGTGTGATTACAGAGCAGCACAGATTCTGAAAAGCCCAGTGTTATTAATAGGAGGCAGGGGGGAGCGAATGCTTTGAAACCTCTGGAATATGGAGGAGGAAGTGTGTTTGTGTACGTGTTCACACAGAGCTGAAATCCTCAATAGTTACCATGCAGTCATATATACCATTCATTTTATTTCTGAGTTTTGTCTAACTTGTGTATGGCTTTAAAAAAATCACCTCCTCCTAAAGCTGATCTTTGTGATCTTAATCAAATTTCTGTAGAGGCGCCTGACTGCGTGTGTTTGCATATTGCATCTCTTAAAGATATCTGGAGATAGTTTAAAAAAAAAAAAGCCACTCCACACCAAAAAAATTCAAAAAACCCCCAAACCTGGTACCCCCAAACCACTTGTATATTCAGAATCTAGAATTCTGTTTATGCATATGGCAGAGAACAAACAAGGAGTGCCACGAGCACAGGACCGATGTGTTCATTTGCTGTCCAAAAAACTGTCCACTAAGATCCAACCCTGGGTGTGGTTGGTATAACGTCAAAATACGAATGACAAACTGCACAGTAACTGTATTGACTCCTTAGTAAAATCTTTGAAAAACTACTGGCTTTAGATCTGATGTGTGGCATAGGGCTGGCATCAGCATTGCTTTCTGCTGGCTGAAACCACCATCCCCTGGAGGATTAAGTGGCTTTGTAAATTAATGAAAAAAAAAATATTTAAAGAATGTATTAGGACTACAGTGTATGCTGGAAGCTTGTTCTTTTTTGCATTGGATGACTTAACTTTTGCAATAGCTGTTCTCTAAAAACAGATCTTTTTTTTTTTTTTTTTTTTTCTTGAATTGGAACCAGGCTCAATACCTGGATACCTTATTGAAATAAACTAACATATCTTGAGGGATAGAGGTGGGGGGCAGGTGAGGAAGGAAAACTGTAACATGAACTAAAACACAGTGAAAAAACTGTTAGTCTGGTCTGTGAGTAGGATGTTACACTGGGAAGACTTTTGGAAAATACTCTGGTTTCCTGAACGCTTCATAGGGGCACCTGCATCCTCAGGTTCAGGTGCAGCTTTGAAGCATTAGAAAAGAGTTAGAAAAGTTTGGTACAGGCTGAGAAAATAGTGGTTTCAAAACTAGTAGTGTGAAGTACTGCAACTGAGACTGCGGAGGCCTGATGGTTTCTGGGTTCTGGCTGGTTTTGTAGAGCATCTGTAATTTAGTGCTTATATTTCAGTTCACATTTCATTAAGGTTGCACGTTTAGTTTGAGGATATTTTGAAGCAGTTCACACAGTGCAGCTTCTTGTTTGCTGCTATATGGGAGATTTTTAACATTCTCCATAATTTTTTCCCTCCTTTTCTGGCAAGAAATTATTACCCTTTATGAGTGAAGTAACTATATAGAAAATCTTTAATTCAGCAGTTGAATATCACCTGTTTGAAGTTTCAGTGTTCAGTACCAATGCACTTTTGAAGTCATCTTCCACATGTAACTTGAGTGATTATGTGTTCAAATGTTTCCGTTCTTTGAATTCCATTCCTGTTCCTTGTTCTAATTCTTTCTCTTCTTCCAAATTTCAGGGATTGTGAATGACAAAGATTCCAAAGATTCTATTACTGAAGGAGAGAATCTGGAAGAGGATGAAGAGGAGGAGGAAGGTGGAGCAGAGACAGAGGAACAATCTGGAAATGAAAGTGAAGTAAATGATCCGGAAGAAGAGGTGAACTTAATCATTTACCTTGCCTTACATAAAAAGAATGAGTAATCAATATTTTGATTACCCATTACTTCTGAAACCCTTTCTTATGTCACAGAGTTAGCAGGTGAAATGTGGGTATGCACAGCCCAGTCAGTACTTTGAGGATATTTCCATCCCAGTTTTGTGTATATGGAAAACTGAATACAGAGTGTCTGAGGCTTATTCCAGTGAAATTAAGGCAGAAACTTGAACCTGACAACTTTGCTCAGGGTACGTGCTGCTTCTCAACAGAAAGATGCCTTCAGTTTTTTGGCATGAAAACACTTTCAGATAATTTTCTTTATCTATTGCAGAAGCAAATGTATTGACTAAATGTCAAAGCAGTCATGTAGGAAAAATAACAGGTGCTCAGAGTATGCCTGTGTAATATGAATAAATAAAAGATTTATGGAGCATAACAATCTTCCTTGTTTACTGTGCCAGTAATCTTTTGAATCAAAAATGGTGGAGCAAATAAAAAAAAACCACCCAGATGTATACGTAGAAATTCTAACCTGTCACTATGACACAGCAAGGTTGACGTGCTAATGGTAGTGTTAGGAGAAAATTAGTTCATCAAGGAAATAGGAAACAATTTTTTCTCCTTATGCTTGGTTGGTTGTTTGGTTTGCTAGTAAGCTTTCTTTCAGTCTGTGCTTCCCAGTGTTAAAGTTCCTGAAGTCTGGCTGGATTTGTACCTTTGTCCGCAAATTAATAACGTGATTAGACTCATAAATGGTTGGCAGGTGGCCAAGGGACCTCTGGAGATCTTCTTGTCCAACTTCCCTTGCTCACAGCAGGGTCACCTACAGCAGGTTGCCTGAGGCAATGTCCAATCAAACTTTGAATACCTCCAAGGATGGGGGCTCCACAACCTCACTGGGCAATCCATTCCCGTGTTTAAACACCATCACAGTAAAAAAGGAGCTTTTTTTTTTGCTTATGTTTAAATGAAATTTTTCAACTTGTGCCCATTGTCTCTGGGTCTGTCACTGGGCACCACTGAGAAGAATCTGGCTCCCTCTTCTTTCCTCCCTCCCTTCAGGTATTTATGCACATTGAGAGGCTAAATCCCAGGCTAAACAACCCCACCTTTCTCAGCTTCTCCTCCTATGACAGGTGCTCCAATCCCTTAATCATCTTCACGGGCTATTGCTGGAATTGCTCCAGTATGTCTATATCTGTCTTATATTGGGGAGCCCAGAGCTGGGCACGGATGTTCTTGGTCAGTTGGTTGTCCCCTAAGACCCCAGGTCCTTCTTTGCTGAGCTGCTTTCTGGATGGTCAGCCTCTGGCATGTACCTAGTGACTGGTGTTACCGCTCCTCAGCTTCAGGACTTTGCATTTTTCTTCGTTGAACTTCATGAGTTGTTGTCAGTCCATTTCTCCAGTGCGTTGAGTTCCCTCTGAGTGGCAGCGCAACCATCTGGTATATCGGCCAGTACTCCCAGTTTCCTGCTGCATGTTTGTGAAAATGTTAGATAAAGCTGAGGGAGTTCAAGCTGAAGCACTAAATACAAAACACAATGAGTTGACTGAGACTAAACTGAACTAAATGGGTTTGGATGGGTAGAGGGTAGGAAAGGTGCAGAAAATGTGTGTAAGGAATCGGATGCAAGTGTTCTTTTTTGCTTTAAAAGGGTCAGAAGTTATTCCATTCTCAAATTTTAAACATTGAATGTTTCAGGAGGGCTCTGACAATGAAGAAGAAGAAGGGGAAGAAGAGGAGGAAGAAAACACAGATTATCTTACAGACTCCAATAAGGAAAATGAAACCGATGAAGAGAATACAGTATGTACCGTTGCTTTAGATAAGGGAATTGACTTTTGTGTCTTTGTTTTCTTTACTGAAAGTTTTTTTGCCAATGGTGCTCATAACATATCTGGGAAAACACAGTGAGAACACTATCTCTCCTGTTCTTTCAGCTACATTTTAGAGCTTCTTTTTATATCTGCAAACCTTCTTTATTATCTTCTGAAAATATTTATGCCGTCAACTTTAGTGCAACATGTTTTCACAGGACTGTGCGCTTTCAGAGGTAGCTAGACTGGAAAAGATTGCATAAATGATGGTTTTGTAATGCCAACAACAGTGGCAAACAGATATGATACAACAAGATACTCTAGTTAACACTCCACTAGATCTCAAAACTGAAAAGGAGACAGAAGAGGTGCAAAATTCCCAAAATACAAATTTAGGATTGTCAAATTTTATCATCTATAGCAAAAGAACCCATCCAGTTAAAAACCTGAATTGCAGTTACATCGTAAAGTAATGGTTGTTACAGAATAATGTGTTGGGGTACTGACTTCAAACATTTTTGTTGTCATGTTGTGCTTTCCAGATACTGAAGGATAGTATTCATCTTGAAAAGACCACCTAACTTTATGGACTTAATGGAAAAATGAGTTAAGTTAGGTGTGGTAGGGATAGAGACATTCCTTTGTATTGTTGCCGTACCTGGAATGTGTACACATGCTTCTGTACACGTACGCTGGTACGTCAGAATATTATGAGGGGTCAACATTCATAATAACTGATGCAATAAACATCAGAAAATATTTCTTAAAGAAAATAATCCAGGCTGAGAATTTTTTTCTTTTAACAACTTATTTTTTAAACCTTTGATTATGTATTGTATGGAAACAATAAGGATCTGTTCCCCTTATTTCTAGACTGAATATTCATATTTCTGAAACTAATGTAATAGAAGGGTTTTTTTCCTGTTGCAATAGGAAGTAATGATTAAAGGAGGAGGACTTAAGCATGTCCCTTGTGCAGAAGACGAGGACTTCATTCAGGCGTTGGATAAAATGATGCTGGAAAATCTACAGGTATAAATATTTATTTTCTTAAATTAATGTAATTTGCTGTACAGCTAAGTATATGTGATTATTTTTTTAAGTGATTGATGCATAGCTTACCATACTAAAGAACATGTATTTCTTTTTGTAGCTGTGGCCTTTTCTTTGCAGCTTGATATGTTTGGATAAGTAACTTTTACTAAAACAGCTGCTAATTGTATTGCCCAGTGAATATACCACATGCTGACAGATATTTTATTGAATTAACTGCATCAGATATACGATGCTTTTGACTTTATCCTAGACTATCCAAGCCTAAGTTCTAATATGTTAAAAATATAGCTGCATTTAAATTTACGTAACCTTTAGGTCTTTTTTTCAGTCACATCTGGTAAATATTTGAGTATTGCAACCTCTGAATGAGGAATTCATTAATAACATGCTACAAAAAAATCTTGAATGTAGAATGTCCATTCTCAAGTGGGTTTAATCAAGTCTCTACATTTCATTCCTTACAAGGTCAGGTTATCTAAAATTCCTTCGAAATTTGAAGTACTCCATCCCTCTTAACTTTCTCCTTCACAAGCAAGGAAATCAAAGGAAAATGTAATAAAACCTAATACATCTATTTATATATTACTCTGTTTTCTTGGAAGGTTAAAACTTTTCTCAGTCATGAAAATATAAATGTTGCCAAACTGACATTTTTAGCATCCGATTATTTATAGACTTTACTTTTTTATTTCATAGCAACGGAGTGGTGAATCTGTTAAAGTACATCAGTTGGATGTTGCTATTCCTCTGCATCTCAAAAGTCAGCTCAAGAAGGGTCCCCCACTTGGAGGTGGGGAAGGAGAGTCAGAGTCTGGAGACACAATGCCATTTGTCATGTTAACACGAAAAGGCAACAAACAGCAGGTAAGCATTCACGTGAGGTGTAGATATTGCCTAAATAAATAAATAAAATCCTTTCACTTTTCTGAAAGTCACACTGTGTGACTTGTGAAGACGCAGAATTTTTTGTTTCTTCATCCTTTTATCAGATTGGGATGCAGACGTCTTATTTTTGACAAACAGGAAATACTATATGTAGTTTCTTGGAATTCTTGGTTGTTAATAGAAATCGTGTAGGAAAATGCTGTGGTTGAATTATACCATGACTAACTATGGTTTGTGATCACGCCAGTGGTATGTTTTACATGTATCTTAAACATAGTTGTTGAAGATGAACCCTTGTGGTTGGTGGGCTGCCACTGGAAGTTAAAAGGAGTAGAAAAGAAGGAATATTCCAGAATCTTCAAGATTCTACAAATTTTTCTGAAAACACATTCAGCTTCAAATCAAGATATATGGTACTAAATTCCATAACTGATACTTGGCTGGATTTGTTTGACTTGGAAAAAGTCATTATCTCTGAAGGCTCTTTGAGGGGACTCTTCCAGAATGTGCTGAGTGAATCTGTCAGAGAAACTTAAACAAATAAACCCCTTCATGCAGCTAAGCTATACATTTGTCTTGGCACTTTTCTCCAGTATATGTTTGAATTTTCCAATGTCAGCAAATGCATTGCATACAAATCAATACCTAACACATTCCATGTGCGTTTCTCGTCGTGATTTAGGTCTCCTAAAGAAACCTTTTCATTTTGGTTGTATAAATTAATGATGCAAATGAATGCCTCTTGAGTTTATATGGAAAGAAAAGCAAGGCATTGTTTCATCATGTGCATCCGTACCTTTCAAGTGTTTAGATCCATCTCATTACTTTGCTTTGACTTTTGTTACCTGAATTGTGACCGTAGTGCAACAGTTGAGGCATATACACCCGGAGTACGGTCTCTCTCATCCTTAATACGAAAGACGCTTTAAAAATCTGCGTAGAAAGTGAGAAGGTCTCTTCTCATAAAACACTTGAATTAGGGAGTGTGTGTTGTGCTAAGGTAAGTGCTTTGAAAGTGAAAGTGGCAATACCTATTTGAGTGGGCACATACGTCCTTATATTGACGATCGACTGATTTCCTTACTACGTTTGCTTGGTTATTCTGTTTTCCTGGAGCTTGAATGTTGTATACAAAGTTCTACAGAAGTTTTCAGTGGGGAATTTTAACAGTTGTCATTGGCTTTGGAAGGGATTTAAGACAAGTCTATTTAAAAAAAAACCACAACTGTGTAGCTTTTTCAGGGTAATTTATTGGGAGTATCTGTAGTTACCAAGAATTTTGGGATCTTCATATTCTGTGTGAGGGGAAAATATTGCCAACATGTGGCTTGAAAAAGAAAGCAGAACTTGTTCAGGAGCTTTCCCTGCTCCTCCCCCAATATTTGCTTTTGGGAGTAGGCTCTTCCTGCCAAAACTCCTCTCAGTGTTTCTAGAAATGAAGAAAACAGTTGCTTTATAGACTACTTTAGTTCCCGAGTCAATGAAAGGCTTCTTTGTCCATAGTTATGTATTGAGGAAAGAAAATGTCTTACTAGTCAGGTTTAATAGAAAAATAAGCAGGAAAGAAGAGGTGGAGTTGAAAAGAAAATAGGAGCTTGCAGACAGCCTGGAAGGCTGTAGGTAACGTCTCATCTGCACAGTCACTGGAATGATGAGTGTCACCACCTCGATAAGGCATTAACCTCATCGCTTCCTACATTAGTGATTGGTTTGGACTCTGTTCTTTGTCAACGGTGCTGCTGAAACTAGAAATCTTCACTGGGAGGAAGTACTTACTACTGAAAACGGCACGTGCTGTGTGTGCTTCCTCCTGGAGGTTAATACTTTGCAGTTGAGGTCTGGTCACTAAACAGTTCACATCCCAACGTTCAGCCAGATTTTAGCGGTGCGTTGACAACTGGGTTTTTTTCTGAAGCAACACAAGAACAACTGGCTGCTATTTATCAGCAGCAACAACCTGAATTAATAATCATTGCAGGCTGATGGGAGTGAGGACACCATGTTTTATCCTTTTTTGTCACGCTGATTTATAAAAACAAGGAGTAGCAAGGATATCAGGTACACTAGTGCCTTGCATTAGGTGGCTGGGTTTTTTGCCCATCAGCTGTAGCAAAGAAATTGTATGACAAAACTTACGAAACCAGTAGCAGTAGAACTGAAAAGGGCTATTGGAAATTTGGGCTATGGCATCATGATGTATCCACAAGCCATGAGGGAGCAAGGGGAAATAAAGAAATACTGCCATCGTAAGAGATCAGAGCTGAGGTCTGTCTAATACCATTTGGTGTTTTTGAAACTGCCCAAGAAGTTTTATGCCAGGTAGGTGTGAACTAAGGTGGGATTTATACAGCAAAAAAGAAAGTCACTGAGCATCAAAAAAATTAATAGTTAAGACAAAAGATTTCCTTTCATTTGAAAGATTTTTAGCAAGGTTCTGTAAAGGAGTGGTAATATCCATGGAATGGTCAAGTCTGTCCTTGAATGTGAAGTTCTTTATCAGTGACATTTTTATGAAATCTGTAATCTAGTCCTCCGAATTATCATTTTTGATCCTTTTTCAGTTTGCCATCTTCTAAGTGAAGTCCTTGATGTTCTGTCCCTAGCTCACAGATTTTTATAAGAGGTTTTCAATACACCTCTTCAGTGTTTGCAAATCAGAAATGTCTCATTTGCGCAGTAATCATCACGTCCTTTAGTAATTGTCATCAGTGATTTGATTTCAGATGGCAATCATTTGATTGCCTTGAGATACTGACTCAGTGATAATTTGTTAATTACCAGTCTGTTGGGTTTTTGTATCTGTTTCTTTCATTTGCACCCTTCCGTATTTCAGTTTTCTTTTTTCTAGTTTAAGCATCCTGTCTGAAAACACTTACAATCCCATTAAGCTGATAAATCCATAGAACAGGCAAAACATAAAGGACATAGGAGAATAGATGAGGAGCTTAATGGTGAAGCTAAGGAATTATTTTTATTGTTAAATGTGTTAGTTATTTGTGTAGCTTGCGTAAAGCTCACTTGACAGTGTCTGGGAACACGTGTGGTCCGCTCAGCAACAACTAACTGAAGCTTGCTTTTTTGTCAGCATTTCAAGAACTTTCATTTTTATTCTTCCCTGCACACCTTAATAACAAGGTTTTTCTCAAGTCTTTGCCAGAGTCTGTCTTAACTGTTTCAAACACAGTTTACTTTCAAATGCTTCATCTAAGCACTCAGTGTCTTCTTACACTCGTCACTCATCACCTGCTGGTGGGGCACTACCATCTCAGAGATACCTTGAGATTTCTTAGTAATTGTTGCATTAAATACTAACCATATGCCCATGAGGATTTTGTTTTTACTACATTCCTTCTCAACAGCAATTTTGATAATGTATCTTTCCGTCTGCAACTTTTGACAGTGTAGCAGAAAAGAACACTTAGAAATTTGCTCCTTGTTCTATTTCTGTGAAAATAGATCTCAGATGACAAGAACAAGCTGCAGGATTCAGAGTAGTTCCTGGAATATTAAGAGTGATTATCCTTAAATGCATTACCCTACTCATACCATGGAAATATTTATTTCTAATGGACGTGCAGTTGAAGGGGGACATGAAATTTTTCTAAATGTGTTCACAAACTTTAGCATTAAGGGGTTTCTGAAAACTGTTGCTTCAGTTGCAGATAAGATTAAGAATCACTTCTCTGTTTTGGAACAACTGTAAAAAATTTTTTTCTGTGGAAATAAAAAATTGGATTTTTCTGAGTCTGGGGAAAAAGAAAGCGTCTTCCTTCTGCCTTTCTGAAAATCTCAGCTGTGTTTTTCAGACAGAGGGTACTTGTGCAGGAGTAGTACCAAGGTTACCTTTAATGTAGCTTATGGCAAATCAGATAATGAGGTGAATGTGTAGTGTGGTTGTTTGGGTGTGGGGGAGGAGGAAAAGGTTAGATTTGACACCACAGTTGTCTCCAGACTAATAAGCAGCAGTGTGAAGCCAGAATAATTCATAAAAGGAAAAGTACTGGCCAAGGCATGCTGGAATCACAGAATGATATGGGGTTGGAAGGGACCTCTGGAGATCATCTAGTCCAACCCCCCTGCCAGAGCAGGTCCAC
>JAOXJK010000001.1:6891401-6906866 GCA_025774025.1 Xenus cinereus | reverse complement strand
GGACCTGCTTTGGCAGGGGGGTTGGACTAGATGATCTCCAGAGGTCCCTTCCAACCCCATAGCGTTCTGTGATTCTGAGATGCCACCCCTCAAACCAGCCTCTGCCTGACCGTGGCCACCACCCCTGTGGCCGGTGCTGTTCCAGCACGGATGTAAGCTCATAACCTCGCAGAATACTACCAGCAGAGTGGTTGACAAAGCCGAGCCACCTCGCTGTCACATCCTTAAAGCAAAAGAAAGGTAACACTTAGAGATAAATGCGTTTAAGGTAAACAGACTTTCAAGTTTTTCCACTCGCTTCACGTTCACCCTCCCCATCTTTCAGTGCCGACTTATTAAAGACACCAAAACACCTTGCTCGTGGTCCAAGCCATCGAGAAGGAGTGAGAGGCACGGGATACACCTGAGAATTCAAACCTCAGGGCTGGGCTCTGTGGCTGCCACCCCAACAAGCCCCCACCCTCACTGCCCCGCTCACCGCGGCTCTTGAGCTGTGCCACCCCGGGCTCCCGCTCTGCCGGGAACAACGATGACCAACACCACCAGGCAACTGAAGACCATGGTCTGTAATTTTTACCTCGGTGGGTTCAGTTACAAACCAGTTTTGAGTTCGCTCGTGAGCACCGTAAATTACAGCCCTTCTCTTTGTGCCTCCGGCAGCACAGAAAACCAGCCCCAGCTGCCGGGCTAGAACCATCATCTACCATCAGCCTCACGCCTTCCCCGATCGGTTACAGGTAACGCTTTCTCAAGCTGTTTATTTTTAAGGGAGAAGCCAGATTGATTTATTTATAAAACAAGCACAGAAGGAGTCAAAACCATCAAAAGCTTATTCCCAGAGCTGCAGCCACTTGAAAGGCTGAGGGTAACCGGGCAGCTGTGCGAGGTTCTGCCCTACAGCAAAGGTGAGGCCCCGTAACTTCGTTTAAGTTTCATTCTAGATGGAGCCAAGTTAAATTCTCTCACACTGGCTCCGGGCTGGAGTTGGACACACTTACGAGAGGCCATCTGCCCTGGCCTGGCTGGGACATGCACCCAAGCCCTGTGGCAGCTCTGGAAAGCTTTGTGACAGGCTGCTAGACCTGCTGGTGCTTTTGGCTACCACCAACATCCTACCCAGGGGATAAAAAAGTAGCTCATGCAAATGGAAGTTAATTTTTTTCTAGAGTGATTTCCATTTTATCTTTTATGATACATGACATTTGCATAAATGCTCACCACCACCCAGGAAAAAAAAAAAAATTTAAAAATCCATCTTCAAAACAGCAGAATTGGTTCAAGGGTTCCTCCCAGGTATGAGCTGGGTGGTGGTGTCACCCTCCAGCCTGGATGCAGAAGTAGGGGCTGAAGCCACTGAATGCAGTCCTTGCCCGCGGGAGTCTGAGTAAAAAGCAGCCACTCATTCCTCAACATCTGCTCTTCTGAGGGCTTTGTCATCACTGTTATCAAGCCAAAGTTTGTTAGTTTTGGCTCTAAACCTTTCCCTACTTGAAGCGGGACAAGTCTCAGCACAAGATGATTTAGCCACCACCATTTCATTGGGAAACCTTCCCCTCTGTACTCCACGTAGCAGCAGTAACTGCAGGAAAACGTCAGAGTCAGCGCTACTTCTTGGCTGGAAGTACCTGGGCAGTCTCAGAAGGGATGGGGAGGAACATGCTCTGAAGGGGAACTTTGTCCCGTGCAACAAGACAGGCATCTACCCTCAGCAGAATCAAGACTCACTCATGGTAACACCCACGGAAGGCAGCCATGGAAACACAAAGATAAGATACTATTCTTCCATGTATCCAATATTCCTCTTGAGAAAGTCATTTTAATATTGCAAAAATATTGGGAGTTGTGGGGGGGAGGCTTTTACCTACTTCAAACACTGTTCAGGATGGACTTGATTCCTGCAAGGACCCCGGTCACAGTTCCTGAAGCCCAGCAATGAGAATTCACATCTCTTTACAGAAGACACACATAATCCTCCTTTCTTTTTTGTTTGTGCCTCCCCCCCCTTGGTGTGACAGGATTGAGCTCTACTCACACACGCATCCACAGCTGCAAAAAGAAAAGTTGTTAAATTGATACTGGCCATTAAATAAAGTCCTTTCCCTCCTCTGAGAAAGGTGCATGCTATTGGGTGACAAAGAACAAAATTCCACCTCCCATCTGCCATGTTTTCATTGGTTTTATCCCAGTTTAATAGATGATTTATCAGATTTGTGCAAGACAGTTACCTCTAACACAAGGGGAAAAAAAATAAAATCACAACAATATATACACACAAAACAAGATACACAAAATAGAGCTAAGTTTATATACAGGTAATTAGCAGCTAGACTCTTAACTTCATTTAGTACATGGCTTTACTTACTACAGTTTTAGGCACAGAGAAGAATTTACCAGTAGGATAATCGCTATAATGAAGGGCCACAATAAATACCTCGTTCCAAGTCCTCACTGGGCAGAAATTGGTTTATCTAATGAAGATCTAACTCTCACTTCCCACCGGTTGAGGATGCAGCCCTGCACAAAGGATGAAAGAACATGATCCAGCTAATGCAGCATACTGCAACTTTACACTTCAGATATTAAACATCTAATTTATTTGTGTTTTTTTTTAAATAGGGTTATGTTACAGAGTTATTGGACTGAATTAGCATCAGGTTGTTTTTTTTTTCCCCTCCCATTTGCTTAGCATGGACTCTCAGCTGTAAACAACTCAAAGAAGAGCTGGCAAGAAATGATTAGATGTCAAAAATGCTTTGTATGCACTTCACATTTATAACGAAGAATTTGCTTTAACAGGATTTAAAAAGCACAAAGGTCATGAAACATTTAAATTTACTTAGCAGGTTATGTTAATAAATTACGATGCACCATCCACCTGTGGGGACTCAAGTCCAGGCTGCACCGAGGCAGGTGCTCGGATGTGGTTTATGTGCTTCTTTGTCTTTCTTTCTGATTTAGGGCTACGGACTCAGCCCAGCAAAATAAGCCTGTGCTTTACTCGTAGCACACAAGCAGCCTTTTTTGTGTCAGCGGCACTTCTCCCATGTGATTATGCATGCCAAAGTGCTTCGCCAGACCCAGGAATGGCCACATATTTTAATTACTGATTGCTTATGTATAGTCTGCCTGTCACAATGAGCAACAAGGATCGCTTACCCAGTGAAAAGGCTGAGAAGAATAACTACAGAACAGAACCAGCCAGATACCATAACAACACAATTAAAAATTTAAGCAGCAAGCAGATAATTAAAAAAAAACACAACAAAAAAACCAACAACTTTAACTTATGAGGCAGGTTAAAAATGAGGCAAAGATTTTTGCTTCACAACAGCTTCATTTACAAGTACAGCTCAGCAAGTTTGAAATACTTTATCACAAGAACTACAAACTTGTTTATCACAGTTATGTCAGAGCTCCTCGCTGAAGGGTGTGTCGGTTTCTATTATAGCCGCTCCCCTCCTCCTCTCCAAGGTTTATTACTCAGCCACTTGGAAAAAAAGAGGGGGTTGCTTGAGGCTTTAGAAAGTGCAGAGAATAAGTGAGTTTTTCCCTTTAGAAAAAAACCAACAAAACACTGAGAACTCTTAAACACGCAGGAATAACAAGAAATTTAGAGGGTTTGGCATTTGATTCTAAAATGGCTATTCTTGATGTTTTCAGGTGTACAAAAAAGAGAAGAGAGTTTTAATGTGGAAAAGCAGCTTTGCCGTATTAAAAAAAAAATCATACCAACACATAAATATATTTTGAGACCGTCTTTAAAAGCATGTCTATTGAACAAAGGCAAAATAACGCCAACTTGGACGATTCAGGAGTGACGTGCTCTTACACACGCAGCGCTCTCCTGTAACTCCGCTTTGCTCGCAGGAATTTTGGCTGTAACTTCAGTTATGCATTGGCAGGGCAGAACCAACTAAGGCTGTGAAGAGAGGATTATTAGGGCTGTCAAAACTACAGGAAGATCAAATGACAGTTTTTTAGAAGTAACAGAACTTACAACTATGCAGTGTAGTACAGCTATTGTTCAAAAAGTAACAGTTTCTTCACAGGAACCCTAAAGTAAAAGGTTAAGACTTTCGACGTAAGGTTCTCGCATTTGGTACGAAGTTGACTTGTTTTTATGGCTTCTCTGCTCTAGGGTCGTCACTGGTACAGAACAGTGGGGTCACAGATTGTCAGGAGGCTCTTTGGCTGTCAGTGCGAAAAACCGGCGTGTGGCGCGTATCCTTGAGGCTTCTCCGGTGCCCGTCGCTGGACACGGAGGTTGCTGGAGCGTGACCAAGAAGAAAGGTGGGCTGGGAAGAACGGCGAGACTTCAAGTGAAGCAGCAGAGCGACGCAGTCACCCTCTCAGAGCTTGGGCCGCTCTCTCAACGAGAAGATCAAACCAGAAACCAGCCTCTGTGCGGCCTTGAGTCGAGCGGGGACAGAGCAAGGAAGCAGAGGACTCCACCGCTGGCGGGGAACGAAGCCAAGCCAGATAATACAGACAACAACAACAACAAAAAAAAGCGTGTCACGCTGGTCAGAAACTGCAGTTTTGACATTATCTCGAGCTCCCACGAACAGACACACACATGTGGGCAAGACAAACGGAGCTCTCATTTTTGGCTTCAGAAAGAGCAAAAAGGCAGATTCGCCATTCAGTTTGCTATGTACAACAATACTGCTCTGTACACTTCATTAACAAGACGCTGCCTGCTACAGTTCAGCGTTACTTAAATAAAATTCCTCTTAGTCACAAAGAGCAACGGGTGAGTATCCCTGTAGGAAAGAGAGCTGAAACCCACCACTGTCCGTGACCGCGCGTGATGTCAGTCCTTCTGGGATGAACATGAGTGGTCATTCCACAGCGTCTAGTACCTCCTTAGCTTGTCAGAAACGGACAACTTCCCCTTTCTTCTTCCAGTTTGTTTGATCCCAACCCTGTCGGGACAATTCTAGTACAAAGCCGTGCTACGACTTCCACCCGGTTGCCAAAACGTTCCCATCCCAATTACGCAGTCTCCTTCAGTAGCCCCAGTTTCCGAAGTGCCTCTCTCCTCGCTTCTTCTGTTGAGCCACGGCCGGAAAACTTTACCGTTATCCCTTGGGATCGAAATCCTGAAGGTCTAGGCAGCGAACCTGACCTCCTCCTCATATCCAGGTTTAGACTAGGTTGTTTGTAATCATTAGAAGTTTTTGGTGTGTTCTGCTGCGCGCTGCTGACCTTGTTAGCAGCAAGAGCTGCCTCTGGTTTGATTGTTACAGTTTTGCCCATAGGAAGGAAAGGGCTGGGCTCGCTTTTTAAGATCTCGTGGATGTTTTGATATCCATTGGGAACAGCGTCTGCCCGTTTGGGCTGCACATCAAGCTGCTGAGTGCTTGGGGCATGGTCCACTTGGTCCTGAGCTGGCTTTCCCTTAACTAGGCCAAGTTTTGTCAGGGCCTCGTATCGCGTTTGCTCAGAGGAAAGATCCCTTAAGGAAGAACTTCTGTTACGTGACAAGAAATCATTTTTCTGCAGCTTCTCCTCCAGATCAGGTGCCAGAAAAGCTCCTCCATTGATGTTGGCCAGCACCTGGGCTTTCCGCTCCTGGACGTTAACAGCTGCTTTTGAAATGGTCTCACTGAATTCTTTGCCACTGACATTTGTTATGTTGATGTTGCTCGGGAAGCGGTGCAGTTTGGGTGCGGGTGCAGGAGGGTGCTTCGGAGCTGCAGAATAGCTACCGTTGGCTATGGGGGTCTTCTTCCTGTCCGAATTCCCTTCCTTGAGGGCACTGGGGAAGCGCGCCCTGCCCTCCGTCTGCTGCTCAGACATCTTCTGGGCTATGATGAGCGGGGTGGGGATAGAGCGAAGCAATTTTGGGTGCTGCACCGGAGGAGGAGGTGGAGGAGGGAGGGGAAGGGTCTCAGCCATCGATGGTGGTGGTCCCGGGGGGCATGGGGGAGGATCAGCGGGTACAGGTACAGCTGGCTTGGGGCTCTCGGTTCTCCAGGTAGCATCCGACACTTGAAAAGACAAAGCAGCAATAATGTCAGAATACAATACAACGAGCAGAACACAAGGCTTTCTTTCACCTAGGATTAGCAAGCATCAGTACTCCCCTCCCCCAAGCTTCCTAATTCAAACTCAGCCCACGTTGCCAGAAGAAACTATAAACTGAACTCCCAGCAATGGCATCTTGTAGGCGATGCTATAGTTCAAATCACCATATATACAAGGCATTCACTAGAAGATCTCTTTCTGCCATTCATTCACCATCTGCTTTACTGTGTTTCAATGGGCTAATTTCTTCTGTAAGAGTTACGCGATTCTTCCTTTATTATAACAGCTAGGGGAGGACACATTACATCCCACTGTATATACCAGCTGATAAATCCATTCTCTGAAAACAGAGAGAAGAAACTCTACAGGGTGAAAAAGCAATATGCCATGTATTATCTCGTCACAAACTTATTGATAGGATCGTGTGGCTTTCAGTCCCACAGGAAGTAACACTACAAAGAGTCTGCTATCTTAAAACTCTTAGAGAAAGTCTTAAGAGGTCTTGGAGAGAAGCAGAGCGTGAATACATGGATAAGCACAAGTCTGCCTTGCTGTGATGACTCTGCATAATACCCAGTTCTGTTAAAACTCAGTCACCCGGCAGGGGACTGAAACAGCAATCCAACAACTTAATCGTATGCATGACCTCCATGAGAAAACACCCAAAGAGTTACAGTAACAGCAAGAATTTCAGAAATCCCAAGTCAATCACAGCCCTTAGAGCTCCTGATGTGTAACAGATTCATGGTGACATAGTAAGGAAGGTATGGTATTTCTTTAGCTGTTTCTGTTGAGAACTGGAGTATGCCAGGGCTAGGTCAAAGGGAAAACCACACTTTCAAGCAAGACTACTACCTGGTTCTGCGTCTCTGCTAGGAGGGCCTTCATGGTCACTGCTCTCAGGTGTTGACTGTACTAAGTCGATGATATCTTCAGTCTCTGAATGACTGGACACATTTTCTTCCGTTGACCTTGGAGACTGACAGTGGATGCCACTGTCACATAGGACCGGCTCCTCCAAGTCATCTTCTAAGGCATCTATGGTTTCCTCAAAGAACATGAGAACATCCTGCTCTTCATGAGTTAAGTGTTTCAGACTCTCATCATCCTATGAGGGGGGGAAAAAAAGAAAAAAGCCGGAAAGATTAACACTCTACAGGTAAGTACACTGATAGCAAACACAGCACCCCTTTTCAAAGGCCAAAAGGGGCAGCACAGGAGACAGCAGTCACAGCAGAAGCACCTTCTGCTTGCTGTTTCATCCCTTCCCAGACAGGCATGCAGCCACTACAATGCAAGAGAGAAAAAAGCCAGGAGTGTACAGTGCGCAAGTTTTGACCAAAGAACAACAACTGGTATTTCATCCTTTGAAGTACCTAACTTCAGTTCACAGACAAGCATCCATGTGAGTTGGAAAGAACAAATTGCTAAAATATCATAAAAGCAGACCAAAAAGCAACCCCCCACCCCACACCTGTGCCTTTATAAGGATTAAGATGCTTCTTCAGGCTCTAAACTGGAGTAAGGTGTTTAAGTTGCTGTGTCAGGTTCAGGGACAAGGCTTGGGAGCAGCATGGGAGGGACAGGGGGTATTTAGGACAGTCCAACAAAGGGGTTGATTCCCCTTTTGCTCTGGAACAAAGTGGGACTTTGCTTCTAGAGGCAGAGCTGGAGCTGAAATCTGGCTCTACCTCTGCAACCTGTGAGTTAATCGGAGTTACATGGTAGATTACAAAGAAGTAATAATATGGAGGGAGAGAAGCTTTTTACCTTTGAGTTACAGAAAGGAAAAAATTAAAATAAATACGAAGATGTGTTCTGTAGCAGGGAAGTGCCTTGGGCTATTTTCTCCAGCAGGAAATAATCCTATAGACCACAGAAGTGATAAATAATCACTTGAATTATCCAGTCTTCATTTTCTATGAGTCACTGCTCTTGATTAACTTGATTAACACAACATCACAATGAGAAGGTAGGCAGCAACGCGCAAACTCTTCTCCCTCCACCTACACCCTGGGAAACACTCACTTTTCCAGAAGCTTGGAGGTGACAAAGGATGATTAGGAAAGGCACTACATTAAGACGATGGATACAGGAAAGATATTTCCCAAGAGAGCTGTGTAAATTCTGGAATGTAACTAAGTATTGTTGAAAATTAAGTGATGTTTTCCCTTTTCTGGATTGAATTTCTCTCCCACTGGGCATATACTGGAAACTTCGCCATCAGTAACTTGACAAGAAGGCACCAGCAAAGCAAGGCAGTTTCATTTCTCATCTCTTCGCTTCTCCAAGGTTATCTGACTGTGTGCAGGTAAAGTAACAAGGCTACTTCTCAATGATGGATCAGGGGAATTTAGGTAGATACATAAAGATATGCAGTGCAAATATCCAAGGGGTAGACATGTTCTTGCTGGGGCAGCACAACTTGCTTCAAACTCACCGTGCCTGTTCAGATCATCTTACAGTAGATTAGGATAGAAAAAAAAAAACCCCTATGTGCAGCTCTACCCATTAATTCAACTCCTTGCGCAAACAAAGCTTTTATCCCTGTCCCCAGCATTAAAAATAAGAACAATATACCTCTGTAGAAAAGTAATGCCTATAGATTAAGAACTATGAAGTGCCGCATTGTGCCAAGTGGCAGGTAGTCTCCAAGCACTCAACACACTACAAATGAGAAAATAAATGCTTCGGGGCTCTTAGTTGCCTTCTCCTGTGTGGCCTGTTTTTTCCCCTGTAAATAAACGAATTAAAAACAGGAGACAGTTGTCTTTCAGCCACTCTTACTCAGCCACTTCAGGACAGGTTTGCTTATCTGTGGCTGCAATCCTGTGAACACGGCAGTGTTCAGTCACAGCCGGCACAGTTTTCTGGAAAAACAGAAGACTGAAGCCTTGCAAGGAAATATAAAGTTGGTTTCAACAAGAGGCTCGTGATCCAACTGCATTTCTAGAGATTCAGATCTATTGTCACCAGGGTGAATGCGGTTTGATGGCTGGGGAAGACATACAGAGGTGTGGGTATTTGTAACTTTGCCTCACCATCCACAGCGCGCTGCCAGAGTAAGTAGCTTATTCCAGCTTGCAGCAAAACTGCTACACAAGCTTAAATTTGGATGCCATTTGCAATTGCCTATTTAAAGGCCTAACTTCAAAGGCTGACGTATTCCACAGCTCGCACCCACTACACGGCAGAGCTCAGTTTTCAAAGGCCAAGGAAAGTTTTACAGCTGCACTTGAAAAGTGAGAGACAGACAAGCCTTCCTTTTTTTTTTTTTTCTTTTTTTTTTTTTCCTCCTCCTTAATGGATGTTGCAATCTCCTTCCTTCCCCACCCAAATACTCATAAGGCTGCTATGTCTGGTAGGCGAGAGAATGACAGGAAAGGAGCCGTTGTTAGGTAGGCCCTGGCTGGAGCTGAACAAGGCTCCAAGGAGCTTTTGTTGCGGGTGAGCTCATTGCAAGAGCCAGACTTCCGCAGGCAAAGGGCAAAAAAGGGGGTTGTGTTTAAGAAGTTCACAGTGGCAGCAGAGCCAGGCCGCGGCACAGTAGAGAAATGACTGCACCACAATTCGTTCATTTTAAAGAACAACTGCTCCCGCATAAGCTTAACTCCTTTGGTCAAGAGCTGAGCAAAACAGAGCGATGTGCTCTGGGCAACCCTGCTTAGCTGGGGAGTTGGACTAGATGATGTCTAGACGTCCCTTCCAACTCTGTCAAATCCATGAATGACTTTCAGAAGCCCTTCCTTGTATCCGTTTTTGTGCTGCAAACCTGAGTGCTTTTCCATGCCAGGTAAGATGTGCAGGAGGGTTGGTCAGCAGAGCTCTGCCTGACTGACCATCCCTCACGGATCTTACCCAAGTGAGCAGTTTCTCATCAGGTGAAGAATCTGAAATGACTAATCATCCCTTTGCAAATCCATATAGTAACTGGCATACCTAGATTTTAAAAAGCCAACCTCATCTCAGTTAGCACTTTGTCCTCTTTCCTCATGCTGTTTTCCTTCAAGATGACCAATGTCACATTTCCTCAGGAGGGGTAAAAAAAAAAAGAAAAAAAAAAAGAAAAAAAAGAGAGAGCAGTTCTAGAGATTAGGCAGCATTATGGCAGGTCACCATACTGGGACGCAAGGCATCCAGCCTGCCTAGAAACTCCCTCAGGCAAACCATGTTTCAGTTTGCGAGACAAGGAAATAATCCCATTTCAGACACAGAAGCACAGTGAAGATAAATCTACTTAAGCTGGTCAAACCAAAGGAGCTCGGAGATCTAAAGTACAAGCAGTGACTTGCTTTACTGCTGGTCTGAAAACAGTGGTGTATTATTAAATGCCCACCTGTATTACTTATATTAGAATAGAGCTTCCTGAAAAAGATGTAAGGAATTTTGTCGTGGTTAACTGATGCCAGTTTTAACTAAGGTTACCAAGTCTATTTCTAATTAATTTATTTCCCACATACTCCAAGTACTGGAAGAGTTCATATTCTTCCTGGGTTGGTTTTCCAGGCCTCCTGTCTGCCTGAACAATCTGGGTTTTTAACAGTCAAAGCAGAGTCTTTTCAGCCACTCGAGTTACTCCTCTCATACTTTCCACCAAGTCCCTACATATAATACACAAAACTAAATCTCACCTGCACCTAACATTACCAACTTTAAATCTACTGTCAAAAGATAAGATTAAATTTGAAACTTGGAAATTGTACCTTAGCTGAGGATTAAAGGGACTGCTTGGACAGAAGACATTTTGGATGCAAACAGCTGAAATAACTCAGTCTGCTCAGCTGGCATTAATATTTTAGATCCCTATGCAGCCAAACATTTCCTGCTTAGCCCAAACAGGAAAGAGTCTGTTATGACAGTATTTGGTATAAAAGAGGAAAAAAGAAACAGGAAAAAAAAAAGAAAAAAGAACAGAATCTATCTCATAGAAAAGATCCCTTTCCTACCTGTCCAAAACAGTGACTTAATATCAGAGGCCCACAATTTTTCACGTGGATCTGAAGAAAATTTTAACGTCACATCCAGACCTAGAATCCTAAGACCAGCACAGCTTTGGCAAAAACAGAACAGCAGGGGAAATCCCAAGACATCTGCAGTGGTTAAAACAACTAAATAAAAGTATTCTTCTGAAAACTGCTAGAGAACTAAACTTCAGTTAGCAAAATACCAGGAGAACACCTGATTTGATAAATCACTTGATGGTGCCAAAGAATTAATAGGCACAGTTCCACGGGAGAGAAGTGACTGGATGCTTCTCAAAAAAACATAAGGGAAGCAAACTATTCCAATATGCAGTAGAAAGAGACCAACGTAGCACCTCTTAGGCCTTAGCCTGTTAAGAACAAGGCAGGCAGTTCTATTACTAAAAAGAAAGTGGGGGAAATAAAAAAAAGTCCTGCATGCAGGAACAGCATCAGAACAGGTACAAAAGCTTCAGCACAGAAGAAAAAGGCAAGTACCTCCGATTATATTTCTAGAAAAGGAAAAGAGAATGGCTCATACCCCTGCATTGCTTAAGTCGGAAGCAAGTGAGTTACAGATAAGAACAAGAACTACCACTCAGGATCAGACCAACAAGTCCATTTAGCTCAGCATCCTGCCTTCAGCCACCGCTAACACACAGGACGAGGGAACGGGCTTGGGAAGAGCATTGCTGTAAATTGGGTGGATTTGTATGTTTCTTCCCTACATTCTTCCAGTTTCCAGCAATACATGGCTTAAGGACTTCCCAGTTGCATCCGCATCTGTGTACTTAATAGCCCTTAATGAGCTTTTCTAGCATGAATTCATCTTATTGTTTAAGCCCATTTAATTGGCTGGCATTCACAACATTCTGTGGCAATGAGTTCCATAGTTTAATTGTGTGCTGTGTCAAAAAGTACTTCCTTTACGACACACTATCTGATAATTTTGATAATACCATCTCATTTGGTGAAGACGACTATAATACTGAATGTTGTTTTCTTCAGTTTATTAACATAATTGTACCTGTGTGCTTCATAATAGTTAGCAAAGCATATAATCAATAGGTCTTAACTGAGGAAACAAATGATCTAGAAATATTAAAAAAAATAAACTAGATGAACTGAAGTCATAAACTGATTAAATTACTCCTAACCTACTTTTAAAAGAGCAAGCTAAAAACATGCAAGATCTACTTGAACTCTGAAGACATCTCTTTGGTTATCAAACTTAGTCTGATCATCTTACAATTTCCTCTTCCCTTTAATTTCTATGTTAGAACAACATTGAGAAAAATTGGGAGACGTTTCAGGCACAAGCCACTAAAACGCTTTTTATAAAATTCAAATAATTTTACCCCAATCTCATTTCTCACAAGAGGGTTACTGACTTGGCCAATGGGCATAAGCACGAGGTGTGATAAGCCTTGACTTGAAGGTCATGGTCCCCAAAAATACACTGAACAAGGAAACTATGCCTAGATGAAGTTGCCGAAGGTATCTGTGGAACTGGGGCCACAGGGGAGAGATTGTTATTTTTGAGAACAGCATGGATTGTAAATTGTATAATGAAATGAGACAAATCCTGAGCAGATTTATCCCTACACCTCTATTATCTGACACTTCACTAGCAACAGCAGACAATTCACTTAGTATCTGTTGATGCCCTAACGCTGGAAGATGTTGCTGCAAGAACTGGGTAGGACAGAATGAGACCTTCATGACCCAGGGAAGTGCACTGGTAATCCACAAGACGAAATTCAGTTGAAAGACACATAAATACAGAGTGATGAACAACATCTAAGCGGCAATACAAGACGGGAGGAGTTGCAGGTCAGTTTAAGCGCCGTAAAGAGGAAAGAGAGGGCTGTTCAGGTACGCGAATGCTGTTCTGGGATATATTAACCTGGGTGATGAAATAACAGCACATCCTCATTTGGAACACAGAGTTCAGATGCAGTCGCTGAACTTTGGAAAGGATGCAGCCAAGCTGGGCTGGGTCCAGGACAAAGCGAGGAGCACTGAGGGTTTAGCTACACCCGAAGGCCGGAAGAATAGAGAACGTTGTTTTAAAACAGGATACGTTAGGTTTCATGGGGTGGTATGCAGACGCAGCCCTGATTGCATTTTAATATATAAAATGTTGACCACTACGTGCACTAAAGGCAAGACAAGTGAAAATTGGCTCTCGCATTACAAAAACTCTAATCCAACTATTCCCTGAAAAAGAAAGTAGAAAGGAAAAGTAGTGCCATACAAAGAAACTGCTTTGGAAGTTCAGGAGCGCCTGTCAGTGAGGGCTAGGGAGCACAGCTCCCCACCTGCTGGAATAATCTCTATTTACCAGATGCCGTCTTGAAGCGGAATGATGCAGTTTATAGATCCTGAAGGTAATTTGTGTTCTATGCACATTCTCACCAGCACATTTTACAGCTGAAAGGTCATTTCTTGTTAGGAGTCAGGCTCTTTACCTTAGTTCTGTACTCATGGCCCAAAGCAAGCAGACTTCAAGCCCCTCTTCCTCTCTGGAACAATGACTGTTATTTTTCTAAGGCATACCGCTTTCGAGTCACACTTAGTTTGAAGCGGATGAAACATAACACAGCTCTCTGCACACCCTGTAAGGAATGGCTTCCACCTGCCCAAAGACAGCTGTATCCATGGAAAGTATCAAACAATCATAAAAATTCTTCTCCTTTTTTGGTGTATTGTTATTTGGCAAAGTATTTGGACACAGTGAAAGCCCTTGTAGTACAGTACAGCCTGCAGAGTATCAGGATCAAGGGGGAAAACCACCTTAATTTTATGAAAGGAGTCTCTTTCAGGACTTTCCCTTGAATGTACCTGAAGTGCAGCTCAGCATCACAAGATTCTTTGTGAGAGAAAGGGTGGCAGTGGGCTAACAGACACACAATCTGTCCTTCTGCAGTAACTCCTAAAACCACACTGGAATCCCAGGACCTCTTCGGAGAGGCTGGGGCAAAGAGACAGTAATGCAGTGCACTTAGAAAACCAGCTCTGTTGCATTTGAACGATCCAAAAATTATAAAGGTCATAGCAACTAATATTTAGGCTCCAAGAGACATCATGACTACAAAATAACCAGGTCAACCCTGAGTTAAATGGCTGAAGTGCACGAAATAAGATAATGAGCCACCGCAAACTACTCAGAAGATACTTCAGGGAAGTACTGAAGTATAGAATACTACTTGTTCTTCCTGTGTATGTAACCAATGTTCAAAGTGTCACCTGTACTGCAAAAGGTGTTTGTTAGCGACAAACCATCTTCAGTGACTTGGTATCAAGTCTTGTTAGAGCCCCAGAGGAAGCTTGTTAACAAACAGAATAAGCAGGGCAAGAGGCCTTTAGAATCATGGCCATCTGCTAATTTAAGCCATTTGATTCGTAACCAAAAGAGACCAACCAAATTCTCGAGGTCACCACTGCCCCCAAAAAAGCAGTGATGAACTACGGCATTAAACAAGGACCTGTCTGAACCAAAGGCAAAAATAAAATTAAATTAAAACAAAACAAAAAACCAACAAACAACCCACAGCACGATCCCTTGAGAGTTACAAGAACTCATTATCCCCCAAACCTATCACTCAGTAAGACATGTTCAGATACATAAGGTAAGTACTCAAGTCACATCAACAGATCCAAGACCCTGACACAGCTTATTATTAGAGCAGTTCCAAGTACTACAGCTCGCTTTAGGTACAACCAGCTCCTTTGGCATGATTTTCGTAGGCGATACCGCTGTCCTGGCATGTTACTCACACCTAGAAACTGAAGCAGTTACTCACGGCTGAGAATAGATACACGGTACAATTACCGGAGTGAAGCACTGAAAAAGAAGGATTGGCTTTAAGTAGTCGGTCTGTGCCTATTGGGTCAATGGAACAAGACAAATTGCTTCAAAAAAAGCTGAGACCTAGTTTTATCTCCGAATTAAGTGTCCTTAAATTGCTGCAAGTGTCTTTCACTGCAAGTTAATTCTTATACTACATACCAGGGAGCGTCATTCAAGAATGGGCTTTGGAAGTCAGAATTGCCAGGCAGAACAGGGTGGGTTTTTTTTATCCTCCCCTTTGGATAGTGCAACTGATTCCATGTATCGAGAAGGGACACTTGTCTCATCCTTTTGCCAAGCATAACTGTGGATACCACCTTCATTAAAAAGAAACCAGAATGTATGTGCAAATTCATGTTCTCCTATATAAGAAATTCTATGGTTTCAAAAGTTGGCATGACATGAAAATATCAAGGCAAACATTCCTCCCATCTAAATGTGGGCATCTTGTACTCTTCAGCTGCTGTGACAGATTTCACAGCATAAATCCAGACTCAAACATCTATCATTTATATGGAAAATTCTACTGCAGTCAAGACAGGACATAGAATCATAGAATCATATGGGGTTGGAAGGGACCTCTGGAGATCATCAAGTCCAACCCCCCCACCAGAGTGGGTC
>JAOXJK010000001.1:6860835-6883730 GCA_025774025.1 Xenus cinereus | reverse complement strand
AGGAGCCAAAAGCCAGGAAACAAACAGCATCATCCCATTTACTGCACAATATATTTAAGGCAATTAGAGTTGACAATTTTTAGAAACTTATCATACATTTTTAAAAGGGCACCATATCAGTCTCTCCCTCCCCTCGCTGTACATATAATTTCTACAATACTCTTTGCATAAAACATCTTTTAAGCTACATTTCCAAGCCTAGACTGTACTCTGAGCATCACACACACACCTTCCCTGTTCTTAAACAGCGATTTCCCAGTGATACAACTGAAACAGAACCGGTCAGTGAGCTTCAAGGTTTGTTTAGTCCCATCAGCTGTACGCAGACACGGCAACGCACACAGCGCCGTGCACACCATCAGTTGTCTTGTACTCCATGGCCCTGCCTGAGTTTGGAGAGTTAAGCATCTGGAAAAAAACACCTGGAAGTACTCTGAGGTCATTCCAAGCGTTACCGTGGGACAGGTTTTATAAAAACGCCGGTACAGGGGCAGACCAGAGGCCTGTATCTCCTTTAGCCTCTGACAGCAGCGGACGCCGAGGGAAGAGCGTGTAAAACAAAGCAAACAGAGAGCAGGAATTCACTCCGATTCCTGCACGTTGTGGTCAGGAGACCACAGGGCTTCCCAAAACAGCCCAGGTGTTTGTGTCTAATAACGTGACGGATTTTTCCTTGTTCCGAGGTTTTTACCTCTGAACCTGCTGTACAAGATCACAGCTAAACAAAACCAACTGGCCCGTGACATGCCTTCACCGAGCCACTGCTGCTACAGGCTCCTCACAAGTAACCGATCCGGCACGGTGCACACATTTCCTCCTCGTGAACAGAGCTATTGGCAACTGAATTCTTCCTACCTCCTTCAGTATATGAAATACAGACTAAATCCTCAAGCTTCAGAGGTAACCCATGGCCTACCCTCGTGATATACAGTAGGATTTAAGCTTTCTGGTAGAAGAATAGACAAAGTGACAGTGCTGCCTACAAAGGACAAACCTCACGGGCAAGCTGACTAACCCTAGGAGCACACAGGATGGATGAAAAGGTATTACTTTGAGCACATAAAAACCACAGAATCAGACAGTAAATTTATAAGCTGCTCTTACAGAAGGAGTAAAATCAAAAATTCTTTACGTTTAGGAACCAAGGCAAACCAGAATTGGCCAACACAGTTAAATTCCGACTTTTCTTCTCCGTACGTGCAGACCCTTCTGATAATCTGCTAATGCATTTCATTATGATGCACATTCCTTATCTTCTCATGAAAAATCCTGTCTGGCCAAACCAGCCATGGGTATTTAACATCCAGTAACCAGGAAATGTTCCTGCCCTTGTTTAGAGAGGGACTGTCACCATAGTACAGCCAGCCAAATAGAAATGCTGACCATTAAAAAAAAGAAAACAACAAAAAAATATACCCCACACCCTCACGCTATGACAGATGGTCCTCCAAACAAGAGCCAGGCCAACAGCATTTTAATGGACATTTCCTTGGATATCAATTCTGATTGCTTCTCAATGCCTGCTCTGAAAATAAGCCGAGCGCTGTTTACCAAAGTGGGAACGCGGGGTACTCTCACAGTAGCATGTCAGCCCAGGATGGACAGGCAGCATGTCAATCAAAGTAATTAGAGTGTGAACAGTCATGTGAGACTCCCAGAATTCAAAGGAATTTAATGCAAGTAGCCCCAATGTTTTGTTTTAAACTTTCTGGTTTCTGTGGTGCATTGGTGACAATTCAAACTTTCCTCTGCAGGCTGGAGAGCTGCAAAATCCGTTAATTTTAAAACTAAAAACAAAGATTCTCTCAGTCCTCTAAATCTGGAAGCCGGAGCCTCAAGAAACACACTGAATGTCATTCATACGACTTGCACTAGAATTTGAGAGAGCTGCCAACAGTGAAATAATTAATCCTGTGTACATAAGTTTTTAAAAGAACTAGATGGGCAAGGCACCAATTCAGTAAAACTTAAATCCAGTTGACTTCACTAGGATATTTCATCACACGCTTAAATGGTTTGCTGAATTGAATCTCAAATTAAATGTAGCAACCACTTAAAAAGAAAGGAAACAATCACAAACCAACATTTTCATCACCTCAGTAATAATTCAATTAGAACACCGAATTCTCCAAATCATGCTTTGCTCAGAAACAATGCTTAAGGTCACACCTTTGAGCACATTAATCCAAGCCTCAAGATACCAGAAAAAGAGGGTTCAAAACCGTGCTTCATTCTTAACTGGTCTTTCTGGATTTTCAAGAGCAGCCTTTTCATTTTTTTCAGACCCAATACTTTAGAAACTTCGTCACCTTCTGAAGACAACTAAGCCAACGCAAGACAAGAGACCTTTTGCAAAAGCCTATATCATCATTACCTCATCATCCTCTCTGCAGTGTTTGGGAAACGCTGCTTCTTTTAAAACAGACAGTGAAACACCAGTGCGGGATTTGATGATGCACGCTGGTCCAGCCTCAAGACAGAATTTATTAAAGGAGAAATCTGTGAAGCAGGATCTCACATGCCTTATCCCTTGCAAGTGAAATCTGTTCCCAGTTCACTACAACAGCAGTTTCAGGTGAATCCTGCTGCCTAAAGCAAAGAAGACCAGTGCCAAAGGTCCATATACAGCAGCATGGCTTAAATCACCGGAGAAGGATCCCTGAAGTGCTCACATTTCCCATGCATTTACAGCCACAGAATCCTTCCCTGCCCCAACTAAAAATAAAACTATAGCCAGTGACAAGTAGTTACTTTTCTTTAGATTAACGCCTTACCCAAGGATAGGGATAAGGCTCTCACTGGTACTCTACAGTTGAGATTTGATGACCAGTGGTAAAACTACATATGATACCCAGGGCTGTCCAGTCCAGTATTACATGGGGGTTTCAACACATGCAGGCGATGGCTGAGGACCCCTCTGACTTCAAATGCCCTTATGTCAATTTCAACAAGGAAGGCATCCAATTCCATTAAAGTTACTCTTTTAAAATCTCCCCTGTTAACATCAGGGCGGTGCTATCTATGACAGCCAATGCTTTAGAAACGTGAAATGTACATAAACAATTTCAGGCAGAGACTCCTCTGTAATTAGTCAACTTCTGTCTTGTTACAGGTGTAGCATCACTGGGGTTTAGGGTTTCATTATGTAACTGCTGTTACAGTCATAGCAAAGGTGAACCAAATCCTGTTTTACAAAAGCATTTGAGACAGTAAGATAATTTTCAGCCCCAGTACGTCTGTGTCACAGACTCACAGCTGCAACTTTGGTGCCTTTCCTATGTTTCTTCTTCTTCTTCTAGCTTTACTGGTATAGGGAGGAGGGCAGAAGACATCTGAAGCACAAAGCAGAGTTGTTTACTTTAAAAAGCAGGTAATTTAATGCACGTTTCATTCCTGTGTAAGTACATAAAGGTCTGCCTGCCCAAGGCAAACAGAGCTGAAACCAGCACTGGCAAAACACAGCAGTAAAGTCTTGCCCTGGACATTCCTCGGTACAGGGAAAAATCAATACACGCCCAAATGAAAATGATATCTTTAAGCAGCTAGTTACACTGGAAATTAAAATTCCTTGCTTTTATTTTTTAATTAAAAAAAAAAAGGAGGAGAGAGGACTTGGTAACAGTGTTTGACACAGCCTGTTTGGCTGGCTTTGAAAGCCACATTCATATGCTCATTTATTTTCATGCTCCAGTATTTTAGAAGGTCAGTCAGCCTGAGACTTGTCAACTGTTCAGGAGTTAAGTTGTTCCAGTTACTATATCCAACCAGCAAGCCCCTCTGCCAACATTCCTGGTTAATATTTCTCTCAGAGGCATGCAGAGAAAAAGCAGCTATGACCAACAGGAGTTTTACTATTGACAAAATAGAGAGATGTAGTATAGAATCTCCCCGTTCCTTTCCAGTGTCCGACATTACTTGTACTTCTAGTCATAAAACCTCATTTCACTCATTTGCTCTCTGTTGGAAAAAACCCAAACAAATCCTTGATAAGAAAGGTCGAGTTGGAAAAATCTGTTCCATTTCTGAGAAATAACTAGTATCTTCGTTTCTTGGAGTCCTAAGTGAGCAACTTTTTTTTTTTCCCCCTGTTTAAACACCAGCTCCCCCCTTATACAGCAGTAATTACCTCAAAGGAAGGAGAAAAGCCACAATCGCTATTCTCTAATAGTAGTACCTGTGCAATGAAGGCCATCTGCAATGCTGCATTAGTCAAGGATCTGTAGAAGAGTCTTAAAATAATACCTTTTTATTAGCCTAAGCCAGAAATTGCAAAAGCTTTTAAAACTAAGACTTACGCTTTAGGGTTTGGAAAGATGCCTTTCCTTCTGTGCCCTTCAGAAAAGAAATGGGAAAGAAAATAATTGTTCCTTACATTTCTGATACCTGTTATAGCTTAAAATCCTTGCAAAACTTTTAGAAAGGCAGACAACAACCTGCAAACTTCTTTCCTATTTCATCTGCACGCTCATCACCGCAGGAATCACCTTTTGCTGCATCCGTGCACAGGACCAAGCACCACGGAGCTCCGCTTTCAGCTGCCTCCTCTCCGTGCCACACTAAAGCAAAAACTATTCAGGAAACATGCTCTTGAGATCCCGGATTACTGAAAATCCTGAGAGCGTTTTTAAGGCTGTGGTTTCTCTTACACATACTAAACCTCACCCGAGCTACCTACAATTACGATCCTAAGAAGCACCAGCCATCTCACACTTGCCATCTCCAGATGGAAAAGGCACCTGACACAAGGTAAGGGGAAAAAAAGCAGCATTTCAGCCTAAAACCTGCTGCTGTTTGAGCCAACAGTTTTTGCCAATGGTAAAATTAAATTGCAGGAGGTCTGAAAACAATGTAGAGGAATTAAGCAGCTCTTTCCCATCACCTTTAGTCAGTCAGTAACACCAAGTTTAACAATGCACGGGTATGAAACCTTTCTTTAATTCTCTTTTCCTCTTTCTTTTCTGTTGGCTTGATTGTTTTGTTTTTTTTTATGAAGTTGCCAGTTATGACACACGAGTTGTTTGTAGGCAGGATGTGATGGGAAGAAAAAGAAATCCAAAGGAAAAAAAAAAAAAAAAGAAAAAGCACCCTTAGCACAGCTCCATACCGGGGAACTACACCTCACACACAGTAGGAAAGCGGTTACCGAAGAGTTTTTCTCCTTCTCTCCTCCGTACACAGGGCAAACCCCATCCCGGGCTCCCCTTTCCCGCCCACTCCGGAGAGAACAGCGGGGCCGGAGCCCGCACAGCGACACGGAGCAGCCGCAGCAACTGGCGTTAAAGGGGGAAATAATTTATTAAAAATCCCTTAGTGAGTAATAAGACCAATATTGAAACACCGCTATCGAGGGCTGACAAACGCGCGGAGCGCTCGGCGGCCTCTCCCCGAAGGGGCCACTGAGGGAGACCCGGCCGGGGGCAGGCGGAGCGGCGGGGGCTCCTCGCCTCACGCCCCCGGATCCCCTCGCCCGCTCCCGGGAGGCGGGCACCGGAGCTGGGGGCCAGGGGCGAAGTGAAGATCCCCTTCAACCAGAGCAGAGCGAGGGGGGGAGGCAAAGATCCCCCTCAGCCGGAGCCGGGGTTGAGGGGGGAGAAGCGAAGATCCCCCTCAGCCGGAGCCGGGGTTGAGGGGGGAGAAGCGAAGATCCCCCTCAGCCGGAGTAGGGGGCGAGGAGGAGGAAGCGAAGATCCCCCTCAGCCGGGGGCGAGGGGAGGCTGCACTCACCGGCTGCGGGGAGCCGCACCGGCAGGGCGAGGAGCGGGAACGAGCCTGGACGAAGGACGAGCGACGGGCAGGTGGCTGGAACGGCACCTCCGAGCGGGAGCGGGCTCCGCTGAGCAGCCGTCCCCGAACTCACGCGCACTGCGGCCGGCCACCACCCACGGCGGGCGGGTTAAAGCGACAGGCGCGGGGCCGGCTCGTCCCATGTGGGGAGCGGCTCCTCGTCACGGCTCCGCCTCGCCCGGGCGGGACGGCCGCCTTTGTCCCGGGCCCTCTGGGCAGGGCATAAGGCCGGTGCTTCTCCCTCCCTCCCTCCTTCCTGGGCGGCTGCCTACGTTACGGTCGGGTCGGAGGGTCTTCGCCTGAGGTAAAACCTTGCTCAGACCGTCGCCTTAGGGCCGCAGTGTCCGGCCCCGATCGTGAGGGGAGGGCCGGCCCTGAACGTGAGGGGTGAATTGTATCAGATCTGGTGTCTGTGGAGCTTGTCCCTCCGCTGAGCCTCCCGGAAAGTTTGAGGGCAAAAGAGGTGAAAACAGAGGGTGGAAGATGACTGGCCTGACTAAGCTCCCTGCCTGAGCCTCCCTCTTGTATGAGGAAAAGAAAGGGGGTTGTGTGTCTTGTTAACCTGTGCCATCCATATATTTAATACCTCAGTAACAAATACTGCCTGTTTGTACTTTATTTATTGCTAATATATCATCATACTTGCTGGTATATATCAAATAATCATGTCCCCTCCCTCCTTCAATGTGCAAGGCCAAGTCAGCCATCAAATTAACGATTTGGCTGATACTGCACTCCAAAAACTTAAAGCCACTCTCAGGAGTCCTTATTTCTCACCCATGCAGTGGTGGCAGGAGTACTACTAGAGCAGAATCTACCTCGAAGTATGGAAGATGAAGGTGTTTCAGAAGGCTGTGACCCTGCCCAAAACAAATGGTGTAACAGAACCAGGAAAGGAGAGCTGTGCAATGTGGGTCTGCAAGGGCTGGGAAACGGTAAGACCATCTCCAATCTGCAGCTTTCTCTTGAGCGTCCTCCAGAGCGTCAGGAGTGGTGCCCAAGAAGACAGCAAGTGCTTGAGATCCCCAAAAGATATTCACCTTATGTAATTTTTTGGTTATTTTAAAGCTGGCGTCTAAGCTGTTTGGTCATTCTGTGGTCAAGAGAGATAGGGTATCTCCACTAGCTGCTTAAGACAGCTTGGACAAATCATGTTGTGAAGGAACGTGTCTCCAGTGGTTGTAGAGTAGTGAAGCCTGACCAGAGTCCTACGTGTCTCTCTTGAGTGAAGGCCTAGTTTATAGCTTGCTAATGTTAGGTTAGATCAATCCCACCTCTATATTTTATTCTTGGCTCTACCAACAGCTTGGTACAGGATCATATGACTTTCCCATGTAACATCTGTTACACAACAATACGGGAGAGGAAAGTGCCTTATTTCATCAGGGATCAAAGTGGGAGTGCTGTCGACTATAGACCATGTAGACCCTGGTTAAAGAATACATCTTTCTTCGGGAAACATATTTATTTCAAGAATATACTTAAAGGTAAGCATGTGCTTTACTGATTTCCAGTGTGGGAACATCAATACGCAGATGCAAAGTGCTTTGAGATTTGTTCATCAATGTGGGATGTTAGATAACTTCCATCTATTACTTTTACAGCATTATGTGTAAATATATGCTAACTCACCCTGCCTGAGCCAAAGCTCTCCTTGCCGAGTAGAACATCGCCTTGAGGACACTCTTAGAGTTCCAGGGCTTTGTCAGCTCCACAGTGTTATTTTCTTTATTTACTCTCAGCACCTTGTAATATCAGGTCTAGTCTTATGTTAAAAATGTGCTCTGTCTACATTTTTTCTACCAGTACTACCCCAGGTGTGTCTGAAAGAGGTTTTTGTCCTTTTGCTCATCATTTTGTATGTTTTTTCTTCTTTCCTCGTTTTTCAGCTGCTAATCCCAACACTGACTTTATTCTAGGAGAGCAACTGTGTGTTGACACATTCTGTCCTGCAGGTGGGGAAATCTATGGTGCACAGTTCCAAGTACACAGCCCATAACTATGTATTATAGAGAACTTCCCTCCTCTTCGCTGCGAAAACTTGTTACACCAGTTTAAAAATATGTCAGGCATGCATCTCCTTCCTCTAACATTAATCATTAATTAACGTGCGATACTGACATTTCTCGTTGCTACTTAATAGAGCAAAACAGTATGTTATGTGCGTTTCTGACTTCTTCTATCAATACTCCAACATCGACGTCTCAACATACCCAACTGTCAGTGCCAGTGCAGTCCTATGTATGGAAAGCCCATTCTGCAGCCCCTCTGGAAATGCTGCCCAAACCAGAGCCACGAGAACAAGCCCATGTTTGCAAAACTCCTCTTGGCTCTCTGACTCTTTTTCCTTGTGTCACAGGCCAAAATTCAAGTTTCTTCTCACAGAATGTGCTTGTTGTAGTTATTACTACAAATAGCTGAGACTAGACACACTGAACTAAGCAACTGTGATCTTATTCACCTGTTTTGGACTTTTTTCACAAATAGTTTTTATTTTGGGTCTTTTTTTTCCTCTGCGTGTGGCCTGGATTTGATAAGCAATTGGTAGAACTGAGCAGTCAGAAAATGTAAAATGATGGAAAACTATCTGGTTTTCAATTGAGTTTCAGTAAGCTTAAAAAGCTCCAGAGTAAAATACAGAGCCCTCTTGTGTGAGGCAGTGTACATAAAGTAAAAAAAAAATCCATGTTTTACAAAGCTGTTAATTTACATTTTGAATGTAAAGCAATGGATAGACAAAATAGGGAATAAACGTGCACTGGGATTCGAGATAACCGTGAAAGAAACGGTTTAGCTAAAGCAAAGGTTGGGTTGCGTTTATGGTCATTCTAGTTGACTTACTGTTGTGATAAACATGGTATTACGATTTGTTGTTTGTGTAAGAGTGGCTGTTGGAAACCTCAAGACAAGGCCATGGCTGATCGTACACAGCATTGTACAAATAGCAGGTAGCGTACAGTCACTGTTATTCTTGTTTACAATCACACGAGATATGCTTCATGACTCATTTATACAACTTTTCCTCATGATTGACCACGTCCTTTTTTTTTGGCAAGGCACTTGCAGCTAGAGCCAATGAAAGGCTTTGGTGTCACAGCACGCCTTGCCTTTCAGTGCCTGGCTGGCAGAACAGATCTCCAAAGAGCAAGATAAAATTACAGTGATCAAAACTTTGGCATTTGTCTGTGACTCAGCTGACGTCCCAGCCCAGATGTCACTGCTGCCTCTCTCGTACCAGTTCAATGGCTTTTGTGGTGCTGTCACTCAGGTCTGCGTACTGATCGAGATTAAAACAAACAAGACAAACCTCCAAGATAAAGATGAGATGGGTGGTCTGCGAGATGGGTAAGAAATTGGCTCCCAGGCCACACTCAGAGGATGGTGATCAATGGTCTTTGCTCAGGCTGGCCAGCTGTCACAAGTGGGGTCTCCCAGGGATCAATACTGCACCCCATGCTGTTCAACAATGGATGATGGGATTGAAAGCACCTTCACCAGCTTTGCTGATGACACTAAACTAGGTGGTGAGGTGGACATATCGGAAGGAAGAGCCATCTGGACAGGCTGGAGGAGTGGGCTAGCACAAACTGTATGAAGCTTAACAAAGGCAAGTGCGAAGTCCTGCACCTGGGACAATATAACCCAAGAGCCCAGTACAGGCCAGGATCTGTGTGGTTGGGGAGCAACCTTGCTGAGAGGGACCTGGGGGTCCTGGTGGACAACAAGCTGAACGCAAGTCATCGGTGCACCCCCACAGCAATGAAGGCAAATAGGATCCTGGGCTGCATCTGCAGGGGCATTAGAGACATCATCATCCCACCCTACTCAGCGCTTGTCAGGCTGCACCCAGGGTGCTGTGTCCAGTTTAGGTCTCTGCTATTTAAGAAAGAGATGGACAGACTGGAGAGGGTCCAAAGGAGGGCCATAAAGATGATCAAAGGGCTGGAGAACTTGCCCTGTGAGGAAGGACTGAAGGAGTTACGTCTTATCTCCCTGGAGAAGATAAGGATCACGGAGAACCTCATCAGAGTATTCCAGTACTCAAAGGGCTGCTACAAAGAGGGATGAGGCTCTATCTTCACAAGGAGCCACATGGAGAAACAAGGGGCAAGGGGTACAAGTTGCATCAGGAGAGGTTTCATCTTGTTATAAGAAAGACATGTTTTACAGTGAGAACAATCACTCACTGGAACAGCCTCCCCAGGGACCTGGTAGAGTCCCTATTGCTGGAGGTTTTCAATATGTGACTGGACAGGGTGCTAAATAATCTCATCCAGGCTCCCTTTCCCATGAAAGGCTGGACCAGGTGGTCTTTTGAGGTCTCTTCCAGTCTGGGCTGTTCTATGATTCTATGAACATTTTTGGAAGGAGCTTGTATCTTTTTTTTTTTTTTTTAACCCAGATATTTTTGCATTTGGTTTAGAGTGTCATGCGATAAAACCAAGCTTTAGGTTGGAGACGACAGATAGCTACCTCTGAAACCAGATCCACTGCCGTAGGGACAGGATTATGAAATTCCAAAAGTGGTGAGCCAAGCTTCAAAAAACCTAAAAGTGTTCATTTTCTCATAAGTAAAAGATGGGAGGTTTATCTCCTATCCTGTAAGCTGCAGAGAGCAGGTTCCATTCCTCCACTGGGTGATTAGGGTATATGTGCGGAAAGTGAGAGATGAGTTGGAACAGCCAGATGGCTGAGAGACAACTGAGTCTCCTAGACTGACTCTTCCTAGACAAGCACTTGAGATACCATCACTTGCTGTAAAAAATGGCCAAGATAGGATCTGTGGAGAGCAGAGACAGTCAGCGCTTATTGGGAACTCTCTAGGAACGCCTTTAGTGTTTAGTCCTCTTTGCAATTAAGCCAGAAGAATATCCAATTTCCAGGTTATGTTCTAACTTAATTGAGAAATAGCCCAAAGCTATGGCTGTGGCCAGTGCCGTTCTTTACCTGTACAGAAGCAGATCCGGAGGCATCAAGAGCTGTGGTTATTAACTTCTCTCCAGCCTCTTCCTTTTGTCTTCTTCTGGATCCCCAGATTCACCCCTGTCCCCTTCTCTCCTCAGTACCTTATCTCCCTCCTGTCTGTTTAGAGGAGGGTGGGACTGCTTTCTGCTGTTTTTTCAGCACCTCGTTCAAAGTGGCCCAATTTTACCAGGTTCCTCTAGCGTTAATGCAATAGCAAAGTATACCTAATAGCTCTTCCTTGGCTTCTGCTATTTAAAACATATGTTTTCTGACATTTAATGATAGATTCTTCTCCCGTACATCCCAATGAGTATAGACAGCTAGCTATTTACCAGTGTCAGTGAGTTTGGAATGGATGCAACTTATTTGCCTTTGGAGAATGGAGACATATGTCACTGAATTGAATTAAATATTAATTCAATTCCTCCCAAAGGGGAGGAATGCAACTAGAATCAAAGAAATATAGAAGGTGATTTATTCTATGAGAGCATAAAATACATATACTTGGAAATAAACTTGTCTTTTTAAATTTTTGTGGGGTTTTATGGTTTGGGGTTTGGGTTTTTTTGGTTTTGTGGGGTTTTTTGTGTGGGGGGTGTTGTGGTATTTTTTTTAATGTCTGGTTTGATTCCTGTTAGAATTGAAAGTTAATTCCTCTAATGGTCTTCCACTGGCCCATGGTATCAGTCTGAATGATTTTAACTCCAGTTCTCAAGGACAGAGTTTCCTGTGATACAGTGAGCCATATTTTGCATTTGAGCTGTATTTTCTGTTTCAGCAGAACCAAATGGTTTATGGAGAAGGAGAGCAGCATGGAGGGATTCCTTATCTGTCATGTTTGAGGGAAGGACTTGCTGTTGTCATCCATGATAGGATTCTGGTAGGACTCTGGGCTCTGTCCAGGGTCAGCTTCAAGTCAGTGGAACAAATCCTGGTAATTTCATTAGGAGCTGAATCAGGCCTTTACTAGATCAAGAAAGTGGTATAGACCTCTGTAGCAGAATGTAGATGGACTTTAGACATTTACATTTTGTCTGCAATCCAAACAGTCTCTGCTTATCAGCCATCTAAACCTGCATCTGCCTTATCTCTGTAGGTGCCTCTCAGTTTGACCTGAAAGTTCATTAGATGCACACGCTGTGTGAGGTGAACAGAAAACTTCAGCAGAAAAAGAACCTTGTTCAACATCGTGGCTTACGCCTTTTCCATCCTCAGTGTCACTCAGGCTCAAAGTGTCCTCAGAGTATTTGGGGACACTCGGTGATATTTATTTATGAGTTGAGTTTCTATGTACAGTATCTTCATAGAAACTGGGCTGGGTGGAATAACCTTCATGCTTCAGAAAGTGAAAGAAGAGATAAAGGATTCTAATCAAGGTGTTACAGCAAGAAGATGGAAGGAGGAAAGAGGGATGGAAATCCTCACCTCCAGATCTTCAAGGACAAATCATGTATTTTATATTGCCATTGATGTATAAAAAAATTCCCCATCGTGGCAATCTTCTAATCCCACAGGACAAGGCTATTAGAGGATAATCCTAGCCTAAATTGCAACCTTGTGCTTGAGCATTGGTTCTCCTAATGCTGTAGGATACAATTACAGAACAAGGCCTGGAAACCACAGCCTTTGTTCTGCCTTATTGCTTAATTGTTTAATGAAGTATTCACTTCATCTAAGTGAGTGCTTTGTAATTTTGTACTTGCATGCAGCTGGCAGTGGCAACGAGCAAAGAACTGGCGTTTTTACAGAATAATTTGTTCTCTTGGTAAAAGAAGGTACCATTAAAGATATCAGGCTCTGATAGTAAATAATTTTAGAGAGCGCCCCATAAAAGGGAAATCTCACCCTTAAAAGTGAGGAATTAAAGCACATTTCTTACTGCTTTTTTCCCTCCTCGCCTTTTCATCTTGATGCTGTGCAAAGACAGATGGAAGATGTAGTGTGACAATTAGTCTTGCACTAACAGCTCAGTGTCTAAGGTCAGGACGCTGCTCTCATGCACACCTCTAAAACTGGAGTGGGAGAGGCATTCCTGACTGGAAAAAAGGTATAGAAAAAAAGGCTCATATCAAGATGAGAGCAATATTCAGGCCCTTCAATAAGTGCAAAGTCACTATACGTAAGTGCAAAATAATATTAAAAAAGTTTATTTTACAATCTTCTGTGGGTTTCAAGAGAAAAACAGTGTCCCTTTTCTACTCTTGAAAAATATTCCTATGCTCAAGACAATGTGTCAGACTCCGGCTCCCAAGGAGTTCCCTGGTGAAGGTCAAGTGTTCGGAGACCTCTGTTCCCTACCAGCTACTGCTACGCAGCTCTGTACCTCCCAGCATTTTGGGTGTTTTGATCTTTTGAAGCATTTATTTCTCTTTATAACTACAGAAGGAACTTAGACAATTAGCTCTGGGCTTGGATATCATTTTTGGCTGGGGACCTAAGCTCCGGACACCGGATATCAGGAGATTTGCAATAGACTAGTGAGAGAATACGACCCTGGGAACAGGAGAAAATTGTTTGAATGCAGGAGGCTTTTTTGAGTTCCAGCCATGCAGGTTCTCTTGCTGAATGTCAGAGTAACATTGCAAGTCTTTAATATCGAGTTTTTCTTTAATATCTTTAAGAGTGTTTTATGAATAACATCAGTACAAACAGGTGAGGTCACCTGTGCACTAATCCTTTCCTCTTTTCCCAGCCCTTGCCTCTTGGGAGGTAGTGCCTATGGACATTTTGCCGGTCCTCCCAAAGAAAGGTGCTGTGTCACTGAGACCACGTTGCTAGAGGAAGACAGCAACGAGAGCAGTGGTTTACAGCTACTTCACTTGTCTCTTTCCATGTAAACTCTGCTATAGGTGCCGTTCTTATGAAGTCCACGGAGTGCAGATGATGGGAAGGAAGCCAGCACGCAGTGGCATTTGGCACATCAACAAACAGTATGGTATAGGGCACCTGTGTGTATATGGTAGGTACATGTTAATGCGTTGTTCTTGGCCCAAAGGAGGTGACAAATGCACGGCTTGTAACTGTTCCATTTAAAAGGAAGTACAGTGCAAACCTTTTGTTTGTTGGGAAACTTTGTAACTTGTTTTCATGAAACTACCATTTTCAACATCATTTAACAAGCCATTATAGGCCTTTTAATAAATTATAGTCATTAACCTTGCCTGAGGTAACCGAGGGCAGGATTTTAATTCAGGCAATAAAGAGTCTGTCCTCTAGGCCCGAATGTTCAAGATCACGAGAGTGCCAGAGCCAACATCAATTCAAGGACCAATAGGAGCAAAACTGGCTCACGGCCACCTTTTGTACCTTTACAGTGCTGACCGGTTCCTGCCTGTGCCAATGTACAGAGACTTCTCAAGGCTGCTTTTATCCGCGCTCGCTCCAAGCTGCTTCTGTGATCTGTTCTTGCAGTTGGAAGAGCTAAAGCACGGGAAGACCCTGGTTCCTTTGCCTTTAAGGACGTACCTGCCAGCTTTTCTGCGGGGAGTTTCCTGCAGAAGGATTGTCACCAAGGCAGTGATCTGACTCACGGCTGCTAGAGACACCTCCTGGAGGAGCTGTCATGGAATAGCCACGGGGCAGTTGTGAATCAGTCCCCAGCAGTCTCATTAGCACCTGATTTCTTAATGGCATCCCGTATATACTTATGTTACCAGCTATTTTTGTAGCCTCTACGCAACCATCGCCTTAACAGGAACTCTCTGTCCGCATAAAAGAATGTGGTGTTTTGGTTTTTTTCCCATCTATGTAGAAATGCGTATAAAACTTCTGTTTAAAACCTTTAAGAAGCAGATTTTTAATTAAGAAGAAAAAAAATAACTTTGCTTCAAACAGATGTTCGGTACCCTTTTCCTAAAATGAACATTTTATCTTCTTTGGAGAAAAGATTTCAAAATAGGCTGCAAAAATATTTCTTTAGGACATTTTTGGCTTAAAATACCATCTTGCCAGGTCTGTTATTATAGCTGCTTATCACTCTGAGGTAACATTTGCTTTTTGTTTCAAAGTCTCAATTGCCTGCTTTTAGTGTTATTACTGGCGGTGGCTCAATTGCTGTGGTTACAGATGGCCATACTCTGAAATGGCTTCGGCGTCAACCAGTTTAAGCCTCCGCACTGAGTCAGAGAAGGATCAGAAGTGGCGGGGAGGAAGACGAAGGGCGCAGATCACCTCTGTCTCGGCTGTGCGGGAGCACAATTGTACAACAGGCCCGAGGGTTGTCTGGTGGAAAAGGCACTGAATCATGACTCTGGCCTGAGTGGAGCCTTCGTAGTGAAAACTGATGAAGCAGTTAGATTACATCTTCCACTGATTCTGCTGGTGAGAGTTGTCCAGAAGCTGCCGGGCACAAAGCTGACATAACCTCTACCCCATTACCATGGGTTCCTGCAGGTTTAGTCTGGGCTGGACCCCTCTTGTCACCTTGTGCGCTTATCAGTGAGCTTGTTGACCTAGCTGGGTTCACTGCATTCCAGAACTGGTCATTGAATGTTGTTTATTTGAATTCCTCTGCAGCTTCAGCTGGCTCTTTTGATGTTTGAAGTTAGAGGCTTCCCTCACCGTGATGGTTTTGAACAATGTAATCGCTCCCCATCCTTTTCCTACAGTATGGAAATTTGGGGAGAATTGGTTAATTCAGACCGATAACCAGTGTTTCCTGAAATTCCAAATATTTTTAATGCTATCATTATGGGTGTTCACGCTTTCTTACTGCTCATGAAGCCAGGCATAAGGCTGAAGCTCAGATAAAGAGACACCTGGCATTTGTATTCTTTAATATTTGCAATAGTCTAATGATTACCATTGCAGACTCTTGCAAAGTATTCACCTGCCCTGAGGGATGGAATGACTCGGCAGGATATCTGCATTACAATTGCAATATTGTTCCTGCTGGGAGAGGAGATGAGAGAATATTTTTATTTTTCAACAGTTCCTGCTGTGCCTTGGCATTTACAGTCCATCTGGACTAACACCTTCAGCAGTTTCTTCTCTACCCAGAGGCTCTGGGCCAGCAGTGTGACAAGCGCATTAGTTCACCATCAAGCTGTGAGTAGCACAGTTGATGAGTTTTTTATCATTAACTGCTGTAATGTGTCTCACATACAACGTTATAACTTCCCTTACAGGCGGGGAAACTGAGTCACGGGGAGGAAAGGTGGTGTCACTTCATTTACCTGTTAAGGACAGTGGAAGAGGCAACACTGAGATCCTGACTGGCTGAACTCTGGCTGGGAGACCCATCCTCTGGATTGCTACCTATTCCTGAAAATCTGAGGCATGAAGGTATGATTGTCACACTTCGCTCACCTCTTCTGCCTGGCTTGCTGATCCAGTCTCCTGGGAGGTCTTGCTGAATCAATTGCTCTCTTCAGAACCTTATCAATCTACAGAAACTCATTTTGATCTAGAATTAAAACTTCCAGGGAAAGCCGGAACAGCCAGGTTATTGATCCTGCAACGTAATGGGTGAGGATGCAAAGGCAGGGGCTACAGGAAAAGTGGGAGAAGACGGTTTAGACCCACGACTTGCGTGACTTCCAGGAGTACTTGCTCACACTTGCTGTGCAGAGCTGCCTGATTAAACCAGGGGCACATTCCCGGCGGGCAGTCGAGTAGAAAAACAACACTGCCAGAACCAGCCTGGCACAATAACCGGGAATTTCTTCAAGATGTGAGCTGTTATTGCCCTCTGCTGACAGTTTGCTATATAGTGCCTTCACTTTAAAAATGAAGTATTTTCTGTTGTAGCGCAAACCAGGATTTCTGAGGATCTGGAGTAAACTGAAGGAACCTCCCTCAGACAGAGATTTTTGAGGTTTATGGCTTGGTTTTTTTAATGTACTTTCTCACTATTGTAACTCAGACAGATGCCACATATCAATTGTCCCACATCAGAGTCCAGTCTAAGCTGTTGTGTACAAGGTCGGCTCTTGTGCACTGAGTGCACACGATGAGAGAGCAAATTTTCCGCTTGAAAGCTTGTGGTATGCAGAGACAAGACAGATAAAGGAGAGATATATATATATAAAAAATAATGATCAGCCCCATTTTACCTATAGGCCGCTGAGATACTGAATGATCTAGCTGAGCCCACAAAAAGGCAGTGCTTACCCTGCCTGGAAGCTGTAGTCAGATGAATTCAAGGCAGGAATAAGCCACAAGTTCTAATTGCAAGGAGAATGGATCACACAGTTGGCATCTTCTTATTTTATTTTTTTTTCTTCGCAAGGTTAGATAATTCCTTAGTTCAACCAAAGTTGCAATTCAGTCAAATGATGTATTGGGGTAAGCAGGCCAAGAAGTAATGACCTATGATAAATAGGAGGCTGGACTAGACAGTCACGTTACTTTTCTGCCTCTATCAGCTTGCCCAAGGTCACAGTGGAGTTTTGTGAGACAGCCAGGAAGTGAATCCAGGGATTTGGGGTTTTTTTTGTGGTCCTGGGCTTTAAAATTGTTTTTTCCTCTTGTTGATGTTTCAGAATTATCTAACAAATGGCTTATAGGAATGTATTTAAATATTATAGTGATGAGTAGGATGTTTAAATGGGGGTTTTTTTTAGCCTATGAACTGCCACTGAGCTCTTTGCCAGGATTTTTGCCATGGTAAATTTACTGTTTGGATTTTGCTAGTTTGGTAGTTGTGAGTGCTGAACAAATTGGTGTTGCATTTCAATTATCCAGTGCCTCATAAAGGTTTCGGGCTGTCCATGGAAATAGTCCTGGATTTTCTGCTCTGGATAAATGGTCACGTGGAAAAAGACTAAAAATATAAGCAGGCAGCAAACAAAAAGGACTGTTACCTTTGACGGCTTCCATTTTACTATGCTGAGTACATGGAAAGCACTAAGTGGTTTTTCAGAGGCTGTGTAAAAGGATAAAAGTCTCCTCTTGCTGCCAGACAAATGCTATTCCCCAACTCAAGCAGCAGAAGCTTTTGATTTCAGTGATTAAGACCAGTTTCCAAGCCTAACGATGGGGAGGAGCCATCAGAATTTAAAATTCCTGACCTGTAGGGGTGTCACTGTGTTAAGTAGGTTATAGCATGAATAATAAAAACAATAATAATATTAAGTAATAACATTGATAATTAATAATAACCTAGGCTAATGACTAAGGGTCAGATTGTCCTTGTGTGAATATTCTTGCTGGTCCCAATGCTATATTTTGGAAAGCTTTCCAGATTTGTGCACCTATATAGAATCTCAGCATTCATTTTAAAAAAAAAAAGAAATAAATTAACCCCCAAGGAGGGAGAGAAAAAAACAGAGTAAGAGTTCTGACTTCACTCTAAGCACTCATAAACAAAAAAAGCAAGAAAAACCACACTAATTTAAAAATATTTTCAACCTAATCTAATGAGGTTTTGAAAGAGACAGGAGACTAACTCAGAAGTATTTGCCGTGTCTACATTCATACAATATCCTAACACTCAGAATAGAAATCTTTGTTATAGGATTGACTTCCTTAAACAACAGATGATAAAGTTTTAATGGCCTGAAGGGTATATATCATTAAACAGGTACAAGAAACAAAATATTTATACCTAGACTGAAGACCACATTAGGAGAATGACTTCTTGCGTTCATTTGCTTTCTTCTTTCCCCCATGTTTTGTATATGTTTTACTAATTCTTTATTATTTGTTTCTAGAAGCATCACTCGGTGTCTACACTGGGAATGATTTTGGGCCAGGAAGTGGAGAAGACCGGAGCAGGTATGTATCACATTATCCTTGATTTTGACAGGGAAGAGTTGACAGGGAACACATCATTCATCTTTCCAAAAGTGATTTCATCTGATTTAATTGTTTGTAGGAGGACAGGTCTGGAATAAAACCCAAGTGCCACTTTGGAAGACCTAACGCCTCCTCTGTCACCAGCAGCTGGGGCAGCCTGAATCTCAACATTCTCTTGTTGCAGTTAATTTGTCCTTAAAAACTCCTTCAGAAAGGAGACTATGGTTGGAGTTTCTGCTCTCTTAGACATGACACATTACATCAGACCTCGGTGACATACGGCTCTAACGAGCCAAGTTGCAGATAGTCTAAGACGTTGCCATCCATACCCGTTCTGCCTTTCCAGGGGGTGACTTTCCTTCAGCAGAATTGGTGGATGAGATCAATACCTATATCTGTATTAAATCCAACAGGTTAACTGGCACTGCTGTTAAAGTTAGTTTAAAGGGTTTGTTGTGTTTTGATCTAAGCTATTCTAAATAAGAATATTTCATATTTTTAGGTAACTCTACCGTGTTACAAGTTTTGGTTTTGGCAAACATCATCCTGCCTAAGGAGGGAAAATGAAAGTTTTTTGTATTAAGTAGCCATGAACAATGGTCATGAATCAAATCCATGAATCTGGCTTGAATTTTAGTAGTACAAATTCAATTTGTTATTTTATAATCTGGTTGTGGTTTTGTTTTTTTCTCTATAACAAACAAATGTAAAATACACAATAACCTTGTGATGCTCCTATGATCACAACTCCAGGATACAAATATTTAAAATAACTATTAACTTTTTAAAAGTCATATAGTGAAAATTTCTACAGTTGGCCGCATCAAAGGTTAATGATTTTCCCCTTTCCAAATACACAGTGGTAGTAGGGGTGCAGTTCTACTCTTTTTATAAAAGCTAGGGGTTTGACAAAAATAATTCCTTCTATTGACAACAAGCAACCATCATGGTCCATCATACAATGGAGAGTGAGAAAGGTATAGCTCTGATGGTTTTTTCCTCCTTTGCGAGTGTAAACCAGGATGGGGATGCATTACTCAGTGGCTAAATTCAGAATTAGTATAATGGAGGTCCAATGCCAGTGAAATCAAGACAAATGAACCCTACTCATTGCAGTATGAGGTTTGTCCTATAGCTATAGGTCTTCATGGAAATTTAACCATTTGTCTATTCTCCTTATTGCTTAGAGAAGGCAGCCGGCATTTCCATGAGATTATTTAAATGTAGAATTATTAGAAAATTTTGCAGCTACAGAGACAGATGGGTTTTACATAAAATCTCTGCTCTTTGTAGGAACCCAATGTGATATTGAGCAAGATAATGGTCAGAAAGAACATTGCCAGGCTCCTAATGAGAAACTGTTGACAGTAAAATTACCCCAACATTCATCAAAAAGCCAATAAATGTCAAGCACGGGGCCTTTGATGCAGTAGCTCATAATTCCTGTTCAGAAGCCTTTGCAGTCTCTTCAGGGCATGCGATCATCCTGCATTTCTGCTGATTTTACCGAAAACTTCGCTGCTGAAGAAGTCCAAGGAGCAGGTGTTGGCATTCTGAATGCCACTGTTACTGTGCCCCTGGCTCACCGTGAGACCTCGGGCAGAGCACATTTGGCCTCAATTTCCCCGTCTGCAACACAGAAATGACGATACAGGAATTACCCAAAGGCAGTTCTCTGAAGGACACGGTGTCACCATCCAAATGCTCAGAAATCACGAGCTAGATGGTAAAAACTATGATTCTCGTTTTTTCCAGTGAGGCAGTCGTGTATTTTTAATGCTAACTACGTCCAGCTCTTTGTGCCTTTGTAGTACATATTTTCAAGCTCTCTCTCCTCCACAGCTACAGGAGATTACTTCAAACCAACCCAGTCTGCTGAACTCCTGGTTGGGTGGCCTTAAGAAAACCACATGAAGTTTATATAAAAGCTTATATAAAGTCCCATTCTGGTTTCTGGGGCTGTGGAAGGTATAAACACCTTGTCCCTCGCTTAAGCCCTCTGTTTAACTCTATCTTCAGCATATATCCCCTAACTGGTGTGGTGAGGCAGATTGTTGCCTGGTCGATGAATTAAGAACAACCTCGTTCTGTTACTCCAGCTATCCCTGCTCCCTGGCTTGTTTGTTTGCCTCGTTCGTGAAGGGAGCCTGAAGCTACGTCCCAAGTGATGATATGATCCTTTCCTCCAGATTTTCTAAAACTTCCAGGTAAAGGCTCAAAGCCATTCTTCTAAGGCCTCCCTGGACTCTGGGGTCAGTGGCTGGATAGTTCATTATTACATTCATACTGGCAATTCCTTGCTTGCGTTTTCCCTGACCACTTTCCAGCCGTTCCTGTGTACATGAGTAGAAAACGTGTCCCTGTCTGTCATTTGAAGTGACAAGCTGCATCCTTGGGGCTGTACACAGATGGAATGGTACTTAGTTTACAGAGAAGGCTGAGTGTATGCCACATGCTATTAGGGTCACTTGAAACTAGGCTAATTACCTGGCAGACATCGCTGCAGAGCAGATTCTTTAATAAAAATGAATGGGATGACAAGGGATAGACTCCTTGCTATTTTTGGGACAAAGTGTCTCCTCAGGCAGCAGATCGCCACAGCAGTAAGGCTCCCAATATATCACTTGGTTTGCTGTTTCTTGGCTGTAGAACTTAATTAACAGTTCTGGAACTGGTCTGTTTCCCAGGAATAGCCTGTGAATCTGTTAAATTAAACAATAAAGGCAGATGTGGGTAAAAATAAAAATCCCAGACAAGTTAGAAATGAAAAATGATGTTGCTTTGTCAATCCACAGGGGCCAGTGCAGGAATGTTTTAAAAACCTTCTGAAGATTTTCTGTGTAGCGGCTCAAGCAAGAGGGAAATGTTCCTGTGGATGCCACCGTTTTTGCAACTGATGATTACTAATTATGCAATTGCTTTATTGCATAAAATAGTACAAACAAATACTGTGAAAACTGAGTTAAAACATACTTACAAATATTTTTTCTCTTCAAGGTCTGAAAGTACAACACAGAGGTTTGTCATACCTGTGAATCAGACTGAAGACGACCATGAGCCTAGAAGAGCAGTGTTCTTAAGGACCTAAGCTCAGATGCCCAGAGTGCTCTGCTTTCTCAACTTCCATGGATTTGAACTGTGAAGGAGCTCGAGACATTGTGGTGTTTGGTCTTTTACAGGGAAAGCCAAGGATAAGGTAACACTCCTACCCTCTGCCTATTGTATAAACAACCAGAACACCCTTTTTGATCATTAATTCCCCCTCCCATCACCATTTTGTCTTGCTAAAGTACGCCTGTTCTTAACTTTACACAGCGCTTCCATTAATGTCAGTCTGCTCGTAGTAAATAATGCAAAGGATACCTCTATGTCTTTGTAATATTGGTGTCTTACGAGGCCATTCAAGTTAAATGAATCCATGTGCAGGAGTAAGATGACTAGAATTTTATTCCATTGCAGCATAACTATTTCAAATGAAATAATTATTCTTTAAAAATGTAGATATTCTTTCTTTAAAAATTACAAGAGGGAGTTAATAATAATGCCAAACCCAGTTTTGTGTAGATGGCAATCAATTGTAGAAGGAGAATTTCTAAATATCTGAAAGAATGTGCTCATCTAAACTATCACTCGTTTTAAGATGGACAGTGAAACCATTTTATTACTCCATTTAGTTGGAAAGAGCGCTATTCTGCAAAAATCAGATAATGTACTTATTTCTAAAAGCCTGGAACAAAAGAGCCAGTACAGATTTGCTGAGTAGTTGCAAGATAGCCATTAAATATAAATATTTTTAAAAACAATTTACTCTTTCCTAATGCTTTTAGAGCAGCACGTGGGAACAGAGTCTAAGTGCAGCATCTAACTGCATTAAAAAGGACATGATGAAGGTTATTGGGCTCCAGATTTAACCCTTCTATCTCTTAACTGCTCGTAACAGCTCCTAACCTATATAAACTATGTGAATTTATATAAAACTTACCCATCTTTCCTAGCAGTAACAATAAAAGTTTATATTTTTAAAACAACTATTCCCAGTGACCCACATTTTTTCACATTCCTATAGAAACAAACTATTTTAATGGTGAATTCAAGTCTAAGTTTCCATTCCTCACATGAAAAATAGCAGCAGAACTGGAAATTGCTTTCTTTTCCTCTTGAGTATTCACTGTAGACAGAAAAGTGTCGGAGGGCTGGCCGACACTCCAGAGGGCTGTGCTGCCATCCAGCCTGACCGGGACAGGCTGAGAGCTGGGCAGAGAAGAACCTAATGAGGTTCAACAAGGGCAAATGTAAGGTCCTGCAGCTGGGGAGAAAGAACCCCAGGCACAGATATAGGTTAGGGGTGGATCTTCTAGAAAGTACTACTGAGGAAAAGGATCTGGGAGTCCTGGTGGATGGCAGGCTCT
>JAOXJK010000001.1:6849749-6860735 GCA_025774025.1 Xenus cinereus | reverse complement strand
CCTTCTCTGGAGATTTTCAAGACCCGCCTGGATGCAGTCCTGAGTGATGTGCTCTGGGCAATCCTGCTTAGCAGGGGGGTTGGACTAGATGGTCTCTAGAGGTCCCTTCCAACTGTGTCAAATCCGTGAATCCGTAGAAGAGAATTGCTTTGTGGGGCTGTATGCGTATAAATGGTATGAGTATTTATGTCACTGGTTTGCATTGAAATACGTAAGCCAATTAGAAAGAAGAGAGGCTGATTTTTGCTCCAAACTATCCGTGTTTTGCTCTAGTATAAGGAATAACAGAATTTAGTTCTGCTCCTTGGGAAGCAAAGTGTCGTTCAACCCCTTGATCCCAGCAGTGCACCTGACAGAGTACAGCCCCTTGCTGCTACGCGGGAGGCAGATTGACTGAACCATGAGACCACTTCTCCTAACAGGGGGCCAAAGACAAGGCTGACGCTACCAACAATGGCCTTTGTAAGGTGGCCCTCATGCTTAGGTCATTCTGAGGTAGACCTGCAGCAGTGACTGCATTGCATAGGACTTGGGTTGGGCTTCCCCTAGCTCCATACAGCACCTTCATAGCCCAAAGGCCTGAAGACAAAAGTGTTGACTTCTGTTGTGGCAGTTTTTCTGTTCAGAGTGCCCAAAAGCACAACCAGGTGTGCCAGCGGGGTGGTTTTTAGCATGATGCTGAGGATGCTCAGGAGTGTCAGGCAAGACCTGTGGGGACAGCATCAGGGCACTGAGAAGGGCAGAGTGAGCCAAAGCTGGTGTGGATTCATCCATACCACCTAGGATTGGAGATCCCTGGAGAGAACTGTCCCAGGTCTTTACTGGGGATCTGATTCACTCCTGACAAGAGCTAAGGAATGAACTAAGACTCGTACAGACAGAGAACCAAGGACACAGGAGCAAACACACCTTAAAAATGTTCTTCTTGATTCATGATACTTCCACATTTGGAGTTCTAGTAGCTGTAGGTAGGATTCATCTTCACTTTGAGGGTGGCAGAGCGCTGGAACAGCCTGCTCAGGGAGGTGGTAGAGTCTCTGGAGACATTCAAAACCCGCCTGGACACATTCCTGTGCAACCTGCTTTAGGTGGACCTGCTCTGGCAGGGGGGTTGGACTAGATGACCTCCAGAGGTCCCTTCCAACCCATATTGTTCTGTGATTCTGTGATCTAAGTCTGAACTAAGCACATTAGGCTACTTTTACTGTCAACAAAGAAAAAAAAGGCCCATCCACACAGTGATTCACCTGGTCTTTCTTAGATGCCTATTTAAGGATGAAATGGATGAGCCTTCATGATTTGGCCATGTGGAGCTTCAGAAAAAATGTCTTTGCTGAGTGGCCATCCCGTGTTGATCCGTATGGATTTATACTGAGGCTCGTATCATTCAGTATCGTCATCAATAATGAATCCCCAGCAATATCTGCAGATGATGAGAAATTGGGGAAATGGCTGACACACCAAACGGTCCAGCTTCAGTCCAGAAGAACCATAAGGAGAAATGCAAGGTTCTGCACCTGGAGAAGAGTAACCCCGAGCACCAGTACAGGCTGGGAGCTGACTGGCAGAGCGGGAGTCTTGCTGAAACCAAGCTCCAGAGGATGCCCAGCTGAACACGAGCCAACAGTGCACTCTCATCTCAAATACGATAAAATGCACACTGAGCAATATGGACGGGCGGGGAGCAGCCAGCAGATGTAGGGAACGTTTTGTTCTCCTCCTCTCAGCGCTGGTGAGGCCATATTTGGAATGCAGTCCGGTTTTGGCACAACCAGTACAAAAGGGATGTGAAGAAGCTGGAATTGGTCCACTAGAGGGCTACCAAACTGGTTACCTACAGAACATGCTCTACAAAGAGACTGAAGGAAGGTGGACTTGTTCAGTCTGGTGGAGAGGAGACTAAGTGTGGTCCAACTGCAGCCTGTGACTGCTTGAAGAGAGTTAGAAAGGTAACAGAGACACAGTTTTCTCAATAATGTCAGATGACGTAACAAGGGGCAATGGCCAAAAAACTGCTGCTTTGAGGCTGAACATTAAGAATGGTGGGGTTTTTTCACCAGGAGGGTTGCACAGCACTGTGACAGATCACCCAGAGGAGCAGCTGAATCCCTGCTGATGGAGCTCAGCAAGGCCTTACATCCATGACTGACTGTTCCAGTGTTGGTAAAAACCCGGCTTTGAGAACAAGGATGGACTTTCTGTCTAACACATCTAAGATTCTGTGATAAACTGAAGATGTACAACCTGAAAACTCCAGCTGGGTCAAAACACTGCCAGGTGAGAATCTCTGCTGAAGCCCACTGGTGGTGGCTTTCGCAGTGTGCCCTTTTGAAACGAAACACCCCCAAGCCATGCTCAGCCTCACTGGAGTCAACAGCAAAACTCTCTAGAGCTGGGACAAGTGCTTGAACTGATGGTGGAAAAACAGGATTTGCCGAGGGAGACAACAAACTAATAATACACACAGTTCATAAGCAGATTTATTCATAAGGAGCAATGGACTACTGTGATAGGCTTTTGCCTGTAACATAGGAACAGTATTGGAATCCATTATGGTATGTTCTATCATCATCTCTGGGATGTGTCTCAGCCCTTTACTTCTCTATTAATAGCAACAAATGGAAATTCTTATCCAGAACTAGGGGCACAGGTACTGAACAGGGTGATCTGAGCTCTTTCCCAGTCCCTGTGATTCCCCAAGTAACTCGGGACATACTAAACAGATTTTTGCAGCAGAGTTCCTTCTAAAACCATAGATTAAATTAATTGCTGAAAGAAACCCCATTTGGTTTGATTTTTCATAACATTTATCATATGCTTAGAATAAATTTATTGTGGCTTCGGCATATGTAAGAAGAAAAATTTAGCTTTCGGTAAGAACAAAAATATAGTTCCTAAAGGCAACTATGTGGAGAATCATAAAGCACAGGTAAGGTTAGCTTAGAAACAGGATTCATTTCTTCTTATCCTGAGAGTGTGACCAGACAGGCTTACGTTTCTGAATAAAGGCTTCGATACCCTCCTGCCCATCTCTCAAAGTCAAATTGTCTGTCATGACCTGAGTAGTCATTTTGTAAGCAGTATCAAGGTCCTGTGTCATCTGTCTGTAAAAGGTGGCTTTCCCCAGTGCCAGGACGGATTTGCTGCTTTCGCATATCTTTTTAGAGATTTTCATGGTCTCTTCTTCCAGCTTGTCTTCTGGTACCACCTTGCTGATTAGCCCATGCATTAATGCTTCTCGGGCAGAAAGAGGTTCACCCGTGAAAAGCATCTCTAACGCCACCTGAACAAGAAAAAATATTTTATTAAGTAATTTTAACCACCTTATTGCCTCGGTTTGTTTGGGGAATTTCAGCTTCTTCCTTCAAGTACAAGCTACTCTTTTGAAAAACGTCAGATTTAAATCTTTTGGCCTCTTAAACTGCCAAGGAAGTTAAGAGGTTTCAGCAAAGAGAAGGACTGGGTTTCAAGCTGGCCTTTTTGCAAACCTTCCCACTGACTGCGGCTGTCCTAGGCTGACACCTCTGGGTTTCTTCTCAACAGCCCAGAATCTCTAGCGATTGCAGTAAGAATTACGAGAGATGTGGATGGTCCACAATATCAAATGACTGAATTTGGTATTTTAAGCTGGGCATATCGCTTCTCGGCCTTTTGGCTCAGATCAAGTGTATATAGAGATAAATACTTACTACATCAATGTGTAGTTTTTGAAAGTACCTGCCTTAGTTTAAGGTTGGTGTTTTTAAATATGTCCTTCATATAGCCACATCTATTTCCGTCTCTTGCCGCTTTCAGTATCTTGTACTTGAGGTTTCAGATTAAGAAGTCCCCCAAATACTCAGTGACTATTCAATGTTAAATATCAGTAAGAATTTTTTTCCTCTACTCCTGATACAATTGACCGATGCCCTGAGTCATACCAGCTGATTATCCTCATTAGTGTCTTTGCTCTGGTAGATACAAACAATATCAACTTTTCATTTGATAAAAGGTAAGATCAGTAATTCTGAGATCTGTAGGGAATGTTCTTGCTACTTCGAAAAGTGGCACAGAGAAAAGTATATCCCACATATTTTGAAAAGGTAACCATAAAACCCAGATACTAATTCAGAAACAGCTAGAACTGTACGCTATAGCACACTTCAAAAAACCCCAACACCACGGACAGACTATATTGGAACAGGATGGCCTTACAGATGGGAAATTTAAAGTTGAAGCTTTTATGCAACATAAAAGCACAGAGACTTGTGCAGTTAAGTCCCTGTGTCTCAGCAGAGCCTGGGCTTGGAGAGTCTGTCCACATGAATCCAACTAGATCAGAACTTAAAATTTCTTTTCTCAGTTACGGAAGCTTTACAGATTTACTATTGTTTATGTAGTGAGGGATGTGTAGCCACAATCAGTAGGAAATAAAGCAGGAAGAAAGTATAGGAGGGTTTTAGATGCTATTTAAAGCATCTTGATCTACACTCAGGCAGATCATGCTGGCAGCGAAATGTCACTGCCTGGCAAGAGTTGATACCTTGGTGGGATTGATATCCTGAACTTGCAGGAGTCTCCTCACCAGGGGAGAACATCATTGTCTAAAGCACAGACCTGTCTGTTGGAAAGGAGAGGGATTGCTGAGCTGGTGTGCTGCTGGTATGAGTTCATGCTGGTTGGAATCGCATCAGCAGGAAGCTGCTTTCCCTAAACAGAGTTCATCCCTTTATTATTTTTCCCAGTTCAAAGAGTTATGAAGACGTCCTTTGCAACGAAGTATTTTGAGTGCAGGAAAATAAAGTTTAGGCAATGGGACTAAAACTCCAACCATGGGAACCACCTTCTTGCAAAATGACAAAGAGCATCTGGGAAGGAAGCCTACCTTTCTTGGAAGAGATCTGCCCAAGGCCACAGCTGGTGTGGAGCAAAACAGTCCGATGTTTGCTCCAGGAGTAGCAAATTGAGATTTCTCACTTGCCACTGCAATGTCACAGCTTGCCACAAGCTGACAGCCTGCTGCTGTAGCCAAACCGTTGACTTTGGCAATCACTGGTACGGGAAGTTTCTGGATTAAAGTCATAACCTGCACACACAAAAGAAAGCAGTCAGTTAGTCCCTGAAATTTAAGCAGTGGCTGTTCTAAAGCTTGCAATCGCTTCACACACCTGGTGGGTGCATTTTTCATCTTTATTAACTGGAATTTAGTAAAAGAAGCAAGCTCTCTGCAAAACTTGTTTAAATGCACAAGACCACTGCTGCTCCTGTAGCTGCTCAGTTGTGTTGAAGTAGCATGAGCTGGTCCTGCTAACGCCGGTGGAAATGGAAAACACAAGCACGAAAGGCAGAAACACTCGTTATCAGATCTTCAAGGAGCCTGGTTGCCTCTGCACTGCAGGTCTAGTGTTCCTGGCTGTGGGGAGATGGGAAGACACACCATCCCTGCCTTCATTTGCCCCATAAAGGAAAACTAACTTAATAAAAGTCTCTGTCCCAAGAAAGTAAACCAGCCTTTCGCTGGTTTGGGTGAGACCAACCCAGGCTTGACATCACGCAGAATGATCTCGAGCCTGAGCTGATCTCAGCCAAACACAATCACTGGATGTCTCTCTAGGCTTACTCTGCATTCCAGGGAGAGACTTACCTGCCAGGAAACAGTTTTTCCTGCTTGCATTAGACATAAGGTGGGAAAGCACACTTATTCTCTCTCTCTCAGATAATTCTTGAAGGTTGGACATGCAGCTTCAAAGAGCTGAAGTTAAGAAAGATGAACTTGTCTTAATTTTTCTAACTCAGGTTTTCCTTCCATAAGGTGGAAATCAACAAACTCATCTAATTTTAGCGCCTGAAGATAGAAAATGCTAGTTAAATTATTACAGTCATTATCTGACTTTAACAAAAAAAAATAATCTCACATTAGCACGATGTAGCAAGATAGCAAATGTTCATTTCCGGCTTCAATTTCTCCAGTAGATGAAGTCCGGCAAATTTTATCTTGCTTACGTAAAATTACTTACATTCAATTTTTAATCTGATCAGGCTTTGTCTGCGTTCTTCTATCTTTGTTTAAGAACAATTTTTCAGTGGATCTTAAGAAGCAAACCACGAAAAGAGTAACAATATGTGCATGTGTGCAGATGAATAACTCGAGAGTACTCTTGTGGTTATAAAAATTCAAAGTCAACTGCTTCTCCAAAAAAAACCCCACCCTGGTACCTATGGTTTTGTATTTGAAAAGCCTCTGGAGAAGTGATATTCTCAGGTGTCTCAGACTTGTGCGTGAAGAGTACTGAGTTCTTGGATACTGCATTATATAGTATTGCTAATGCTGATCTATGCAGAGGGAAACAGGTGCAGAAGCTGAGATGATCTGTTTAAGATCAGCAATCATAGATGTAGAAGCCAAGGTTCCCGTAAACCAGTCCAGTGCACTGGAACCCCGAGTCCACGATGCTGTAGGCATGTCATTTAGGGTGGAATCCATTCTACTTAAGTATTGAAATTTAGGAAGCCACGATCCTATTTTGGAAGCCCTCAAAAGTACCTTTCTCTGTTGACCAAAAAAAAGCAAAAATCAATTATTCTACCAGACAACTAAAAGTTAATCTTAGTTAGGATCTTGAATAAAGCCTAAATTAATTTCTCTATTTCTGTTTGCCTGTAAAGTGCCATTATTATTTAACAGTAAGACCTTCTTCCTCCATGGGAATAATAGTTGTGATTTATGAGAAACTTAAATCCTTTTAGGATACCCAGGTAGAGAGTTTAAAGCACTTCTCCCTACCATCAACATCAGAAAAGGGATCGCTTCAACTGTCATTTCCTCTCTTATATTTAATTTCTTCCTGAACTTGCATTGCCAGTTTCACAGAAGCATTTAAGTTGGCAGTGACCTCTTGAGATCATCGAGTCCAAACCCCCCACCACTCAAGCAGGCTCGGGTGGAGCAGGTTGTCCAGGACTGCGTCCAGTTGGGTTTTGAATATCTCCCTATCTCTGAATTTCACAGTCTCAGGAATATCCTTCTGAAATCGGTATACCACTTCATTTGTAATAATTTGTAATATATTAAACATACTACACAGTAGGGCACCGTTCACACAAAGAAAGCTATGCTTGTTTTTAACTCTGAATACTGACATTCTGTTCTTTTTTGCTATTTCTCTTTATTAATCAAAGTTAAGCTTGCTGTACTATTCATTTATCCTGAATATAGCCATAATGCTAGATATAGATAGAGGACAATTTAAATTCTTCTGGTTCTTAAAGTGAGAAATTTACGAGCTCTTGATTTCACACTATATGGAATAAGTTGCACTTTTTTTCTGTCTGATCTTTCCTATTCTGTGACCCAGAAGCTGCATGGTTCAGTTTTCCACTGACAACATACTGGTATTCTGCCCTGCAACGGCAAAATTAATATTAAACTGTTAGCTGCTGAACTCTTGGACCTTGGCTCCTTTCTGATGAAGCCCGTCGTTCAGTCCTATTTCTGCTTACTTCTCTCTGATCAGCACACCAAGATGAAACCCAGGCAAAGCTGCCAGGATCATTGCTTCATATTGCACCGAAGGCCCTTCAGCGGTAACTTTCACGCATGGCTTTTACAACATTTGTTAAATATGGGCTTGACAACGCACAGAGATATCATTATTACTGGAGGAACTAGAACAAAAGGTTTCAAATGACTTTCGGTGGTCACACTGAGCAGGATTAGGGGTCAAATTCTAGTGCCGTTACAATCAAAGAGGGGTTTTGCCATTCTCTCCAAAGGCTCCAGGATTCACGTTTACTTCCCAACCTCCAGGTCTGTGCCTTTGTTACAGGAACCTGTATAATGTGCAGACTGGGCAGCCAGCGAGGCAGACCTTACTTTTACACTGTCTACTTGATGTTTAAGCTGGTCTTGAGTTATTAGCTTCATGCTGGGAAAGAACATTTGATCACAGGTGATTTGAAGGTGGTTATCCTTAGATTTCTGGGAAAGACATTGCCCAAATGCTCAGCTGCAAGGAAGAGTTGGCTAAACCAAGGAACACGCCATGACTGTACCCACTGTAGCAGATGTGCCCATTGGCATTCTAGCCCTTTCATTTGCATGTAGAGAAATCCAGGGAAAATATAATTTCACCAGAATCAGGTATTAAAAATTGGCAGAGAAGCCAAAAGCAAGGAATCTAGAGCAACAGCCTGTGCTTTAGCTGGCAGGTGAGCAATGCTGTCCCTCCTTAAACCAGTATCTTTGTTGCTCTTAATACGAGGCAGAAGAGGTGGCACTTAAGAACTGCTTACCTCTGCGCATATTTCAAATACTTGGGAATGATGCTTCACATCTTCTTCACTTGACAGTTCCTTTAAATCATGGCCAGAACAAAATACAGGTCCTTCAGCTGCAAAGAATTTCAGGAAAAGGCAGTTTGAGTTAATCAAGAAACCAGGGGCAGCGGCGTATCAGTGCCCCAGCTAAAGGTACCGCAATGAGATGTCAATGGTCACAAAGGAGCTTGGGGAGGGAGTTTAACAGAGAGTTCTCAAACGTTGCTTTCTGAGTTTTGTAACAACTTTACATTGCCACAAGGCAACATTTAACCACAGGAACACCCATAAACATTTTTAAAGGGCTAGTTTTACTTCCATTCCAAGTTAACTCAGTTAAAAACAACCTCTGAGCCCGGTTTCTTGCAAGGATACTGTTCTAAACAGCTCCTGGGTACAATGCAAACTAGTCAGCTGCAGCAAGGACGGAGTGCTCTGCTCTCAGACTAATAAATACAATTAGTATCTATTTATTGTATCCAGCATTAATGATTAACATTTGCTAAATAAACATCAAGATTTTTGTGTCATGGTGCTCAAGGCCACAATAAAAAGAAAAAAATAAAAGATTTGTTTCTTACGGATCAGATTATTCTGGCACACTCTATCCAGAAATAAATACCTGGACATTAATCACATCTGTATTTGTGCCTCATTGAAGAAGAATCCACGGCAAAGTCTGTGTTAAAGACTCAAAGCATTCCCTGGGAAGTCTTTTATTTTCTCGAGATTTATTCTTTTGCATTCCATTCAGCAAGGGAATTGGAAATCAAGAGGAACATGCAATTTCTTTTTAAATTAAAACAAAAACCCAAATGAAATCGTGCTCGCAAACTCCCAGACTACTGTACTCCCAAAGAAGAACCTGAAGTGCTTCACAAAATTTGTAACTGCTGTTTGAAATGTTGAATATATATATTTAAGCTCAGCCCTGTGAAGTTTGCTTACTTCCACTCCCATGTGTGTGTGAACTAACACACAGTGTTTTCCTCTACGTACAGGGAACAGCAGCATCCTAAATTAATAAACCTATTTCTCCAAGATGTTTGGAAGGGGGGCAGGCGAAGATTATCTTAAAATAGCAGAGGAAAAAAAGAGATGGCTTAAGAACAGCTCAAGTTTTATTATCTTCAAGAACTCTACGGGTTAATACCTAAATGGAAGAAAACTGTCACAGACTCTGAGAGAGAATGCTTTACATCCGCAGGTCACGGGTGACTGCAGAGTCGCTATGATGGTCTCTCCTTCATCAGAGAGTTTTAAAAACACTTTTGACAAAGCAGTGGCAAAGATACTGAGGCTGATCCTGGCTTAGAGCAGGGGAACAGAGCGTGTGATTTGAAGAAACCCTGTGAGCCCTGTTCACTACCATCTAAACCTGCCACCAAAGTGTCACACCAGCTTGGCCTGCTCCTGCACAGAAACCCACACCTGGGAATGTTATTCCTTTAGTCTGGTAACCATTAGAGCCTGGCTTTTGCCCTCTTTATTCTTTACATAAAGTTTTTAAACCAATTATTTTACCTACTGATTGTTTTTACAGAAGGACAAAGCTCATCGCCTCCGTAAACTCTCTGCGTAACCTGCCTGCAACACCAAGATTTCAAAACACTGTTGTTTCTACAGTGTTTCTTCTTAACACGTGTTAACTATCAAGATACATATAAGAAAACCCAAGTCGGTTGTTAATGCCGTGTTCAAGGATGAGGATTTAAGTACATGAGAGTGGAAACTGGGATGAGTATAAAAGGGCAGCACATAAAAGAGAGTCGGAGGTGGCGGGTGAAGGCACCAGGAGGGTCTCCTGCGAGGTCCTGGCCACAAAAGGCAATCCTGTCCCATTTTCTGTAATTCTGTGAGGGATTTCGGGTTAAACTCTGTATTATCCCCTTTCTGCTCCTTCCTATGCCCCCTCCGCCTTCCCTTCCGTCGGCCTTAAATGGCGAAGTACCTGAAATGATGATAACTCGGAGTTCTTTGCTCTTGACATCGTGCAGCAGGTCCTCCCTGAGGGACTGCAGCATGGCCAGGGACAGGGCGTTTCTCTTCCTGGGGTTGTTCAGGACAATGTTTCTGCAGAAGCCGTTAAAGACAAAGAGAGTCTGTATAAAGTAGTAATAAACGCATTCACAGCCCCAGGCTCGGTCCCGCAGCGCTGCCTCCCTTCTCACCGTCCCGTCCCCCCCCCCCGGCCCCGGCCGCCGCCTCACCGGACGCCCTCCGCCTGCTGCCGGACCGTCAGTTTCTCCGGCGGGGAAGGCCGCCCGGCCCCCGCCGCCGCCGCGCTGCTGAAGGCGGCGACCAGGGGCCTCCTCAGCCGCCACAGCCCGGCGGCGGCGGCAGCCATGGCTGCCCGGTAGGCGCGGAGGGCGGCTCGCTACCGACCCCTAGGCCGGCGGCCTCCCGGGGCCGGGGCCTGTGGCGGGCTCGGGGCGGTGCTCCCCTCAGCACGGCCCGCCTCGGCTCCCGCAGCGGTGGGTGCTGCTAGGGGACCGCACCAAGCCTTACAGACCGTCCCTCGCCCACCTGATTTCCCTAGATCAGGTATTCGGAAGGAACTCCTTCCTGTGAGGGTGGTGAGACGCTGGAAGAGGTTGTCCAGAAAAGCTGTGGCTGCCCCATCCCTGGAGGTGTTCAAGGCCAGGCTGGATGGGGCTTTGGGCAACCTGGTCTGGTGGGAGGTGTCCCTGC
>JAOXJK010000001.1:6798232-6813148 GCA_025774025.1 Xenus cinereus | reverse complement strand
ACTTAAAATATGTCACCAATCTCTTATTTATGTGTGTATATGTAGAGGGAGAGAGTAGTCTTTCTAAATTTGTCTGCTTGTCACTATTGATTGATGGCCAGTAAGGACTGCTAGATTATTATGACTAATTGCTACACACAGAAGTACATCCCTTTGGCATGATAATACTCTTGTTACAGTTTTTTGTGGGGTTTTTTTGGTGTTTTTTTTTTTTTTTTTTTACATTTCAGTTGGGCCTATCGTTCTACTATATATAGAACATTGCACAATAATGCCTTTATTGTGGATCTTTGTTACTCCTGGAGCAGAAAGAGTAAGTAGCAAAAGAACACTGTAACCTTGTTCTCTGGAGTGAGTATCAAGTATCCAGGCCTATGTAAGCAATTCATATTTCTGGGATCCTATTCATCCCGTGATAAGTTGCGGGGGGTTGTTCAAGTACATTCCAAAGGGGGAAGGATGCAGAAACTCACAGCTAACATGCGGATGAAAAGCGAGAGCTGTAAATGTAGATGTTTGGGCAGCCCCCCCATCTTTGCGTAAGGCACTGTATAGACGGAGAACGGCGTTCCAGTGACTGCAGGGAGGACTTTCTAGAGGCTGCAGCGTTAGGCGCCCTGGTGGTGGTAGAATTTTCCTATTGAATTAGAGAATTCACAAAACAGCAGCTGAGTCAGATGAGGATTAGAAATGGGCTGAAGAAGAACTTTTCCGGCAGCCGTGTCAAGTGAGGTATTTAGAGGACTTTCCTTGCCTGTAGTGAGTCATGTTACTCTCCCTTTCCCTACAAATGATTGAATAATACGCACCACTGTGTTGGAAAAGTGGAACTGTTGCTGCTCATTAGTGTAACTTTGTTACAGATAAGAAAAAAAAAGTGAGCTTCAGTGTGGTTTTATGTTATGTTACTTATGTTTATATTCAAGAAACAAACCACCTGATTTACAAGATATGTGGGTATTTTAAGCTAAATTGACTGTGTTTCGAGAAAACCTACTCTGACATTCTTTATCCAATTTTTGATAGGAGACAACTATTTGATTTGTAGCACAGATGGAAAATATTTGGGGTTGTTGCCATAAATGGGGTTATGCAAGGAGTCCCAGCAGGATTACTGGCTCCGTGTTTGTTTAAATTTAAGATCTTTTCTTTACTTAAACTACCTCATCTGTTGTCCTTTCCGTGTTTAAAGGGTGGTTGTAGATGTTTGTGTAAACAAAGTAGCTGTACTTAGGTGATATCCTATCAATTTGGTGATTATAAGGTTCATTTAATCTCTCATTGCAAAAGAGCTCTCTATAATTAAAAGATATTAATTCTTAAACTTATGTAGGAGACTGACAAGATAGCACTGGAATTTTTTCAAGGCTATTGGTATGCCTGTGCCTGTCCTCCTCAAAATTTCTGAAGTGAGCAGAAAGCTGTGCAGGACTTCCAGACTAGTTTGGAAGCTGGTGTGTTGCGGTTTCTTTTCATTCTTTTTCCTTCTTTTTTTTTTTTTTCATCTTTTTCTTTTCTTTTCCTCCTGTTTTATTTTGTGTAGCATAATTATTACCTGGAATGGAAGGCATACCGACGTGTTGTAGAATCTCCACTGCTTTTGGCCAGTGCAGTCATTAATCTAATAGATCACTAATATAAAAGGGCACTTTGTTTTAATAAAAGCACTTTGGTTTGCCATAGGAGAGGATTCTTGAATGCAGTCTTTCTGGTTTACCCTTGAAAAGCTCTTTGAAAACCTGCCTAATTCCGTGGTAGAGCGCTGAAAGGTTCCCTCAGAGCTCTTTTGAGCAGGAGTCAGACTTCCCAGAATTTTCAGAGATGTAGGGAAATGAGCCTCTCACCAGAATGTGTTCTGTTGCATTCGATATAAAACTTTTTCCTTCTCTTTTTTTTTTTTTTTTTTTGTGATGCTACTATTTTTGAGTTGTACAAATGCTGTAATAACATAACCTTCCTTCCTTGCCCTCCCCCAAACTTAATTTTTGGAGGTGATGTTTGTCAGCTGCTGCTCTGTGCTCTTATCAGTGATGCTGTGCTATTGCCTTACTTTGTGTCCAGGTTGTTCTACAGACCCTGCTTCAGGGTGGCTATATTTCATGTTACTTTAAATCTGGTTGTAAAAACTACACAAGCTTTTAGCTTCCCCCCCTCCCCCAGTTTCATCAAGTTACTGTAAGAGTCTTTGAAGGACATTGGGGTTGGTCTTGGGGGATGGGAGAAGAAAAATTAGGTTTATAGTTTGCTTTGAAAGGATTAGGTACAAACTGAAAAGTCAGTTTTGCTTTTTATTTCCTCCCCGCTTCCTCCCCTCGCTGTACTCTATTCTGTGCTGGAAGCAGTGACAAAAATGTCTGTAGTCTTTACCTTAACGATGTGGTAGAAAAGTACTTCTTTTTAGAGCAAAGGCTAATGAGTCACCGTTAGTGACATTTCAATATTTATTTATTCCCCATGCATTAAAACAAACTAAAAGAAAGAATGTTTATGTGAAACTCACTGTGAGGCTCTTGGGTGATATTTTTTTTTTTTTGGTGTGTTTTTTTTTTAATACATCTGCCATTAAGTGGAATGTTCATTTTGGAGAACTAACTCTTAATTTGTCTTTTTGTTTGATGCTGTTATATTCAGTGGTCCTGCAGGATGGTGTAGCCAGGCCAGGTTCCCTGTGCGTTGTCTGATGAAACCGAACAGATCAAGTTTAAGGATAAATCTAGGTGGCACTTCTTTTTGCATTCCTTTAGCACTGGTGTGGGACCACTGGTAGTTAAAACAGTGGATTAAAATGCCTGACTGTAGTATCGGGTAGAGTGATGTAGTTTAGTCACTTCTTGTCTGGACCACGGGCAATTGTTGGCTGAAACTTGGCGTGATTTTAGATTCTCTACAGCTACCGAGAGAGCATGGAGAACTGTAAACGTACTACAGTCTTTCTGCCAATATTGGGACTCAATCACTGGGCCAAGTACAATTCCTCTATCTTGGCATTTGTAATAGGTAGGTAAGATGTTCTTCTTTGGGGTATTTTGATTGTCTTAAGGCGAAGCTGCATAAAGAAGCCTGTTTCGCGCTGCTACTTCCTGCCTCCATCTAGCACAGCTTATCTGCAAGTGGCATCCCTAAAATCCCCAGGTGCTTCCACCAAGTTTTTTCATTGGTGAGGGAGTACAACTCCTTGTTAGTAGTTGAGCCATGTGCATGCTTTATGGGAAATAGGATTAGATACAAAGCAAGTGTGACGCGCCGGTTACAGCGCGCTACTAAATAAATCTATTCGCAAGAACAGAGGCGAATCAGAGAGAACCATAAAAATAGCTACAAGCAACCACTTAACCAGAATACATATCTCAACTCGAGCATTAACCTTAAGCAGTCATGGTTAACATGATTGGCATACTCAAGTACTAAGCTCAGATTTGAAATACGTTAGTTAAAATACGTTTTAAACGACTGCATTTTCTGAGTGAGTGTGCAAGGAGAGTGGGAAGCAGAAGTCTGAAAGGGAACAGTTAACGGTGACTCCCGTTAGAACACAAGTGCAGTAACCAAAGAGGCCCAGGTACACGCTTCCTTACCAAGGAGGGTGCATCACTTCTGATCTGTGTGACCTTTGGCTAATTTCCTTCAGTTACTTTTAAAGTGCTAAATTCTTTCTTCCCTAGCACGTGTCTCTCTAACAGTTTTTTCATCAATAGGTAAGCTATATTTCTGTGAATAGATATTTCTGTAGAGTTAATTAGCCTATTGCAAAGTATTCAAAAACTTGTTTTAAAAATTTTGATTTTATTGCGGACACAGAAAGTCACACCACGGATTATTTGCTACACAAATTAAGCCTGCAAATACACAAGGTAAATAAGCGTTGTGTATTTTGCTGTGGACTAATAAGGTTTGATGTTATTGCTGGTGGCTGTGGACAGCTGCGTTTTATTATTTGGATTAAATATCAACATAGAAATTGTACGTGCAGTTAAGGATTTAATCCTGCTAACAAATAGCGATGCACAGAATTCTGTACTTTGCTTCAGGGAGGTAAGAGATTATTAATCTCATTCATATCCTCTTCAACAGGAAACCAAGTAAGGGTTTAAATTAAAAGCAAAGTTTTTATCTTTTTTTTGCTTCCTTGAATTGGACGCACATTCACTTTTATCAATCTTTGCCAGATTAAACTAAGGAATTTATTTTGACTTCAGTATCGATTTATATAAGATAGTAATAGTTCTCATTTTTGTTTAATATTGCAAAAAGAAAAAAAAAAGTCTTTTCATGACTAGCATGGCTTTATTCTGTATGCTTAGGTTTGACAGAATATTTAATAATATCCTTTAGCTTCAAGATAAATCTGTAAATTAATACTATAGCTGTGACCCAAATGCAGGAAATGCAAAATTGCTGCATATTCTGTTTGGAATGCTGCATATTCAGGAAATGCTGGATATTGTATGGAAAAAAGTCTTATAAAACTTTTCTGTTGTTGCAATTACAACTTTGTAAATATTTGGTTTCTTTTTTGAGACTTTCAGAATGGAACTTTTTTCTCCAAATAATTATCATTTGCAGCCTTTTGAAGGGCACGGGTGTGAGGGAGAGGAGAATGAAACAGGATAAATTGGAAGATCCATAGTAAGAATCTGTGGTTCTATGATTGTTCTTTATCATAACATCTGTGTAGCTTGTTTAACACAATCCTGATCACAGAGTTCCAAAAGGCATGAAGTACCTCTCTGTTGTATCTGAGTTCTGCACTGTAACCTAAGCTATTCCTTTTGACAAGCCTTTACAGGTTAAATATCTAAGAGCTTTGGGAAGCCTTTTAAACTGTTGCTAAACTGTGTATTTTAAATGCATCTGTATGTCTAAATCTGATTGTACAGTTTGACAGTAAATATATGAGCAAAGATCTTATTTTGCCTGTGTAGGTGATAGATATAAACCCCATCTATCAAGAGGGGTAAAAAGATATACATACATGCATTTTTATTTTTTTTTTTTTTTAAATCAAGACATATTTGAACTCAAACTTCTGATATTGATCTCCATTAGTGTCTGGTGTCTGTATCAGGAGGATGATCAAAGTGATCTACACAGGCGGTTCCCTCCGCTTCATTGTGGCTCTCTGGGAAAGTTGCCGTGTACCTTGTTATCATCTAGATCCGCTTGCAGAATGTGTTGTAGCAAGAGATAAGGGGGTAAAACGTAATGTGAATTGAGTAAGAAGGATAACAGTAAGGGTATTATTGTGCAGCGACAGCATTTTGCAATGTGTAGTTTCTCTTCTTAAAACTTCAAAGTGTGCAATAATGGCTGTTGACTGTAACTATATTTTCTCTCTTCCCCCTTCTTTAACTTTTGTTTGTCTTCTTTGGGTTGGTAAGCTTTTGCCTGAAACAGGTGGAATTAATTTTATTGGCCATTTATTGAAGTCCTCAGTCATCATCCTAAATTTAATGAACAGCTTTCTTGCGTGTTTAAAGTAGAAAGAAAAACAGTCTTTAAAAAAAATGTGAACAAATGCCTCTCATCCTCTTTAATCGGCGTTCACTTATATAGATAGCTTTCTGTTACAATTATTATTTCTCCAGCCTCTAGCTCAAGCTTCTTTCTGTTCCCAAGATTTCCTCTAAAAGAGGTTCATATATCCACTTCAGCTTGTTTTAAAAACTGCAGGCACACTTTCGTGCTTTGAAAATGGTAGCAAAAGTGCTAAAAATGGAGGAAAAAAATTTATATTCATAAGTGAATGCAAATTCTGTTGGATTAAGCATTTATTGACATTTACTGACTCTGTAGGACCATTCAGGAGATTGTGAAGATATTTATTTATTTTTATGGATGCTTTGCAAAATGCATAGCCAAAGCAGTCGACTTTGAAGAATGAATGTCTTGAATAATAAATGGAGTCAAACAGTTTCCCAGGAAAGGCTACTGGGATTCAGTGAATGATTTCTTGAGAGCATGAAATTTTCTTTTGTTTATTTTTTTCATGGTTCAATTTAGCGCATTACTGTCCAAGAATAATCTGTAGAAAATAATAAAGATCAGAATTTAAAGTTTCTGAGATTTATGGGGAGGGTTAGTTATTGATCTGGAACTCCAGAATTGTCCTTTTCCAACCACAGTAGATTATTTAATGAAAACTGTAGGCTTCAGTTCATAGATTGGAAAATTAATTCAAAACATTACTGAGAAAGGATAGATAACCTACTTTATAGCTGCTTTAGTAATAATTTGTCTCATGATATATTGTCTGTCTTGGAGCTCAATGCCTATTTGTTTTGAGATATTAATTTAAAGACCAGTTGTGACAGGAAAAGTCAGAGAGGAGTATCATAAAACAAAATGTTTGTATTGATGCTTAAGGTGTTGCTGTGACTTAGTTGCTAGGTAGACTTTATCTGAATTTATTATTTTTCGCAAGAAATGCATAGTTTTTACTGTGAACTCACTATGCAAATATTTTTACAATATGCTGTTCCTTCCATTTGATATTTAAAGAATCTTTTCCTGGCTAATTTCCCAGGAAATTATTTCCTTAATCCTTTAAACTAATCCATTGTTGAAAACTTTTCTCCTGCTTCTGAAATAGTTGTTGCTCCTGATAAGAAAATCTGCTGCATTTTCTGAGCCCCGTGGCTGAGATTGGGAGGGAAGGTGAAGCAGTTGTGCCGCGTGAGCTTTCTGAAACTGCAGCTTTTAAATCAAGCCTTCAGGTTCACGAAGAACGGCTGCCCTCACTGATGCTGGTACTTGACTTCTTATAGCCCTCGTTATGAACAGTCCTACTGACTTTGCAACCTCTCCAAGTGCTCTCTGTGTTTTCAGTGATGTAGGAAGAAGGGTCCAAAGAGCAAATGAAGCCCTGCTCTTGTAAATCCCCATCTCCTGCCTGTAACGTCAGACTTTGCTCTTTTGCAGAACCAACGAGAGACAAGCAGGAGTGTTTTGTGTGTCTCTATTTATCCGCTTTCTAGCTGATAAAGGCAAGACTTAAATCTTTGTCCTGCTTCCATTAAAACAGGCAGCAACAGGACTGGATCTCGGGGCTAGTACCTTGCTGGCCTTTGTGTTACGGCTGTGTCAGGCCTGAAAGCTTGATCTCTTACCCAAAATTATTTATGCCCTTTTCCCTATCTGCTAAACTCTAAACATGGTTATGAGGGGCATAAGGTAGGATTATGAAGACAGATCTGCATAGGTTTCTGCAGAGACGTGCTGGAATAATCTGCGTGCAGCCTGAATTCCGGCCAGTTCAGGTTGATGCGAGATGGAAAAAGAATGGTCACAATAACTTTGCATCTTTGCATCTCGAATGAAATGTGTGCGGGCCTATTGTTCGTATGAATGAATGCCCTCAAGCCATTTTAGTGGTGTGGGGTGGTTTTTATTTTTTTCAGTAGCTTGCACATCTTTCTTTCTGTAAATGAGGGCACAACAAGCAGGCGATTTTCGGGCAGCTGCAGTGCTGCCTAGGTTTACCCTGGGGGTTCTTGATGGTTTTTTAAAAGCCTAGACAGAATGCCATGAATATATAAACATTACAGATTATAAGAAGAGGAGTGAAGGAGAAAACACGAAGTTTTCCTCATATTATGATTTTTAATTTTTTTTTTTTTCCTTTTCCAAGTGTCATTTGACAAATGCCCACTCAGCCATACTTTTGCAGCATCTTTTGGGCTGTAAATAATGTTACCTCCTGGCAATGTGCTTTATGAAAAAGAACTGCTTTCAAAGACCAGTTAATTACAATTACGGTAATGGAAGCATTTTTATTTTGAGTGATGGCAGCTGACTAATGAAGATGCAGGTCATTCTTTTTATTATGGTTAGGAGGGGTCAAGGGCTGCACACACTGATCCATAAAATCCCATCCTGGTTAACGGCTCCTTCTCATACCAACATATTTCATCAGGTTGATAAAATGTGCCTGATTATTTCTGTATTCCCTAATATTTTGAAGTTAAGGAAGAAAATCAAAATACAAGAACATCATCAAGCACATATTGCTCAGCAAAGTAGCTGTCAAAGATGAAAAATGCTTGGCAGAAATTCATGTGATACGAACTGTGTGTGGAACGCTATTTTATTTTCCTCAAACAGAATCTACTTACATTGTTACTAAATTTATGACACTTGGTTTCTTTTTGGTTTACCTTGTAAATCTGTGTCAGAATTGCTGTGAACTTCTGGTTGGTGAATGTCCTTGCCCACAAGTCTGTGTTTTTGTCAGGATGTGGCCTGAAAGGTGGCAGTTGTAGTGACAGAGTATATGGGAATACCAGTTTGGTTTCACGATTCAAAGGTAACAGTGAACTAGAACCAAGTTATTGCTCATGATTAACAGGTGAAATTACATGATTTAGCTAGTTAGTGTGTTTTGTTTCTTGAGGCCTTTTTGGTATTGCTGCTTTTTACAGGCAGGTTTAGTGCTATTGTCTTGTAGGTGTATAAATTTGAGGAAAGAGTAGTAGCAGCCACAAAGCTTATTGTATAATTCTTCAGAGTTTCAGTTTGTGACATTGTTTACGTTATACCATGGCCCTCCTTCAGACTTGAACTGTTTTATTTCTTTACATTGCACACAGGACATCTAGTAAACTTGTTTACATTTTCCTAAACTCATTTTAAAGCTTTGAGGGTTTTTTTCAGTTTCTTTCTAGGTGACAATTTCCCTAACAAAGAAGAGAGGAGAAACTACTGTGCATACCATACCTGGAGATTATTTCATGTTGGGGGAGGCAGATGTCTGTGAAAATGATTTCTAGTCTGGAAGTTCTTGTGTGTCTCTCTTAAAAGCTCAAAGCAGGCTTCAGTTGTTTAAAATACCCCTACCACTTGTAGAGATACCAGAGGTACTGGTGACCATGGGATGAAAGCCTTTCTAATGGCTGCTCTGCAAACTTTAATAGGTACTGGTTTTGTATTCTCGCCATTAGACCTGCAAATCATCTAAGAATCCTTTTCTAGTTGGTCATCTTTCTTACCAGCTGGACAAAGGATAGTTTCAAAAAAAAGGGAACAAATTCCCTTCTTGCAGTCAGGAATAGCTGGAATTAACTCCCCTTTCCTGGGTGTTAATTCCTAGTTACTGAAGTGCCTGTTTCTCTTTTTAAAAAATTTTGACAAACGAGCAAGTACAAAGCATGCCTTCTATTCCTTTCTCTCTTCCTCCCCTCCACCTTCCCCCTGGTACTCTTTGTCCATTCCCCATCCTTTCCTTATTCCAGCACTTGACAACCTTGCTGTAAAAATGAGATAATCCAGTTCAGTTAAAAATCACCATCAGGCTCTGCAAGATATACACATGCTTTAAGTGTATATCTTATTCTTATTCTACCTTTTCTCCTTTTCTCTTTTTTTTTCCTGTTTTCTTTTTTTTTCCTATCCTTAATATGTTTATATAAAGACCATCAAAAGTTTACGAGAGGTAGTTGTATTCTTCTCTGAACCATAAACTCAGAAGCCAGTTTTTTCAGAGGAAATGCAATGTAACGTAGCTGTAAGTAATGATTTTCCTTTGAGTTTTTAACTTGAAGGCAAGTTGTTTGATAACCCCGTTAAATAAAGAACGAACACATCATGGCAAGATAATGGTGGGGAAGTTCTTACAGCAGGATTTTTAGGGATTAGATTATTAAGTAAAGGACCTTGCATTCTACATCTCATTTAAATGTCTGGAAATTATAGTTGTTCTGGAAACATCTATTTATGGTAATCTTTTCCTTATGTCTCTACATAAAAAATCATATGTCTGAAACTTGGAATTTAAGTTTATGTACAGGTGTTAGAATTACTCTCAATGTAGAAAGTTGGGAGTTCTGTTTCTAATGGTTTGAAGCATCCTTTTTTGGGAAGAGATAAATTACAGCTGTGCAGTATGTCTGCAAGCTTCCTATTGAGGGGACACTTAAATATTTGCAGGGTGGGAGAATAAATCGGACAAAGATTGTCAGAGAGAATGATTTTAATTGTTTTGCCAAACCGGATCCGATGGTACTTTGGGTTGCTATTACTTCTGGCAGAGGTGGCTTAATGGGCAGGCTGTAAATGAGACTGATATAATAGAAGGAGTTTTTGGTGCCTCTGCTGTATGTGTTTCAGGAGACTGACGCGTGCGGATAAATACTCCAGCAAATCTAAAAATCTGAAACGCTTGTGATCAGCAGCTGGAAATGGAAAGAGATGACCTTCCCCCCCTCTTCCCCCCGCATCTAACACTTAAGCAACGGGAACAGAAGGTCTAAAGGGCAGAGAACACGTCTTGCTGTGCCTTGGTTGTGGCCTGTGGTTTGTTTTAATGTTATGGTTTTTGGAAAATGTAGTTGGCTTCCTAAATTGCTCTCATTCTGTAGCAGGGCCTCGCAATGCTGTGTTGGAATTCAGTAACCTAAAGTGTTCACAGAGCCTCTTTGGGGCTGACAGTTATTTAATGTGACTGTATAAAACACTATTTCTCATGATTTTTTTTTTTTTTGTTAGCTCTGTAGAGTATTTGACAGAAGACATTTCTGAAGTGCCTTTGTGCAATTTTCCAAATGGCATTAAAAATGTTGTGGGGCACATACTGCAATTTGTCTGCTTAAAATTACCTGACAGAAGTAATGATAATACCTTAGCTGAAACAGTTCTCTGGCCTCTGGTGGCGGGAGAGAGAAGAACGCCTGAAACACTCCCAGGATTTCCAGCATCCCTCCCGGTGTGCAAGAATTCCCGTCACGTAGGAGGGTGTCAGAGGTGTGTGTTCTGAGGGGGGAGAAAAGGAACCGAATGACTCTTCAGCAGGTGCTTCCTTCTGCCTGGTGGAGTTTAGCAAGCTGGATTCAATTTTAATTCTGTTAGTGGGTCTGTTGCTGGCTCTACACTGCACCGATAGCCCTCTTAAAGCATTACGTGAAATTTCATGAATTGAGACAGACTTTAAAGGGGGATGCAGACGTGCTTCTTAGATACTGAGCCTAAGGGAGCCCGTTGCATCTGTCGGCGTTCATTTCAAGCGGTGTTTTCTTCAGTTACTTTGTGGTGTGAACGTTTCCTTTAAACTTTAAAGAAATCGGTATGCGTTCTCTGCAGTAAATAATTTTACAATGTTCTGTGGAAATAAATTTAGAACTGCTTGCAGCTTTTTGTCTCCTTGTGCTGAAGTCACTTTAAATCCATCACCCCAGCCTATAGAGTCGTCAGGCAGAAATCTTTCTGTGAAGGTAGATGAGTTGCTCCTGCATCAGTTTTGCTTGAGCCTACCGAAGGCAGCCGTGTAATAACATGCAGTAATGAAACCTGTTGGAATTTTAGAGGAGCATCTAGTCTCTTTGATCTTGCTAACGAGCAATGATTCAAGTGCTACAGATTGTAAAGGATCTGGTGTCGCCAGCAAGACGGAGAACAGATGCTGCTAAGAAAGGTAAGCGCAGCACTGGGATCTATTCAGTGTAGCGAGGAATTAACTGTAAATCAGAAATATTTTGGAGGTTGGTTGTAGTTAAGTGTGTACTTGAGGCTTAAAAACCTTCTTTGTTGTGGCATGTACAGCTGCTATAATTTGGCTTTGAACTATATTAAGCCTAATTATTATCGTTTTGCAACTGCAGCTTTCCCAAAGAGAATCCCAATGACGTTTATTATGCTGAAGATGGAGTTTATGTCAGTATTTGTAACTGCTACTGTTGTACTAAAGATCTTTTCTGTAGTAAAAGTATTTTTCTTGTCCAGATAGCTCAGGCTGTGAAAATAGCAACTGTATTCTGTGGAATCCCATCAGAATAGTTTTTGGAGTCTTAATATTCTAAATAAGAATAAGAGCAAAAATAGGCTTCTTTAGTGCTTATGAAGATGAGAGAGACTGGAAGTACACAGCTGCACTGCTGTTTAGGTTGCACAATGAGATTATTTCGAGATTACAACTAACTTCAAAATCCGAAATGGCTCTTGCAAATGTACAAAACATTACTTGAAATGCTCAATTATTGTTTGAAATTAATTGATGCTAAATGCTTTTCTTGTTCTCTTCGGTGTGTTGAATGTTTGTTGGTTTTTTTCTTCGCTAAAGTAGTGCCATGCTTTGTGGTATCTGGCATGCTTATCCAATTAGGAACTGATTAAACACTTTTAAAAAACCTTTATTTTTACATCGTAATTATTTGCAATTCCTGGATATATGGTTTGCAGGGGAACTAAATAATTTGTAGAGATGTCTTAAAAACTGCATTTCTTTCTTACTAGAATTAGTTTTCTAGGACAACTTTTATTTTATAGTGAGTAGGTCATGAATAATTTAGAATCTACAGCATCTGTGTCTGCCTGTTACTGTGTCATTGTTCTGTTCTGCCCTTACACGTAATGTGCGGCTGCAGCCAAGTACCTTTATTTTAAGTCACTTACCTAATAACATCAGGCTACTGTAATTCTAATGACTTAGTTAATTGAACACCTCTGTAAGAAAACAAAATGATTAAAGGTAGAACTGGGCTCTGCTGTTGTCCTCTTATTCTGAAAAAAAGAAAAGGCATGGATTTCATAAAATCAAGCTTCCTAATTACTTCTTTAGATTTTGCACTGATTGGTTGAACATCCCACCCAACAGTTTTATAATTTTGTCAGACTGAATTACGTGATTTCAGCTCTCTGTTAACTGTTCATTTTTTGATTTGTGCACTTACGCTTCACTAGTTACAGAGAAGAACGAAGGGGACAGGAGTTGTACTTGTCTGTTTTGTGTGGAGCTAGTAGTCAGGCTTGATTTTTATAGAGTTAGTGTAAGAACTGGTTTAGAAAGAAAACACCAAAAATATTTTTTTAAAAAAAGTGTTTATTGGAACAGATTCAATGGAATTGGAAGGGAAAGCCTTGAAAAAAAATAAGGAAATGCTCATTTTCTCAGTTCTAAAGCTTTGTGTTTGTGGTTTTTTTTTTTTCCTCTCCGTTTGTTTTACTCCCTTTTTAAAAGACAGTAATTTTGGGTCATTGTTTGGGCGGTATTCTCAAGCTGCTAGTAACTGAGCTAATTAGATGTTAGCTCTTACAGAACTTGGTAATGCATTTTTACAAGCAATATTAAGATCTTAACATTAAAAAAAAATTCAAACATTCTGAAGAAAACATTTACAAAAGATGCAAAATGCTGACAGAGTTCTGTGATAAATACAGCAATTTGAGTAGGCATTAGGTTGGTGTGTTGTGTTTGTTGGTTGTTTTTTTTTTTCACAGCATGCAGCATTAGGCATCTGGTGTATGTGAAGGACTGTATTCTACAGAAATGACTCATTCTCATTATTGTTTTCAGTAAATTGAAAAATGTATTTGTAAAGGAAGAGTTGCTAGGAAGCCCAGTGTGAATGTGAGGTGAATTCAGTGAGACACGAGGGATGGTGTGTGTTTACCAATGTGCTTACAAGTCGGTGTTGGTAAACGCTAAAGGTTCTTAATCCTGCATCCTCTTCTTCCTCTTTAAAAAAAGAGTGTTTTATCATTAGAATATAATTTGTTGGGTAGAAGTCTGAAATTCATTGTTTTCAACTTGTGTGGAAATTTTCCGTAAAAACTCGTCTCTTGTCATGAAAAATAGAAACTCAAGAAACTGAAATTGAAAATGACCGCGCTGATAGTTGTAGAGAGGTCGCTGCACGTGAGGAGCGGTGGAAAAGCGTGGCCTTTGAAAGGGGCCTAACTTGCACTCAGGAGACAAATGTTACGAAGTAGTATAATTTGTTAAATTACATATTTCATGTGTTGTGCCTAGTTAAAAACTTTTCTTCACAATTGAATGAATGTCCTAACTTTATAACTATTTTTATAAATAGTTCACAGGGTCATGGGGGAAAGGACTTCTCTGGTCTCCAATTTTCCCAACATGTATTTCAGGCTGAGACCTAGAAACCCAATTACTTGCCAGGAAAGTGTTTGCATCTATGGTTCAACAAGAGAAGCTTTTTATAAGGTCTATGGTAAGCATAGCTACTATGGAGAAGAAAATTCAGTCCCTTCAGAAGAAATTCCTGCAGAATTTTGTTTAGCATTTCATGAGTTGAGATGTGGATTTAATGGGCTAATCGAACAGCCTGCCAAGGTGGCTGAGCCTAATTGTTTTTTTACAGGCCAGAGTTTATTTTCATTGTGGCTGTGACCCATGCCACTAGTTAAATTTCATTTACTGTGCCGTAAAAGTATGATAAATAGGTGGTAACAAATATAAGACTAAATCCTACAAATAGGCAATGTGAGTACGAGTATCCCAGTTGCAAGTCCTACGGTTATGGTTTTGTATTTAGTCTTTGACTGTTGAGGCTGACATCAGAAAAACTTTCAGTAGGCCTCTTAGGTTCTTGCTTAATGATACGTGCAGTGAGCTAAACAGTAAGTTTTGATTTATAATGTCTCACATTTCCATCCTTTTTTTTTTTCTTCAGTCTTGTGCTTCTTAAAGCTTGAATCTTTTAATCCTTTTCTTTTTTCTTTTAAAGAAAAAAACCTACTCTGTAATTGTGTTCCGTAGTCTTCCAGTTGCAGTGAGAGCTGAGTGTGTGGAGTTTTTCTTGTTTGCTTTTTATTGTTTTTTCATTTTGGGAAAAGCCAGACCCTTACCATATTTAGATAACATCAGATCAGTTAAAGGAAAAAAATCGCCTCTAGTCCACTTATTGTCAAAGGGATAACACGTTATGTGCTCTGTGAGTTTGAAGGTGAACATGAAGCTGTAAAGAAAGTAAAGAAATGTTGAAGAGGTTGCCATTATTTTATTTCATAGGATTTGGATTTCTTAAGCAATTTATGAGATTGAAAGTCCTAAATCATGCGAGTATAAAATTCTCTTGATAAGTATTCTAACTCAAAGTCAAACGTTTCACAAGATCTGAAACCTTTCTGAATTTTAAAAAAATAATTCAAATGTTACTTCTCCTAGAGAAATCCATGTAGAGTATA
>JAOXJK010000001.1:6773641-6794939 GCA_025774025.1 Xenus cinereus | reverse complement strand
TCTTGAACTGGGGAGCCCAGAACTGGACACAGTGCTCCAGATGGGGCCTCACCAGGGCAGAGTAGAGGGGCAGGATATCCTCCCTCGACCTTGTGGTCACACTCTTCCTGATGCACGCCAGTATGCCATTGGCCTTCTTGGCCACAAGGGTGCATTGCTGGGTCATGGTCATCCTGTTGTCCACCAGGACTCCCAGGTCTTTTTCCTCAGAACTGGTCTCCAGCAGGTCAGCCCCCAACCTGTACTGGTGCTTGGGGTTATTCCTCCCCAGGTGCAGCACCCTTGCCCTTGTTGAATTTCATCAGGTTCCTCTCTGCCCAACTCTCCAGCCTGCCCAGGCACAGCCATCTGGTGAAAAGTCAGAACATTTCTGCTTATCTTCAGGTATTCTGCATGTGTAAAGACCACGTAGGCTGTGGGCAGTGCAATGGCATCATCTGCATATGTTGGCAAAGTCCCAGACTTGCTTTTGTCCATGACCAGCTAGCCCTTGACCTCAAAAAGACGTTCTCATGCGGTTTCTGGATCAGCTCATATAGGAGAAATCGCTATGGATTTTTCCCTAGGAGGGCAGCGCATACGAGACAACACGTCCGTCATAGTTAGAAGAAGCCTCAGGTCTCCAACTAAGGCCTGGCTACAGTGCTGCTGGTGTGGAGAATCTTTTTAACAGCATTTCCCCTAAAAAACTAGTGGACCTCTTCAGGACATGAATAGCTGGTGAAAGCTGTGATGATTTATTGTCTGTGCACAGCAGTGAGAAGACATTTATTTTGAAGAGTGGCTTCAGAGTGTCCTTCCCTGCCCATCATACCAGACTCTCATAATTTATCCATGACCATAAAGACCAAAATGCCCTGGATCCTAGACTCCTGACTGACTCCAGCCCATGCTAGAGCGTGTCAAGACAACCCTCATGCCCTTTCACCATGTGCTGTGCTACCAGTCAATCCCCAAGAGCTCAATTTGGGAGCTCCCTGTCACCAGAGCCACCCCAAGGAGGACCCTTTCTTACACATGGTCTTCAGCAGGCATCTAGAGTGCAGGGCAACAGCAGGGAGACATTTTTCCTTCTCAGAATTGCTCTTGATGTCTCTGGAAATGTTCAGGGTGGACCAATGCATGCCTTTTTCCACCAACTCTTGGACAATAAATTTGTTATTGCTCCCTGATTGCTGTTGGAGGTTATGTTCCCGAGTGTTGAAAAGAGGTATTGAGATATCTTCCAAGTGAAGAGATGATACCCCAGTCAAATTTCATAAATGCAAATGTCAATGTTCCAGTGGTGAGCAATATTGCACAAGGACTATCCCCACTGTAAAGCTAAAGTGAGAAACAGTTTACAACCAGCGTTAGTGCTGTCTTTCCCAAAATCATCTTATAACTCCCGACAGGGCAGTTCTCATTATGACTGTACGGGAGCGATGCGGCTCATCTGGTCTGTTTGGATTGTGAAGTTCCCCAGGTGCACAGAGCTCTGTCTACGCCCCCTCTCAGTAGTTTGGCACCTATTTCTACTCGAGCCAGACCCAAAAACGAGGTGAAGGAGCGCACAGACCCCTGAGAGGCCGGATCAGATCAGTGCGAGCTCTCACAGCTACCTAACGCTCCAGCAGCCTACTCCTAAAGTACAGGTGTAACTGCTTAAAACACAGGAGGAAAGGGGGCCAGTCTATTGCTTACCTTTCATACAGCAGCTCCTTGTTACTGCACTCACCCGGGGGGCGAGAGACCCCAAAAAACCTGCCCTGATTACAGGAAAACCTCTCTCTCAGGAGGTGTGTTTCTCAGTTCCTCTGTTTGACTTGAACACAGACCTCCTACATCCTGGGCAAGTTCATTAACCCTTCAGCTGTGCTAAGAAAGGTCATCAATGTCTCTTCTTTAACAAGACTAGTTCTTTTCCCACTGCCGTTCATGGGGGTATGCATCACGGGCACTAAACTCTGGAATAAATGTAAGACCTTGAACATAAGTGCGTAATAAGAAAGCACATATTTTTCTTAACTGAGTAATAGGACCATTAGTGTTAATAACAGCATTACTGTAGACGTTAGGGTTTAAAATGTCTCTATACGAAATCACAAGGGTATTTTAGATTAAGATGTGCTCGTCAGACAGTAAATCTTACAACTATTTGCACTCGTGACTGGTGCTAAGGTTGGTAACACAGGACGAATGTAAGTGTACTAACAGCTATCAGTAAATATTCAGAGAACAGACCACACTATACAATGGAGTATACAACTATTGCCTGTATCTCACAAATTGACATGGAAAAATGTATGGTTTAGGGATAAAACAATACTATTAAAAGCTCAGAAAGAGAGAACTGATTGGCCAAGTTGAGATCTTGGATATTTGTTATTTTGGAATGTGAGCATAATAACTGCAGGGATTTTACTTGGTTAATGTGCTTACTTGATGCTAGTGCTAAACCTGTACCTAGATTCTAATGCGCATGGCCCTGGTTTTTTCCATATTGCCATAGGACTGCTAAGAAGAAACCCAATTTAAAAAAATAAAATTATTATCCTATTGCTTATCCATTATCTACTAATTTCTAACAAAGTGATCAAGAAGAAAAGGAAAACTGGAGCCTCTGTAATACTGCCTAGACTTTGTTCATTATGGGAAAAGAAGTATGACTAATACTTCAGTCTCCTGTCCTATTGAATCTGATTGTTCTTACTCAGTGTCTTGCTTCTATAATATATGAGATAAGCTAATCTGTTTATCACTACTGGAGGATCATCTTTGCAATAACTCTTACCCTGAAAGTCGTTTATATGCATAGATGTCTCAGTGTGCCTTCCCAATAACTCCTGCGCTATGGCCGACATATAAATATATAAGTTTCTCTTGCTCATTTTGGCTGTCAACAAAGAAAAATGGCAGTAATGACCACCCAGAAAAAGCTTGTTTTCACACATGCTATAAAGTTCATGATCTAAGAAAATCAATAAAAACCTCCTTTGCACGCTTTTATATTCTCAGGACTTGAGTGGGATTTTTTGGTTGTTTGTTTCACTTTTTTTTTTGTTCTTTCTCTGCTACTAAACCCTTTGATTCCCAGCATGTCCCAGAGCTTCAGCTCAAGTGGGATCCTCATCTGAAATGGAGATGACCTGAATAGATCAGAATCAGTCAGCTGGAGAAAATGCGCATGTTGTATTTTTTTCAGAAAAAGAAAAAAATTGTACAGATATCTACGTGCACAAAGCTTCACTGGGACTTTGGTAAACAAAGCAGTTAAAGCTCCACATGTGGTCACAAAACTATGTATTGCAGGAGCAAATGGAGACGTGGTGAGACTGCTCACACACCTGGGCTGCTGACACGGAGGGATATGAGCTCTTCAGAAGGGATGGGCAGGAGCGTTGAGGATGAGGGTCACCATGTGAATGAGCAGCTCAGACACATGCAGGGAGCTTCTCTACAGGATGGACAACAGTCAGGTTGGGAGCTTATGGAAAAGAGGGCAGTGAGAGCAACATTGTGGTGGGAGTGTGTTAGAGACGACCCAATCACAATAAGGAAGTGGACAAGCCTTCTCTAACCAGTTCTGGGTCACATGCCCTTGTTCCCATTGGGGACTTTAACCTCCCTGATATCTGCTGGAAGAGCAACACGGTGGGATCCAAGCAGTTTCGGAGATTTCTGGAGTGTATCAGGGATAACTTAGACTCACAGAATAAAAACACAGAATCATAGAATCATTTTGGTTGGAAAAGACCATCAAGATCATCAAGTCCAACTATTAACCTAGCATTGCCAAGTCCACCACTAAACCATGTCCCTCAGCACCACGTCTACCCATCTTTTAAATGCCTTCAGGGATGGTGATTCAACGACTTCCCTGGGCAGCCTGTTCCAATGTTTGACAACCATTGCAGTGAAGAAATTTCTCCTAATATCCAATCTAAATGTCCCTGGTGCAACTTGAGGCCGTTTCCTCTTGCCCTATCACTTGGTACTTGGGAGAAGACACCAACCCCCATCTCACTCCAACCTCCTTTCAGGTAGTTGTGGAGAGCCATAAGGTCTCCCCTCAGCCTCCTTTTCTCCAGGCTGAACAACCCCAGCTCCCTCAGACACTCCTCATAAGACTTGTGCTCCAGACCCCTCACCAGCTTCATTGCCCTTCTCTGGACCCGCTCCCAGACCTCAGTGTCTTTTTTTGTGGTAAGGGGCCCAAAGCCGGACACAGCACTCGAGGTGGGGCCTCACCAGTGCTGAGCAGAGGTGGATGATCACCTTGGTTAAAGGCTTTATTGATGCAGAATAGTAAAAAATGGAAGCAAGCAACAGGCAAGCTAGAAATTCTGCATGGTGATACACGGTTGTAAGTTGCTGTTTATCCTCTTCTGTTCAAGGTTGTCTTATGGTTTTAAATCCCACAGATGGTGGGATGCCCCCGGGTGGCCTTCAGAGCTTTTACAATTCAAATTCTTTAGTTTGGTCCTAGCTACCACCTGAGTAAGAAACAAGGGAAACAAAGCCTTGTATTAAATCTCTTTTTTAAAAAACGTGTGGTATTTAGGATCAATAATCTTTACCTGTTGCAGTATGTGGATGCATGCTATTACATCCCACGGGACTTCTTGGTTTGTGTAAAGCACGGGAGCGTTGCTGACCTGGAGCAGCAGCACTTGCACAAACTCCCCCTTGTGATTTCACCCCAGCAGAGGGAACCTGGCAGCTGGATGCAAAGTCAAGTGAAAACAAGGTGGCTTTATTGGGTTTCTTGAAAGAAGGGGGCAGCTGTGTTGGGGGAGTTATGGATTCAGTCAAGTATTTGCTTAACATTTCAGAAGGTTAATAGGTTACATAGTTTTAGCTTGAGCTGGTAGGATGAACGTATTTGGATTTCTGGTTTCAGTGATACTGCAACCAAGACAAGGATTCTGTTCTGCCTGAGGCATCTGTCCAATATGTTTGGAATAGAGACAAGATCTTGAGCCTGGATCTGACATGGAAGAAGGTGTTTGTGTCCTGTACCTTTCCTTTGGTAGCTGCTCTTAAACTTTTATTGTGATGTGAATTTTACAACTAAGTCTAGACGTTTCGTTTTGGATTTTGAGGCTTGAGAAAAGGGTGAGAAGCTCTCATGAGGGATCTAGAAAAACAAGCCTCATGCTCTGTCTTCCATTTTCATAGTTCAGGTGAATGTATTTTTCTGATCTTGATTTTGGTAAGATCATGGTAATTGTGCCTATGCTATTTTCAAGTATATACAACTTTTTGTTTTGTTTTTGTGGACTCTCAAAGTGTAATTTTGACATTATTTGATACTACAAAGTATTTTGTTTGGTTGTTTTTTTTTTTCCTTAAGAACTTGCACTGTTGGGATGTGCACTCTTACAGCAGTGAACCGTCATCTAATCTATTTTTTTGGCCTTAAATTTCAGTATTTTATCCTCATACTTACGAAATGTGGAATGTAATGTTAAATACGAATGTTAGCGTGTGTGTTTATCGGTTGGGAAGCTTGCACAGAATTTATTTAATACACTTACAGCCTAAGAAGCTGACAACTTTGTTAAATTGCAGTGGATGGGAATAAGCAACAGTGCAGAGAGAGATGCTAGTAAGTTTGCCTGTTTGTTTTTAATATCTTAAAATGTGGTGAATATTTCAAAGTGACAGGGTCTCAGCTGGACATTTTCTACAACAGATAAATAGAGCATTTGGGTGCCTTAGATACTGGTGCATATCGACAATTCACAACTTTCCTGTACATTTTATCTGACTTCTCCAAAGTATTTTTATGTACTGTTGGGCTCCTAGGTCTTTCAGTATAGCTTTTAAGCAAAACATCCAGGCTTTTCAAATCAGCTAAGATCTCTAGTTAGTCATCTCTAACAGCAAATAAAAATATTGGTTTCTCAGTGGAATAGGTTCCCCTGTTTTGTCCTTCTTGTTACAAGCAGCTGCTTCTAAAAAAAAATAATGATTTCTCAGCATTAGTATTAAACTATCCATAAAAATGTTAATTTGAACTGAATTTCCAGATCAAACAGAAAACTTAATTAATGTCAGTTAATTAAATTCTTGGTGGAAATGAGAAAATAAGTACACAGATGCCCGAGACTGCTGCTGTCTCCTTCCTAATAAAGCAGCTAACGAAGCATTTTCTAGCTGTACCTGGAGGGGGCAGGTCCTCGGTGGGAATGATTTCCTCGAGGAACAAACCCTTCTACCTTCTGCATCGTGTCCCAGGTGATGTAGGTTCCTTTTTCCTACTGTTGTCTTCTGTAGCATTATTACATGGCAACATACTCAAGCAAATAAAAGAAAATAGATATGAAGATATTTGATTGCACACGCTCCTCCCCAGGAAAAGAGCACGACACCCATATGGGATGTCATGGTTGTTAGTCACGGTCACTTAACTCTTCCCTGCAGGCTGTGATGATGAGTCTGCTATAAATCTTGGACCCTGCCAGCTCCAAGGGCTCTGTGTGGGCACGTGGGCTTTGGGAAATGAATCCGGACTCACTGACCGCAGCTCTTGGGAGCACGTTCTGGCCATATGGAGAAGCTCATTGATACTCAGCTTGTAGCCTTCTTTTGATACTCGTGTTTGCCAGCTGTCGCTGCAGAACCGCTGCTGGATTTGGCAGGTGTGTTCTGCTGCCACTGGGAAATAGCTTGAGTGCATGCTTAACATGGAATTTGCAACTTGAGCAATAAATCTACAAGAGTTGTTTGGAGAGTCATATAATTGTGCCTTTAGTTTCAGGGTGTTCTGAAGACTGTGGAGGTTTCGTAGCTTTTACGCCAGGTACAAAGTTTATCTGCACAGGTGAAACCACTTGTCCTTGGGGAATGAAAGGTGTGTGCAGTAGCTGATATTTCTCCGTCTCTTCCCACTGTGTGTGTGTGTCGTCGGTCTTGGTGGTTTTTGGTTTTTATTTATTGATTTATTTTAAACATAACTGTTCTTTGTATGGTGCTATTGTGTTTTCAAAATGACACTTTGTCACAGTACAGATGCTCTGGTCCTATGGCACATTAGCAGGTGGCATTCATGTGATAGTAGTCTAATGAAGGCATTAATGAAATATAAGTGAGATGGTAGGATAAGAAATCTCTGCTTCCCTCTGTTTTAATTCTCCATTTCTACTTAAAAATATAAAAATATTTTTTTTCTTCAGCATTAATGCCATAGTGGTATAAGTGATGTCTGCGCCTTCCTCTCCTTCCACCAATGCAGGCACCAGTTGTATCTGAATGTGAGGTGTTCAAAATACCATCTTTCTGTCCATTATTTCTCCAAAAACAAGTGGCAGAGGCCTGTAAGCTGTGGTTTAATCAGGTTGGACAAAACGTTCTGCCTTTAATGACTGCCAAATATTTTTATTCCCTGGAAATTGAAGGGGAAAGTGTTTGTTTTTTCTTTTCCTTGTTTTTAGGTGTCATATTTTTGTTTTGAGATTTATCTAATGTACAAGGCAAGATCACTATGTAAGTGGTTGGGGGGATGGAGCTGTGTGAATAGGCAAGTTTTGCCATGTCTGCCAGTCTATGCTTTGTGCTAGATTTTCCCCAAAAAATATTTTGACTGAAGGGTACTCTCTTCCATGCTATTTTTTATCTCTGTCCTGGTTTGAGGACAGTTTTGTCAGGAACGTTTTCCACAGGTAAAGGCTAAATTTCAGGCTTGTGTCCTTCAGAATTTTAACTTTAATAATTTTGGTTCACGAATTCCCGTCGCAGTTAGAATGTAAGTGTAGCTTTTCTTATGAAACCTAATTTTTGAGTGGGAAATAGCAACAGTCTGAAGGAAGTTACAGCGCAGTTCACAGGTCTCAGCTGGAATGTGAGAAGGTGCCTCGATCTGAGACTTCCCTTTTCTGATAGAAAAGGAAATTCTGTTTGTGGTAATGAAGGGACTTTGGTAAAATGAATATGCTGTGGTCTTTCATAGAGAAATATTTTTCTGTTTCATTTAAAGCCATGTTGTTTAGATTAGTGGAACAATTCATCATTTTCAAGTGTTGGGTGGTTTTGGGATGCTTCCAGGACTCCCCACTGATACGCTGCTTATTTCAGGGGTTGCACTTTGCTGTATGATGGATAAATGGCTGCACCATTGCTCTGTGTCCTATTTTTTTTCCTTCTAAAAAGAAAAATAACCCTGACTAATCCTTCCCTTTTTCTGACAACAGCTGTACGTTGAAAAGACTTTAACATGTTTTGAAAAATTTCCTCATCTACGCTGCAGCTGCATCGAGTCCTGGAGCCACCATGTCTCATCGCTCACTAACAGAAAATGTTATGTTCGCAGGCTGCTGTGTGGAGCACGCGTTACACAAATCAAAGATACGTAGATCAATAAAAATGTTTGTGTCAATTCTCTGCTATGAATTAGTACCTTACTTAGGTTTTAAAATATGTGGGATGAATGCTAGTTTGGAGCTTGCCAAATATATAAATGAAAAATAAAAAAAAGCTACACGGACTCCAATTCCCATTACTACTTAGTTTATAGGCGTTGGAATGACCTTCTAAACTGTGCAGTGTTAATTGCCTATTTTACATAATGTATAAAGCTTCACAGAAGACTATTTGTAGTGATGGAACATGTATTAAAAATCATTGTCTGGTAACTAATAAGAATGTAAAGCCTTTCTATAAATAGTGCAGATAAGCTCTAAAGGGAAAAATGAGCAAATATGCTTAGGCGAATCAAAGGACGCTGGTTGTGCTGGGACCTGTGCGTGTATTTAATGTCACAGCAGCTATAGACTGTCCCTGTTAGCAGGTAGTGTGGCACCGTAGTGATAGATCTAGAAAGGAGAACTGAGGGTCCAACATCCCTCTGTGTTTCAGGAGGTTTTTCAGGCTGGGTCAAACCTTGGCTTTATTATTTATAGGGCAGAACATAACTTAGGAGAAGATCTCGGAGATAAACCAGGAGGGAACCCAGTTTTGCATACTTCCATGTTGCTTCCCAGCGCAAACTGAAGAACAGTAGAGATGATCTGGAGATTTCCTCCAAAAGTATTCTTGCAATCTAAACTAAAACACTCTTTATAGAATTGCATGGAGCATCAGTAGTGTTTTACCCCAGTTTTATGATCTTGACATTGCATAGAATATTTTACTGAGATTTTTTTTGGAATAGGTGGAAGTTCTAGTAAGGTTGATATTTCAGAGGCAGAAGGGGGTCAAGAGATTGTTCATTAATGTATTGAAGACTGACATTTATGACTTGTATTTGCATATGCTCTGCCTCTCAAGGTTAAGTGCTAAATTCATAGGAAAGTTCCTCATTGCCCAGTATATTGGGCTTACGTGGCAAGGTTTTGGTAGCAGGGGCTGCAGAGGTGGCCTGTGTGAGAAGAAGCCAGGGACTGCGCTCTGTGTTGGACATGGCTGGTTCCAGCTCCAAAATGTACCCACCGTTGCCCAAAGCTGAGCCCATCAGTGCAGCTGGTGACACCTCTGTGGTAAGGTATTTAAGAAGGGATAAAAAATGCCAGAGCAGTCCATGGAGAAGACCATAATAAAGAAGACCATACCAAATGGGTTATCCTCCTGCAGCCCATGGAGGACCACGGTGGAGCAGATAACCACCTGCTCCAGTGTGGGATTCTCCAGAGGCTGCAGGTGGCTATCTTCCCTGAAGGAAGCTGAGCCTGTGGAGAGCCCGTGCTGGAGAAGGCTCCTGGCAGGAGCTGTGGCCCCTGGAGAGGAGCCCACACAGGAGCAGGTTTTCTGGCCGGAACGGCAGGTTGTGGGAAGGAACAGTTCCACTCTGGAACAGTTCGTGAAGGGCTGTATCCTGTGGGAGGGCACCCCATGCTAGAGCAGGGGAAGAGCGTGAGGAGGAAGGAACAGCAAAGACAAAGTATTATGGGCTGACTGCAAACCCCGTTCCTTGTCCCCCTGCTCTGCTCAGGATGGGGAGGAGATAAAAAAAACGGGACCAAAAGAGTGAAGTTGAGTTTGGGAAGAAGGCTTTGTTTCTCACCATCCTACTCTTATTTTTCATTGCCAATAAATAATTTTTCCCCTAGCCAAGTCTGTTTAGCTCATGAGGGTAATTGGTAAGTGATCTCCATGTCTATCTTGACCCGTGAGCTTTTATCATCCTATTTTCTCCCCCTGCCCTGTTCAGGGCGAGCGAGAGCAGCTCAGTGAGCGTCTGGCAGCCAGATAGGATCAACCTGCTACAGCTACACAAGGATGCAGACAAACATAAACTTTGCAAGCGTGTGTTCCTGCGAGTTCTCTCCAGCCCCAGTTTCCTTAAAAAGCTAGTGATGGTGGCATGAGGTAATTCAGCAGTTCTGGGTTTTTTTCTCGGGGATTGCAGTGCACTCATGTGAGCCTGTTTCCCAGCACAGCCCAGAGCAGAAACCTCCAGCAGAGCTGAAAGCAAAGAGCAATGACGTGTTCGACAAGCGCTGTAAATCCAGGACAGGATGTCTGAATGATGTCCTCTTACATTTTCCTTCATGCTCTCTTAATGTACTACTTGCTTGAATAAACTTGTCCAAAAAAAATTCCTTCTTAACGTTTTCAACTACAGATCTGTAGTAATTGGTTTTGAAACAGTATTTATTGCTATGCCAGTGGATTTTTTTTTTTTTTTGAGCAATTTTAACTGGTGTTAGAACAAGTCATTACTGAGATTAGAAAAACTCAACAAATTATATCTCTTGCCTCCTACCTACATGAGTGGCCTGATACGGGAAGCTTGTGGAAGAGATAATTGAGTTAGGATTAATGGGAATACACTTGAATGTGAGGTGGTTTTGGGTGGGCGGATGGATGGGAGGACACAACATTTACTTGGTATATCTTAAACATTCCTGCTGTTGCAGAATTGTTATTTAATAGTGATATGATTTGGGCTTTGTTTATTTGACTGAGCAGCCTTTCTTGGCAATTTCTGATTCCTTTTTAAATGAAAACAACTTCTCTGCAGTGTTTTGTATGAGCTTCCCCTCCTCAACCTATATATGCCTACCTTTTATCTGTCACGCAGCTTTCATCAGTTGAGTTCATAGATTTCTTATTAGCTGGAAAACAGTTATTTCCAATTAAAAACTAAAAAAAAAAATTGAAAATCTTTTAGCTTTAGATTTGAGAATAATTTATTTTAATACGAAGACGTTACAGAATTGCTGTAACATGAAAACTATTTCAGTTCTCTTTCATTATTTGGAATGATATTTTTTTTTTCCCCCCACAATTGAAACACCTGCAGAAGAGTGTGTTCCCAAACTATTCTTCATTCTGAGACAAATCTGAGAAGTCATAGAATCATAGAATCATCTGGGTCGGAAGGGACCTTCAAAGGTGATCTAGTCCGACCCCCCCCGCAGTCAGCGGGGACACCCCCAACTAGACCAGGCTGCCCACCTTGAGCCCACCTCTCCAGCCTGTCCAGGTCCCTCTGGATGACATCGCGTCCCTCAGGTGTATCGACAAGACCACACAGCTTGGTGTCGTCTGCAAACTTGCTGATGGTGCACTCCATCCCTCTGTCTATATCAGTGATAAAAATGTTGAACAGTACCGGTCCCAGCACAGACCCTTGAGAAACAGCACTTATCAAAAAGTCCTTCAATTAAATTTGGTCTAAAGGCTGTAGTCCCATGTGAAAGCCTGTACCTGTTTGGTATTCTATTTATATGGACTTAGAAGCTTGAACTTAAAATGCTAATGGCTAAGTGATATATCAGGGGGCAGTTTGGTATTGCAGTAGTAATGGCGTACCAGTCTCACTGAGAGACAGTTGTTTTTGAGGTCTAAGAATATAAAGTTTGCCTCTCTTGCCCTGAAGTGACCACGTAGTGGTTGTACGTGACAGTCAGACCATCCCCATAATCTATAAATATAGTAGATAATGTATCCTCACTGATTAACTTGGAGCTGCCTAAAAGGTAGCTGTTACATTTTAAAATGAAAGAAATTTAGAGGCACCTTATTTGTATCCCTTTTGGGCTGATAAGTTTTTTTCCACAGGTTTCAGTTGTGTGGGCTTTGGAGAATATCTGCTTTTCTCTCAGTTTATGGGATTTTTGAAGTTCAGAAAGTTACTTCTCCTTCAGCAGACCCCTTTGCACTAACTTCGTTCTGTCGTATTTCTTCTCCATCTTTCTAAGCCTGTGCAGTTGTTTCGCCTCTGTATTCATGAAAAGTAAATTTCTGTGAGTTTTCCTTAGGCTTTTTTTTTTTTTTTAGCACTGCTTGTGTATGCAGGGAGATATAAAATGCTGATCCAACGTACAGGTGTGAAGGATGAAAACAGGTGCAAGGCAATAGGAAAATTGGTACTCAAATCTGATGGAATTAGTTGTGTAATGAGTCAGTAAAAACTTAGAGCAGCTCAATAATTTTTTCATTTGCTTAAATTAAGTTTTGGGTTGCTTATCTGTAGTTTTGTGCATTAAAATACCTGTGATCCACAGTATAGTTTTAAAATCCCTTTCAGTTGGCTTTAAGGCCCTTACCCCTTACTGACGGTAACTCCTGCGTGCTTTAACTTGATAGCTAATTATATTCTGGCAATTTTGTACATCATCTGCTTAAAATGCAATTCCCTAAATAAAACATCACATTTCTCCCTCCGCCCCCTTTTGTATCCTCTTTTTGTATTGTTCACAATTGTGCTTTTCATTAGGTATGACTTGTAAATTGTTACTCTTCTGCTTTTCTAGTCTCGGAAGGTGTTATATTGCCAGAAAGCAATTATACAGGCCATTGCCTCTTTACGGTGTGTTGGGTGTCAGGGCACAGGTTGTGGCGTCTCGAGCGAAGCCACAGCGGTTGGGCTGCACTTCCATCAGCCCTGAAATGCTGCTGCTGTACCTTTGTGTTACAGCCTTCGCTTGCATCCACAGTGTCAGGATAGATTTGGACCACTCAAAACAATCGTAGCCTTTTACTACATTCCCAAAAAGGATTCCTGATTGAGTAAAACCTGGTTAGTTGGGTTGCAAATCCATTTGTCTTGTGCCTTCACTTAAACTCTGCGAAGATCTGCCTCTTTATCTGAAAAAAATGTGACTTCGTTTGTGTTGGAGCCTGTGATTCAGTGAAATGCCATCTCGGCTCAATAACACCTAAAGAATAATGGCTGTTTGTGATAGTGTTTTAATCAGAGAGAGAACTTCCCCCAGGACGTGCATCTGACTCATTTTTCAGAGAAACCTGTCAACAATGTGTGTTTGAGATGGCTTGAATGTTACCCTGGGATTATACAGCCTATTGTACCTCAGGTACAAAGTACTCTCTGATGCTTTTATTTTTCTACGTTTTTATAGCGCATTATCACAATAATGTGAACTGTTGGTCCCAATTGTCAATCTTTAGGTTTGATGTGCTCTTCCAAAACAGCAGGTGTTGGCAAATAAAGAGTGTGTGTGAGCAATTTTATACCATTCAGTAGTTACACCCTTTGTTTTTCCTATGCCAGGGAAGAAAGTGAGGTAGGGAAGGCGGGGGGGGATAGAAAAAGCGAGCAGAATTTCTAGCCTAAATACAGTAAAGTTTGTACTTGTGGCTAACACATAGCAGAAGCTGTCATCTCTACTGTGGATTATGTTAAAATAAATTTTCAGTTGAAAATTCTCTCTCTTCTCCCATCCTTAATGTAGGCTGAGGTCTTTGGAAATTCTTCCAAGAGCTTGCTGTCATAACAAGAAGCTTGCTGTTAAATTAAGCAATTTCCGAAAATATTCTAAACCAGGAGAAACACTCGGTAATTTTCACTCACATTCAGACTTATTTATGTGATGGCAGATGACAATTGTAATTTTGCTAAGAGGGAAGAGTTGATGAAAAGCTATTGGATTTTCATCAAGTTTGAAGCCACTGGAGTGATAACCCTTAATCCTTCCGAAATGCTGTAACTGAAACAACATTTGTTATGTTCAACCTCTTAATTTCTTACCCTGTTGCTAGACCTTTTGGGAATACCTTTGCAGAGATGATGCCGTGTTTTACTGCATTACACTTTCAAGGAGATACTTTGGCTTTGTTTGTAGTAACAACAGAAACGCCAAGTTGGGATTTTAAGTGTACTGAAGTGTGTTTTTACTAGTAAGGTAAGAGGGAACCAAAATTCATTACCAAGATACATTTTTCTCTCGTAAGTTATTTTGGGTTCAACTTCACCCATGAAAATTTCAGACTTGAACTTGCTCAACTTTCACGCGGAGATGGTGGATTCTATAAAGTGTTGCGCCTCACGGGAAGGTTTCCTGTCTCACCACTGTGTCTGTATTTGTAAGTCAGAAGGGATTTGAAGGCTGTTGAGGCACACCAAGTGCTTTGACCAGTAAGATTTTTCTCAGCAGCTGCTGGTTGTAGTTAGAGCTCAAAGCTATCTCCTTGTGAGGAGTTGCGTTCTGGTGTTTTGTGGATGGCTGGGTAACCAGTCAGCCCAGTCGCTTCTGGTCTGTCCAGGCTGCAGAGATGAGAACTTCAACCCTCCCTAAAGTGCTGAATATCCTAATTGCCTGTGTACGAGCCCGGTGCAGACGGTGGGTGGATCTATGTTTAAATCTAAGTGCTTCACTGGGTAGGGACGTGCCGTTCCCCTGGCTCTCTAACAGAGAGGACGGCTGGTGCCTGCCCTTCTTTAGGAGGATTCTGCAGTCCCTCTGCTTTTCCCGGGTTGCAGGGTGCTTGTTTGCCGGCTGCAGCTCCACAGGCTCAACCGAATTTTGACACTTGCTATGGATTTTGATTCCGTAAGAGAGATGAAATTCAGAGAGGCTGAGAGCAATCTGTTTGGGATGAAATAGGTTATTGAGCAGGACTGAAATCCATAAAAGGCTTTATTTGTGTATTATTCTAGAGGTAGTCCTTGTAACTTGGTGTTGCTGAAGTATTGCATCAGTGTTTAGATTAGATGAAGCAGACTTTCTTCTGTGTATTGAATTCAGAAATGCTTTTTACCTATTCCAGGTCATTTTCTTCTGAGATATGAGAGTCTGTAACAAATGGTCAGGTTTTTCTGGGGTTTGTGTTTTTTTTTTTAAATTTTATTTTATTTTTTTGATTTAAAAATACAGTGTAATGGTTAAAAAAAAAAAGTGGGCCTTCCTTAGTAGGTTTACTGCATCGACTTCAGCCTTAACAAATACATGGATTTTTTAGCTTGATGCCTGTGCACAAGGCCTAGACCAGAATTAACCTTGTGTTTGTCTTGTAACAGAAACTTCTTAAAGTCTTTGCGGCATGTGCTTGTAGCTCTTCCTCTTGCATCAGTACTGAAATAAAAGTATTGATTTTGAGAGAAGTAGCATTGAAAACTTGGTGGTAGGTTTGTGAGTGTCATTAAGGTACCTCACTGTTTACATCTTCCCCTAAATCAGTAAAAAGAACGTCTTAATGATACATCCGTTAATAGACTGATTACTGAAGTCATTGTTTCTTTGCAACAGCAGAACAAATTAATAATTCTTATCTTAAGTGAACACCGGATATTTGTAAAACATCTTCAGAGTATCCAAAGAATGAGCCAAATAGTTCATCTCACTGTGATCTCTTATTTGAAGATGAAAGACCTCTGTGGAGAATTCTGTTCTCGTTAACCCCTGTTATCCTTTTAAAACTAAATATTCATTTTTGTTTCGTGGTCCTAAGCTACTGCAGCGTTGTGTTTGCCTCTCGGTAGGAATGGGATCTCAGCGTTGTCTGTGCTGGACTGGTATCTCCCATCTCCCTGGCAGAGATCGGGGAAAAGCCCCAGACTTTTTTGCCAGGCTGTCCTAAGATTTACGTGTAGATTAAATCTGAAAACTAATTAGGTGTTACATCTAGCAAAATATTTGAAATATTATTTGGAATAAAGATGATGGATATAATATAGCCAGAAGGTTTATCTTACTGGTACGATATTTTTGTGGATAAACAACTGCAAAGTTTGAGGGATTGATCTTTATTTTTTTCCCTTTTTTTTTCCTTTGTGTTGTTTTTCTTCTTGTGGTGTTTCTGGAGGAGTTTTATATTAATAAATGTTTTAGCTGAGGCAAAAAAAAATGTTTACTGGTATTGCTAAATACCAGTATGTACGTAACCTGCTTTCAGTTTGGTGGGTATGGGCTGTATTGCGGCCGCTCTGCTGTGTGTTCCCTCAGCGTGAGCCTGGGACCCAGAGAACCCTCCAAAGCCCTAGTTCCTGTTCCCCATGGGAAATGCCACGGCTGTTTGCTTTGCTTTGTTTACCAGTCCTCGATCAGTGAAACTGAAAACAACAGAACCTTTTTGTCTATCCCTAACTTCCTGTTCTCCTATCGAGGATGAAGAAACTGTGATAGCGTTTTCTTCCCTAGTTTTTTCTGCTGGTCAACAAACTTGTTTACCCTTCATTTCGCTGTCTCTTATTCCTCCAGCCCTTCTTATAACCACTTGATAAACATAAAAAAAAATTTGATATGACGCTTAAGGTAATTCCAAATGTTCAGAGGGGATTTCAGTCTTCCCCTCCCCAGCTTCGTTACAGTTTTTAGTAAAGTGAATGACAGATATTTTAAGTAGCTGATTACTCAGATTTTTTCAAAGCAACTCTGTGCTGTGTAGACGTGATTGATATTATAAGCAGACAGGTATCTAAATTTGCCTTGATGTCTTTTTGCAGACTTACTAAAACTTATCGTAGAGTCACCAAGAGTAGGTTTAGTGTCATAAGAGCTTCTTGGTGCCATTCAGACTTTTCATAGGATTTACTTAGAGGATCCTATTTGTACTTAGGGTATTACTGCAGTTAAAATGTTTATCTGTTGAAAGATGAATAGCTCAGAGACAGAGTCGCTGAAGAAAGTGGTTCAGCTACAGTGAACAGAGTTGTAGCACATAACTCTCAGTCTTTTTTTTTTTTGTGGAAATGCTTTTAATATGTTAAGATTATAATTAAAGTTGAATACAGAAGAGCCTTGCAGCTCTCCTGTATAACTGGTACTGTGATTCCTGGTGGTTCCTTCAGTGTATCACTATAGGTGGAGGGACACCTTAAATCCATGCTGTGTGGTACACAAGGTAGAACATAGAACATGCGAAATTCCATCTCAACATGAGGAAAAGCTTCTTTACTTTGAGGGTGCCAGACACTGGAACAGGCTGCCCAGAGAGGTTGTGGAGCCTCCTTCTCTGGAGATACTCAAAACCTGCCTGGATGCATTCCTGTCCAACCTGCTCTGGGTGACCCTGCTTTGGCAGGGGGGTTGGACTAGATGATCTCCCTGGGTACCTCGTGATGGCTCTTCCAGGAGAAGGCAGAAAAGTAAGAGTGGTGTTGTCTGTGCAGCTGGTTAAGTAGAAGCCAGTACTGTCAGTAACTGCTCGTCTGCTGTCCGTTTGCCAACGCTTCCTTTTTCATATCACGCAAGGTCCACCGAGGTTTCAGCGGCCTCTTGAACCGCTCAAGGACACGGCGTCACCCATTAGGTGACAGCGTGGGGTCACCGGGCTGGTCCAGGGGAGTTTCTTCTTCTTCCTCATGACGCTGGTAAAGTTTTACTCCTACTAGCTTGAGTCACCACTGGTGCTTTTCTGAGCTGGCTCCCAGCTTTATAGTCTTAATAACTGGCAGGATAACATCTACTACAAAAATAAACCCTCCTTTTCTTCCTGTTTTAATCAGTTAAATTGACTGTGTAATTAAATGATGAGTTGGACTGTGTGTATGTCAGTTCAAAGGTTGTGCGACTGGAGGAACAAACCTTTATAATTTTATCTTTTTACTGGCTAAAATAAAGCTGAAACTTGTGTAACTAGAGAACTTTTGTAACTTCTCCCAGCCCTAGAGAAGAAACGAAACAGCTTCCTCAAAAATGAAGAGCTCCTTTCAAAACCTTCTTCCAGAGTATGCATGAGTGTTGTTTTGGTGATGCTTTAAGCTGGGAATAGACTTGACATCATTAATGCTGAATTTTAAAATATAATTATTGTTTGCTCCATTAATTTTGACTAATGCTGAGATTAAAATGGTTAATCAGGAGACTTAACATAATTAGTGCAGTGTGGCATCTGACTACTTAAATATAAGTCTGTTAGTGTGGGAAGCATAACTCTTCTTGTGAAATGTTCTGGCTTGTGTCAGAATCTAAAATATTAGAACCATTTTACTGTTTTAATTGATACTGCAAATCTTAGTGCTGTGAAAACACTCATGGTCTACTACTAATGAAGATTTACAGTACAGGAAATGTCAAATTATGTCTCAAATTATGTCAACATTTCAGGTAATTTTTTTTAAATGTACTTTTGATTTACGTTACTGGGAAAAATGATTTTTATAAGTCAGCCTGATGTATGGCATTGGGAAAACGAAGGGGAAATTTATTGCAGAGAACTGTTATGTTCAATCTTGCTGAAAGATGATTTTGCTTGTATGTTTAGTTACCCTGTCATGGGTAAAAGAAGTATGAGTAACATCAATGTGCAGAAGGGATATTTTAGTTTCCAAAAGCCTCTGGGGACTGCAGACATAATATACTTTTAAAGTACAAGGGATCAAAAAAAAATGACATTCAGCTAAATTTGCTTATAAAGTCATAACCAATACCTGAAAGGGTGCTAGTGTGGAAAGGACGGCTTGATTTACATTACATTGGGGGTAAAATTCCTGAAATATTCCTGCTTTTTATCTGCATATACTGTTTCTGCGCTGAAGTGTCTGATCTTACCATGTAATAGAGCAGCTGATTTGCAGCATATTTTATTAAGACATTAATTATGAAGGCTAGTACTGAGAAAGGTCATAGATTTCAAGGGGAGTGTGGGAGTAATACTCATGGGCTGTAGATGAACCAGATTACATGTTACAGCGGGATCAGTTCTAGCCACAGTAGGAGTTCCAGGAAATTTAATCTTCGGTGCAAGACTGTAAAATGATTTCCATGTAGTAGAAAACCTCCTGTGTTTTCTCCATGAAGGCTCTATCTTTGTCATTTCTTTGCTGCTGGGTTATAGCGTGTTGCAGAAACAAGGCTCCCTCTATCTCCTTGAACAGCGAGAATGCAAATCTGCTCCGATCACCACTTCAACAGCTGTTGGTAGGGCTGACATTACTTAACTCAGCATAATGTTTACATCTCCTTAAAAGATGAAATATATAGGTGAATGACTACTTCGTAATGGTCATAATGCTGCCCTTTCATAGCAGTGAGGAGGAAAGAAAAAAATAGTAATAAATTAGTGAAAAGGCCAGATGCCAACTACACCCTTGGGAAGGAGGAGAACAAACGATGACTTAAGCTTAGACATAAGACATTAGCTGGCTGTTGCACAAGTCAGACCAGTCTTTACATACTGGCAAGCCCCAAATTATACCCATCCCCAATCTTTACATTTAAGTCTGTTAAGAGCAGCTGTAAATGTTTTGGATTGTGGTGACAGAATCCTGGGCAGGCGAGTGGGTTGTGTACTAGGTTTTTTTTCTTTTTCTTTCAAGAAAGGAGCATTGTTCAAAATGGGGCTTACTCTTTTCAGTGTAGCTTGTCACAAATTAGCAATTACGGTTTCTTCTGGCTTTGCAACTGATTATGTTAACCTTCAGCAAATTAATTATCTTCTGGCTCATGACTGCACACACAACACTTTGTAAAATGGAATTACAGTAGAACCCTGCCAGTTCTCGTCGCTCCACTTTGTAACCCTCGTGGTCACATTCACGAGTGAGGTGATGACACGAGCATTCAAACTGCAGCTTCCAGCCGGGTTAGTTGTAGGCAGAGCTGATGGAGATTTCATTTTAAGGTGTACTTTTTTATGTAAAACACATATAAAAAAATAATTGCAAATTAAGACTAAGTGGCCAAGTTGTGTTTTATTAGATTATGTTATTTTTCTGTTTTATTGCTGATTTATTCTGAGTGTTGCTCTTTCAATGCTCTATTAAGTAATATGCATTAAATGCAAGGTTGTCATAGACATATTGCAATAACTGATTAATATTAGTAGAGTTTCTGTAGGTCCTTTAGTCATTGTAGCTTAAAGGTGAGGTAGTAAGAGTAGTTGATTTAAATTCTTTACAATGTATATTAGACTCCTATAATTCTAATTTCAATTTTTGACACAGGCTTCCTCTGTGGAATATTGCTTAGCAGGGCTGCTTGGGATTCCCTGCTCTTGCTTTGAGCCCTTTGGGGGTTGTTTTAAAATTGCTTTGAGATAGCTTTTAGTAGCAGTTAATTCTACTAATTTCCAAAGTGGCCATTTTCCATTGGTGACTGTGCACCATCTCACAGGATGCTACTGAACAGCGAATATTCTGCTGTAGTGAAACTTGATTTGCCATTAAATGAGAGTTCAATCTTTCTTTCATATCTCCCACACGTTACTCCTCGTGCTGTAAAGCTACAACAGGTTCTGCTCTGAAGAAATACTGATTGTTAAGGTGGGGAAGGGTGCATGTGTTTTGCTGTTGGAATGGTTTGTTTGTTTTGGTGCAGAGTGTAGTGGAATATTGATTTTACAGATAGTTTTACACCAACTTTAGCTTTTTTTTTTTCTTCTGAATAGAGAGAAATTTCAATTAAGTCAAAGGTTTCCCTTTTCTCTGTGTAAGTCTGAAACACCCACAAAAATAGATATGCTAAACTTGAAAACCCATTAAAGACATGAGAAAAATATCAGTGTCATATATAGCTCTTAACTTATGGCTGCCTGAAGGTAGTGTGTGGTAGAAGAGTACTAGTGATGTCAAAAAGCGAGTTGTTTTCAGGTGGTGAAGGTATCTGTTGAGAGAGTTAACCTGGAACGAGTGCTCATGTTCATGGTGTGTGAGTTCTTTTCATCTTCTCCACAAATATACTCTCAGGTAAGGGAACAGAAAGCAGTTGTTTTTACGAAACCAGATCAGTAGCTCTATCATGAGGAAAATGGACGATGATTTGTCCAGCTTTGGACTCCTCAACGCAGGAAGGACATGGACCTGTTGGAACAGGTCCAGAGGAGGGCCACGAAGATGATCAAAGGGATGGAGCACCTCTTCTATGAGGACAGGCTGAGAGAGTTGGGGTTGTTCAGCCTGGAGAAGAGAAGGCTTCAGGGAGACCTTATAGTGGCCTGCCAGTACCTGAAGGGAGCCTACAGGAAAGATGGGGAGGGACTCTTTGTCAGGAAGTGTAGTTATTAGATGAGGGGTCATGGTTTTAAACAGAAAGAGGGGAGATTTAGATTAGATACTAGAAAGAAATTCTTTACTCTGAGGGTGGTGAGACACTGGCCCGGGTTGCCCAGAGAAGTTATGGATGCCCCATCCCTGGAGGTGTTCAAGGCCAGGCTGGATGGGGCTTTGAGCAACCTGGTCTGGTGGGAGGTGTCC
>JAOXJK010000001.1:6761082-6773541 GCA_025774025.1 Xenus cinereus | reverse complement strand
TTCCAGTGTCTCACCACCCTCACAGTAAAGAATTTCTTTCTAGTATCTAATCTAAATCTCCCCTCTTTCAATTTAAAGCTGTTCCCCCTCATCCTGTTGTCTTGAGAGAACAGACCATGATACAAGTGCACTGTGATTACTTACAATCCTAAAAATAAGTTTAAATTAACTAGGCAGCAGCATGCCTACCCCAATAACTTCAGGCATGGTCCTTATTCTGTAAATTTTCCGGTAAAAATCCTGCTGCACTCCTGATTCCACATTACAGTGCGGGAATGCTGAATGGTAGGGCTGATGTGAAAAATACCACTCATTTTTAAAAGGAACATTTTTTCCTCCAGGAAATCTAGCCACTGGTGTTTGTGTATAGTCTACCAGTGTTTTGATAAGATGGAATATTCTTTTCTAGAAAATGCATATTTTAAACTGTCTGACGGATAGTTGTTCTATACTTGTAGCTGATCGAGTTGTAGCAGAGACCATCTCCAGGGACCACGATACTGCTCAGATAAGCCTTGGTATATAATGTATGCCTTTTTCAATCAAGTATTTTAGGAATGGGAGAAATGCCTCAGATCTCCTCTCAGATAGTCATAACAAAAACTGTTTCAGCTGTCTTTGGAAATGAAAAAGATGGAAAGTGTTTGGTGTTCGTAAAAAATAAGGATTTTGTTTGGTGGGTTTTTTCCTTTTTCTTTTCTTGGATGTCGTGTCTTTTTGGTCAATGTTCTGTCAAGCTACCTCATTTGTTTTTCTCCAGATTTAGTCAAAAGTTCTCATTTCATGCTGAGAATACACACAAGCAAAAAAGCACCAGAATGTTGCAATTAAAAAACCAAACCAACAAACAAGTAGAAAACAAAAATAAAACCCTTAGCCCAGAGAACCAAACTCCAAACACCCAGCACCCCACAAAAACAGTTAATTTCTGCCTTATCTTGGAGCCTGGCTAAATTTTAAAGTAAGTGTTCTAATCTTTGCTTTGTGGACTGTTCTTTCATAGAAACTTTACCTTGTAGATACTTGTATTTGCAGTTTTTCTAGCTGCAGTCAATGATAGGGGAATAACTTCAGGGAAAAAAAAAATCTGAAGGAATTTCAGAGTGTCTTGAAGCTCATAGCAGGCATTCCAGTAATGCCTTGGGATCTGGGATTTCCCCCTTCCCCCTCCTTGAATTCTTCACTTGATTTGTTACTGCTTTGGGATGGTTAAAAAAGCTGCTAAAATTAATACGTTAATGGTTGGGCAGTGGCAAGTCCTCTACTACTCCTAGGAATGTTTTTAAAGATCCTTCATTTATTTTTTAAGCCTACAATTTAAATAATAACGTCTATATTACTTTATCTATTTAGAAGTGGCAATTATATGAATAATTTTTATAGTTAAAAAATTATTAAGGGTCGTAAAGCAACAATCCGAATTACAGTCAATGTTTTGTAAATAAATAAGAACTTAACTGAAGATCATTAAAGCACATTTTTAAACATATATTTTTGTGAATTTATCCTTGTATTTATTTTTTGAGAAAACGTCCAGCTGGCTACGAGGACAAAATAACTTTATTCCTTCCCCTTCCTCCCTGCCCCATATAATGTTAAGGTTGAATGGTCACAAGAGCATTGGCTGTTTGGGGTTTGCAAAACAACCTAAACTTTGTTCGTGCTTCTAAAGTAGGGTAGAAGCTGAAGGCAGCATTTTGCAACTCTAAAGGTCAACACTGATTTCATGTTTAAAGAGCTGATCCTGTTCTGGGTCTTCCAGCACCCGGCCAAAAGTCAGAGAGCAGGGTAAGCACAGTGGCCGCAGCGTCTTCCTGGGATGGCACACAAAACTAAATTTTGGGCAAATCCGACAGCCAGAAAGCATCTTCCTTTACTTGGGTCTCCACACTGGATGTGCACCTCTTCAATTTACTGCCAGGTTCTGCACTTCTTTGTGACGAAATGTCTTAATTCATGGAACAACATTCCCTCTCGAGGACCAGACACCAGCTGGGATTGTTTGTTTGGTACCTGTTGGAAGTAGGGATTTCAGTCCTTTGCCAGACAGTGATCGAGAAAAAAGTATTGGAGAAAAAAAGAAAATAAATCCACACCTTTCCTTTTTAGCTAGCAATTAGGATTTATATTATCTAGACTTTTATTAGCCATACTTGTGTGTATTCTCATTTGATTCTTTTATTTATCTATCTCTACATCACCCAGCTGTGAGGGAGGCGGTCAGTTTTCTTTTGTAAGAAAACTTTTGAAGACCACAGTTGTGCTTTTCTAAGTAAGAAGACAATAACATTGCTTTTTGGAATTTGGGGCAGGTACAGCTCAAGGTGCGAAATTTTACTGCTCTGCATTGGGAAACATAGATTGTTACTAATATATTGTGGAAGGCATTACAGTTGTTCAGGTCTTGATAGATATAAAGTAGAAATAACAGAATAAACTAAAATTAATTTATTGCAACTGTTCAAGAACTTTTTCTATCATTCATTGATGAATTCCATCAACTGAATTGTCCTGTTAACTTTTGATAATGAGCTGTGAAAATTAGAAGCTGCCATAATTTTAAAAAGTGCAGCAATTATTTTAAAGACTTTATTTCTCCAGTTTGTACAGTGTGAATTCTACTCAGATCTTGTTATTACCAAAGTCTCTGTGAACTTGTATATAATAAGATAATTATTATCTTACAGCAATAACCAATATTGTCAGGTTTTGTGGTCAAACTAGGATGATTAAGCTTAAACATGTTTTTCTTTTGCTACCTGTCCAATAATGGAAATTGGGGATGTGTGTGTGTTGTGGCAGATGCTCTTATGTTGATAAATATCCAGGGAACAGCATAGTGAGCTTGGGTTTTTTTAGTAGCGAAGGAAGACGTACTATGGAAGTGCTAATGGTAGAAAATACGGATGTGGGTTTTTTTCCCTCGCCTTACGTTCATGAAGCGCTCTTAAAACTCCGGGTTGGATTCTTCTACTACTTTTACAGTAGCTCTGTGCTGATTTTGATATTGTACCAATTTACAGCAGCTGAGAATCTGACTCATACTCTTATTCTTTATCCCATGAGTCTATTAAAGCAGTGAACATGCTTTTAGAATAATTTGCTAATGCTGGAGATTATTGCGTTGCCAGAGGCACTTTTCAAATAGCGCAGTTTATTATTCTTTCTTTTGCTAAGATAGAGGCCTACCTGCTCTTTCCCATCAAACTTTTCTCTTTAAAAGAAAAAAAAAAAAGTATTGCATTTTTATTAGCTGTGTAATGCATTTCTGCAGCTTGCTGCAAAAATGAGCTGGGAGAGCAAAGAAATAGGAGAGCTCAATCAAGAATTGTGAGATACTCCATTAAATGTCTCCAAATGAAACTATTGATTTATTTTTTTTTTTTTTCAGTATTACTATTTTGCCCCTAAAACTTTTTAATAGGGAGCGGTATGATGAGCACTAGTTATCCTCTCTGTCATTCTGTTTCTTGGTAATTTATACATAGACTTACTGAAAAACAATCCTTGTCTCTAAAATATTCTTTGTGCCTTCCTTAACGCTTTCTACAAACTGCCTCTCGAACCACATGTCCAAGGGGAATAGCTCTTGCTGGTTTGAGCAGGTAGCACAGATAAGAGATGGAAGGACTGGTCTCTGAGTGTTCTTCGCAGCAAAAGCAGTTGTGCTGAGATGCCCAAAGTTTTGGGTAATAGAAATTAAGGAAAGAAGCAGGGTGGCTGTAATTTGGTAATACTCAAAGCAGTATTCAAAAAAAAAAAAAAGGGATTTTTATATAATTTTAATTTCAGATTTTTTAGTGGAAAAGTCTGCATATCAAAGCTTAAGGAAAGAGCGCTAAGGTTGCAAGGAGAGTAGCAAAGTTATTGTTCATAGTGACACACAGCCACTGTCCTTAATTTTGTAGGCAAAGTATTGCCAAACACATTAAGTGATGAGATGATGTGCTAAGAGAGCAGTGAAACGTTTATTCTTAACAGTTCAATTATAAATGTAAACCTTACTGCATTACTGTATATGTTGTAGTCATTCATTGGGGACTTGCTGTCATTTTCCTCTCCCCATCTTTTCTTCTCGGCTTTGTGAGACAGGGTCAGACCTACTTGTCAGGAGAGTGGCTCAGCTCTTCCCTCCCCTGGGAAGAAAGTGGGCTAAGTTCAGCCTCTTTCAGCTGCCAGAAAGATCTTTATGTAAAAAAAAAAAAAAAAAAAAAAGGTAAAATTCATATCTTGGATGTTAGGGAAGAGCTGCGTTTCTCTTAATTCCCTTTTTTACTAAATATATGAATATGCCTGATTTTGACTGTGTAGAATTTTTCACGTGGCATAAAAAGATTTGCTATGAAAACTCCACTGTAGTCTTGGATGGCATGCAGTGGGTTCTGCCCTCTAATACGCGATACGCTTCCCTGGACTGAGTTTGCTCTGAAGTGTTCATTGCTAATCAACATACTGAGGAGCTGCTGTTTAAAATAAAAAAAAAAACACCACAAATTTCAGCTCTGTTTAATGTTCCTTCCTCTTGCCCTAATGCACGCTGAGGATATTATTTTTGTTTAAGGAGAGGAATGGAAGTTTTCTTGGGTAAGTAATTGAGGTTCAGAATGCTTTTTTTTTTTTTTTTTTGGTCTATCTTCCTAGCATTAGAAAAAAGCATTCATGCATGCTTTCACAGGGAAGTACTTCTAAAAGAATATTTTCATTGCGTTTCTGTATAAAAAAGCCTGGTTTGAAAACACAGAAATGATAGGTACATAATAAACTTTAATGAAGAGGTGTTACAAATTTTACTATTTATCAGTTATGGAACTCCTGATGAGTTGAAATGAATCTCTGCTTAATATGCAGTTGTGAAGCGATAGGGCTACGTTTCAGAGGCGATGGTAAATGGGCCATTTTATTTAAACCTCACTGACAGCAGAGGAGTACATTGCACTCACTGTAAGTTTTACTTAGTTATTATCACTTCTGACTCTTTTAGTTTACAGCTCTGTTTCCAGGATGGACTTTGATCTCTGCAATCGTCTCCAGTTATGGTGGTGGTTGTGTTGTAATCTTTTCCTTTGCATTGATGCATTTGAACTTACTTCTAAGAGCATGAGATGCCCATGCCAATTTGCGTTAATTGCTTCCTTAACTTGATGTCTTATTTCACAATAGCACGTGGTTGGAAATGTTGCTTTAGGACGTGTTTTGGTTGCTATGAGGAACTCTTCAGTGCTTTTGCTGTTCACTTTTCCTTGCACTTGCTATTTAAACAAGTCCTTTTTGCCAGCCTGGTGGCAAAAGCAGCCATTTATTCAGAAGCTTTTCCATGAAAATTGTCTAAACCAGACCTTCTCTCCCACATGATCACTTGTGCTCACCTTCAAAGTCATATAGGATCTTACAGCCTTTGCACACCACTCATGTTCTTGGTGGTAGAACTTCACCAGGAGAAAGAGGAAGTGCCTTACTTCTGATTCTGGCTAGGTCATTGCCCGAGACTTGCTTGCTGGTGAACCTCGTAAAGCTAAGGAGGTCACCTGAATCCAGAATCAACTCATTTTATGCGAGGCTTGAAGTCACCTGTTTGAAGAGAAGAAGCCAGTCACCTGTAGTTCAAACAACAGCTGGAGAACCTATCTCCTGGGGTGGTATTTGTAGCCACAAAACAGAGTGGGAGGATTTCAGGTGTATCTGTCTCAGCCATGGGTTTGTGGTCTAAGTTAGTTTTGGCTTGCATTGGAAAATAAGCAGCTTTGCCCTTGGGCTGTGCTCTCATGGTTGCAATCATTTTTTCGTATCTGTGTGACTAGAAGTTACCAATATATTTTTCTGTGGTATGGTCTGCTAATTTCAATTTCTTTACAGAAGCATTTAAGATGTTCTTCTCTTTAATTCAGTTTTGTTCATCTTAATGAAGATTGGGTTTTTTTTATTTTTAAACCTTTGAAAGGATTTTTGATTTTCTTATTTTTCTCTTTTTTTTTAATTTTTCCTTTTGTGTTATCATGATAAACTAGCATATGGTTCTTTTGCTACACTCCCTTCATACAGGTTCTTCCCATGGAAGGAAGGAATGTTCTGTTGTTATTTGCTATCACTCAGAATGGAATGGGGTTTTTTTCCCCTAAAACAATATCCCAATTGTACCCATTTCTTTAGTTTATTCTTAGGCCTAGAGTTGAAATTTGAATTTTAAATCAATTTTTTCAGCTGAGTTAGTCCAGGCTGTCACTTCAGCAATCCTCTGCAGATCCAAAAAGAAATGAGGTGAATGCAACCCTGCAGATTTGGTTGCAAACACAAAAGTAAGTGGCAGGATAATTCTGCCAACTAAGGACAAATAGTGTGGTTTTGTTAACAGCTGCTGCTACTTGATTTGAATGAAAGATCACCCACTGAGTACTAGGAATTCATGAACTACTTCCTTTTATGAAAAGTTATTAGGTAGCAGAGCTGAAAAAATGATTGAATATGGTAATATACGAATTAATTTATACAGCGTACATGATGCGATACGCATGGGTTTTGAGTTACTGCTTAAGCCCTAAAATGTAAGGATTTAACATAATCATTATTACCACATATATCTCCTACTATATTTAGCATTTCTAGCAGATTAAAGTAACTGAATATAGAGAATAGCAAGAGTGGGCTTTACTGACACTGATTATGGGGCGCTGAAAGGGTCCGGGGCAACAGTTTCTAGAAGTGCAGAGATGCTGCTACTCTCAACCCAAGTGCAAGACCCACCAAAGTGGAATTTTAGACTGCACAAGATTATTTTCAAAAAGAAGTAAGTGTAGATATATAAAGCATTGAGCTTCAGCGGTGAACAAATATAAATTGCTGGGACGCTACCATCTTGGTTAATTTATGCAGGAATACTCTTTGCATAGTGCATGAATTTTAATACAGATGAAGCTGCCAACATGTAAGTCCTGGATCGCTATTAATATATAATATAAGTGATCTGTACAGTAACTAGCCTTAAAACAATCCTTAAAAGCAATCTGTATATATATGCGTAAGGAAAAAAATCTGGGATTTTTTTTAGATGTTTCTATATCAAATGCAAATCAGAAACAAGGCAAAGAGATAAATTCTTTTTCATTTGTCTTTTAGCCATTTGAGAGTTTTCAGGTAGCTTAGACCAGTTTTTATCTATGTAAAAGCCGCTCCAGAATGCGATTATGAGAAGACATTTTTTAACTTCAGTGTTTCTGTTCAATTAAAGTGACATCAGAAATCACTGGAAACACTGTTGTGCTCAATTATGCAGATGATAGATTTTCTCAAAGGTTTGCTGGTTACAAGTTGGGAAAATTTTAAAGTTTGCATATAGAACACTTTTACTAAAGACATGTGAAAGCATACATTTTAGCATGTGGCAGTGGAAATACAGGTATTTTTTGCCATTAATTTCTTGATAATTTTTTAAGTTGGCCATAGAAACTTTATAGTGAAGTTATCTGCTCCCGAGCAGGAAGGTACTTTACTTAAAAGTAACCACTTTGACATTTAATTGAATTTGATAAATCTCTTGATTTTATTTTGTCTTATCTCTGAGAGTGTGCATTACTTTCTGGGCAGGAGCTACATGTTCATGGCACTGTGCTCTGCATATTGGCAGTAACATCCACAGAATCCACAAATAATATTGTAACTAAAACCTAGTCACAAAATCACATATGATCCAGTCTTTTGCCAGCATTAAATTCTTTCTTGCAGCATGTTTGCTGATAATTATATTGTGGAATATCACACTGGCTTTTCCCATATGTTAATTAATTGCTTTGGCTTGCTTATGAATTTTAACAAAACTTGTGAAAGCTGTTTTTTAACCTGCTGTAGTCACCACCCCCATACTGTGCAGGGGTTATTTGGTGAAAATTCAAAGTGGATGATTACAGTAGCAGAGCTCTAATCATTTTGATAGACACACACAATCAAAATTGTGAATTTTATAAGTAAAATGTGTAATGGAAGGAAGGAAGCAATCCATAGAATTTTTTTATGTGGAAAATGTATCATTTAGCTTAAAAATCAGTTTTCTTACTGTTTCCTTAATATTTTCAGAAATCTTTTCTATGTATTATTGGTTTGGAAAATGACCTCATTGCCTTTAATTTCCATTCAAAGGTTGGAAGATTAAAGCAATCATTCATAATCAGAATTCTTCTGAAAATTAACTTGTTTGGACTGAAGGATCTGCATTCAATACTAGGTTGTGCTTTAGACACGCTTTAAAGAGTAGAATAACTTAATCATAGGTCTAAAGAAAGGCATGACATTGAAATATTGTTTTATTTCTACTTACGATGGTTAATGAGTTTTTTTCAGTTGACTTCAGAAAACAGTTTGCTTTGTAGCCCATCTTGGGACGTAATGCAGACGTAAAAATAGTCATTATCAGTAACAACGTTGTGTGTCCGGTGAGTTACACAATTAGTTTTATTTGTCTTCCCTTCTATAAAATGATTGTGAAGCACTTGTCAACTAACTTTAGAGCAAAGATCAGTAGGTATATTATATGACGGGAGGCAGTAAAAGCTACTGAAAACAGTGTGTGTGTATATATATATAAATATACACTCAATAAGGTGTCATTCTGTTGCAAAGCACTGTTGTAACTATCCGTAAGATTGTGTGTTGCTTTGACCGTTTTAATGTGCCCTGTATCAGACACTGAAAGCGGGGCCGACCTCCGAGAACACCTGGTTAATGTGTTTGGTTTTGGGTAATTAGTTTCCCAGTGTGAAGATACTAACTTTTTGTCTGGTGAAGCTATAGACTCCTACAACTCATGTCTAACAAATTACACAGCCTAAAAACTGTTCATACTTGGGAAGATTTACTTTTTGCTATTGCATTTGGTACTGAAATGTTGTTGCAATTTGTTACTCAACAGCCTGAGTTATATATTCTACAGCAAGACAACTCCATTTGTTCTAAAGCTTTTCTTGTTCGGGAATCTGGCAACTGAATTCTTCCCTTCCTTCTCCAATCTCATCTCTGCATGATCACTCTTCATAAATCTATTTCATGACACTTTTGCTTTTGAGTTTTATGTCTTACTAATGTTTTTGTGAACGTTTCACTCACAAATTCCTTGCTCGTAACAGTTTCAAAATGATACAAGTGACTGAATTATTATTATTTTTAAAAAAAATCATTCAAAATAATTCTCCTGGGTAGTAGCAAATACGTTTTCCTTGGCGATTTCAACACTTAATGTTGCATCACAAATGAAAAACTGAAGGCACAACATCTATGTCTTCCTGATAAATCAATGAGACCATGAAGATAAGTGTTCTGCAAGAAACTTTTCCCACACTGTATTTAATATGTGACACCAAATATGACTTTAAAATACTTTTCAGTTAAAATGTGCATGCAGTAGCAGGTGATGCAGGAGAGCATGAGAAAATAATTGAACAGTAGTTTGAGAAACTTTTTTTGTGTAGGGACTGCGCCATAGGTTTTATGAGGATTCAAGTTTTTTAATAGTCTTGTTATAGTTCAGTTTATAGTTTAATAGTTCAGTAATATAGGAATATTGAATTTAATTGACTCTTTTTTTTTTTTAATGAAACAATGACTTGCACTTATAATTATTCCTACAACATGTTTCACAATAAAGGACCCCAAATTTTTTCACAGTGCCCTGGCTAATTCTTTCTGGGGTAAGAAAGACTACAGCAAGAAAAGAGGGTTTTTAAGCAAGTGGTGTGTTTTGAAATAGAAGTTATGAGAAATGAAAATAGAGTTTATGAAGAAATTTTGAATGTAACAGCTCTTTGAGCAAGTAAGCTTTGCAGTAAAGATTTTTAGTCTATTATGGTCAATTTTTGCCACTTGTTTTTCCAATGAAAAATTGAGTGTCAGGGTTTATACAACTTGGAACTTTGAAGAATTGAAATGATCCTCTGGAATTTACAGGTTTTTTGTTGATTATTGCAATAAACATCATCCATCCTCAACTGAAGCTGTAAATGATAGGGGAGCCTTTACAGTTCTTAAATTTATTTAAACCAAACTAGAAGCAGGAAAATGTTGTGATTTGAGCCAGCAGGGAACATACTGGGATTTAAATACAAATTTAGGAAAAGAATAAATCTGATGAGTGACTAATATAAGAAAGTCTTTCCTTGTGTTTATATTGAACAAATATATCAAAGTGCTGTTTAAAGAAGACTGATTTAAACCACAGCAGTGGGTAGGGGACTATAAGCTTGTTAAATCTGAGACTTTTTTCAATTTATTTAAACTACCGCTATTACTCGAGGAGGCTAATTACAACACATAGCTTAATGGTCAAAACCGTAGATCTGCATGTTTAATGTTCTGAAGTGTCAGATATTTATGCATTTAAGATTAATATTTCTTTTAAGTTATCTTGAAAAAATCATGAAAACCTGTGTTAGCCATCGTGGTGGATTTAAAGATGTAAAATTATTTATTGCTTATAATGTAATTAAAAAAGCATTTTCAATGAAGTCCTTGTTCTTCAACATGAAATCCAGTCCTGTTTTTTTGAACTTATAAGCTACTTTTCCTTTGCCTGAAGTCCTCACCAGAAGGTGGTAGTAGTCCAGACTGAAAGGTGGGAAGAAGACTTTGGGCTGGTGCTGCAGATCACCACTAGTGAGGACCACTCCTAGGTCCTGAGTTCCAGTTCAGACCTTAAAGTCTAGTACTTCCCCCAGTGGAATGTCTTTGAGGAGCCTTCTGGTAGGAAACCCAGCACACCTAGCACACCTTCGTGTGGACCCTGCTCCTTACTGGAGTCAAGATTTGATCCCAAACCTGCAGACAACATCTTCAGCCCTTTCTCTTGATGCTGTAGCACCAGAGCCATTGGCGGTGACAACCAGAGCCCTGGAGGTGCGATGAGGTTGCAGTGGGGGCTGCCCAGCCGGCAGGTCCAGGCTGGATTCTTTATGCCTGGGGCAAAGGCACGTACCGGGTGTAATGATTCTTGATTCCAGTCTGATTAAATGGGTGAATTTACCTGGTTTGGATTTTTCTTTATTGTGGACAGTAGAGTGTTAAGATTTCATTGCTGCGAATTGAGACCATATTTACATGAGTTCAGTTAAAAGCCATCTCCGTGACTCCTCTTCTGGATATCAAGGATTGTATGGTTCCAAGCTAATTACGTTAATCAGTCCCGGTTCTTCTCTGTATCCCCTAAACGGATATTACTTGAGCTGTTAAAGGAAAGCAGACATCTTAGAGCTGGATGTGACTATAGTATGTTAATATTGTTTACTCCTTCTCATTATTACTTGGTGAAGTACACAGATGAAAACATTGAAAAATACAAGTTAAAATAGGCTGGGGGCAGTGGGAGAAGATTCAACGTTAAAAGGTACAACAAAATTAGATCGGCTGGGGAAGGAAAAGTAAGATTCATCATTATAAAGGAAAAAAAAAGTGCAATAAAATTAAATTGATTAATAGACAATAATTGATTTTGTGTCTGATCGCACCTAATCCTATTTAGGGAAAAAAATAATTATCTGTAAGGTGCTTCTGTATAGAAAACACATACACTAAATGGAACTGTATTTATTTGAAGTATCTTTAGGGGATTGAGAGTGTGTGTTTGCTCACTATGCCTTTCCCTCTGTCCTTGCAGGATAATTTGAATATTTTGTATTTGAGTACATGGGCGTAGTTAGTACGATGTAGTTAATTGAGAGGGAGATCTCCAGGAACTCCCATGTTCCAGCCCAGTGAGTTACCGAGCAGCCCCGGGGCAACTCCCTCAATCTTTGCCCTGTGTTCCTGGTGCTCGGCTGCCGGAGCATCTCAGGGAATAGAACTGTGGGACTGGCCTAATGTGCTCCAGTGGAATTTCAGTGCTTAAAACATATAGGTATGTGGTATTAGTGCACGGCTGTGCAGCTAATGAGATAACGAAGAATGTGGTCGTAAATTTATTGCTGGATTAATTTGCTGAGGGAGTACAGAGTCTACTTCCCAGGACAAAACCTTCTTCTACCCTTCTGTAGATTCAGCCAGGCTTTTTCTTTGCACATTGGTGATAACTTGCAAAAGTAACAAAGAGCAATTCCTTAATAAATAATTGTGATTCTTTGTGAGAAAATGTTTTCAATTTGTTGCAATTCATTGTGACCTGTTGGAACGGGTCCAGAGGAGGCCACAAAGATGATCAGAGGGCTGGAGCACCTCTGCTGTGAGGACAGGCTGAGAGAGTTGGGGTTGTTCAACCTGGAGAAGAGAAGGCTCCGAGGAGACCTTATACCCCCTTCAAGTACCTAAAGGGGCTACAGGAGAGATGGGGAGGGACTCCTTATCAGGGAGTGGAGCAATAGGATGAGGGGTAATGGTTTTACAATGAAAAAGTGGAGACATATTAGTTACGAGGAAGAAATTCTTTCCTGTGAGGGTGGTGAGGCACTGGAACAGGTCGCCCAGAGAAGCTGTGGATGCCCCATCCCTGGA
>JAOXJK010000001.1:6727672-6760982 GCA_025774025.1 Xenus cinereus | reverse complement strand
CCGGCGGCGGGGCCGGCCCCGCCGCCGGCAGGGGGCGCCGCCACCACCCCCACCCGCGCCTCAGGGAGAGCGCGGCCGGCGGCGGGGCACTTCCAGCCCGGCCTCCCCGGTGCTGCCCTTCGGTTCAGTCAGGCTCGTCAGGAAACGGGCAACCCGGCATCCTCCGAGGCGGCGAGGGGCAACGGGCAGCACCGGAGGCGGTGGCGGGAGGCTGTTTTCCCTCAGCGCCGAACAAAATGGCCGCCGGCGCCGCCCGCCTCCCTCTTCCGAGGTATGACAGAAAGGAAATAACCTCATCGTCCTCGGGGTGCTGACAGTCAGCTACACAGGCTCATAAAGTTTTAGTAGAATATAAATTTACGCTGCATGTATTCAACTGCCGTGGCTTTGTAATCCGCCTGACTGAGACTGGAGGTCTTCTACAGCCAGCGGTATTAACTGCAAGGCGCAGTCATCTTCGGCATCTTTTTCAGGAAAGTACATACCGTGCTGGTTTCAATGCCCTAAATTCTGTTGAAATGACAAGAAACGTGAGAGTTCGGAGCTGGGAATGAGGGAAAGGAGGTGAGAGGACCCCGGGAGAGGGGGGGCTGTGGGCAGCCCTGCCAGGGAGCGGCCCCTGCAGAGGGCTTCGGTGGGAATTAGCCTTAAAAGTGCCTTATTCTCCTCTTAAGAACTTTCCCACCCCTGGTTTTTCCCCCCTTCTCCTCATCCACTTTGCATATTCCATTTTACATGTTTAAATAAAAAACTCGATGTAAATGTCTTTTAAATTGACACTATCGCAAGACACCAAGGTCCCTATGAATAAGTTACTGCACTCTGACATTTGGAAGTCATCAAATGAGACAGTATAATGTCAGCTTGATATTTTTCACACTATGAAAATATCAGCTTCATGTCAAAAATATAATTTTGCTTTGCCTATAAAAGTGCTATTTATCTAACTAAAATATTCACAGCAAGAAAAATAAATATGCAATATGTGTATATTTGCAATATACATACAGTTTTATTACATGTGATTAGTGAAACTCTAATTCCTAAAACAGGAACTGTAATAAAAAAGGGGAAATCATTCTTATAATAGTTTCTTTCAGAGAAGACACAAGATCATCATGTGAACTTTTACAATAGGAAGCAAATTACTTAGTCAAGAGCTAAAAATACAGGAGTCCTGTGATATTTCTAAGTGTAAAAAGCACGAACTTCTGGGCTTTTGACAACGTTGACCCATTTTTCTTCAAGCGTCTCAGGAACCACAGCATAAGTGCCTCGTCCTGTGATGAAGAGAAGCTCAGCACTCCACCTTAAGAACTGAAGTTTTTCTCCTGTTTGCCTGCCTCAGTCAAAATGTTTAAAATCAAAACAGTAACAAGTTGGATTTAGCTGTGTTCCCACATCGAGATGCAAACTGTGTCGCTTCATTAAAAAATCAAGAAGAAAACTCACATACAAGGGAGGACACGTGGACCTACATTCAGAAAGGTGGTTTTAATTCACAGTTGGCATTTCATATGCTTTCCACTGTCAAAGGAGACTAAAGGAAAAGATATAAAATCTGCATGTCTCTAGATATTTTGCACCAGCTACTGCCACTCATTGTGCGACAGCACTTGCCAAGGGCAGCAAACCAAGTTGATTTATTATGCTGGCTCTCAAAGGTAAATTCCCCTTTTCCAGAGCTTTTCTGTCACTGTGAGATCAGGTAAGAAGGAAGAGGCAGAGAATCTGAACGTTCCCTGTTGCCTTATTTATTCTCCCTGTTAAAAAGGGCACGTGCACCTTTTTAAAATATAAAACATTCACCCTGTTTTAGTATAAATTATGCAGAATAATTTTTAAGATATTGTATAGTAAAAGCACTATTAGCTATAAAAAAGTATTATGTGTACTTTCTCTGTCAGAATACTGTAGTCATAGCTCTTTGATTGTCTTCTTAGGTTTAGCCGCTTATTAACTAACTGACCTTGGATAAGCTATGTAAGTTTACTAAGTCTCTGTATAAATACTTGGAGCAAAGATGTGTGAGATCTAAGAAAATTAGATGCTGTGAGATGTATACACATTTTTCTAATTACATTTTTTATAATTTTCAGGCCTTCCAAATTCCATAGAAAGGACCATTTCAAGAGGACTGCTGTTTTCCTGCAGTTTTGTCTAAGAAATTAGTTTCACCTAAAATCTCTATCTCTTTCCAAAGTTGTAAAGTCAAAATTTCATATTGCATATTTTGTCAGTTTTGGCTTCAAGGCAGAAGATAGTGAGGACAGAAGCACAACAGAGCAATACAGTATCATTTTTAATATATACTCAGAATACATCCAAAAAAGACAGTTTGAACCAAAAGCATATTTCACTGCATTTCCTTGTGTTGTTTAGACTATAAATGCTTCAGGGTAGGGATTGTATCTTACTACTTCTAACAAGCAGTTTTATAAGGCATCAAGCTTGTTGGATGTCTCTTAGTTGTACTATATGCAAATAAAACCCAGCTATATTAAGAAATGAAGGCTCACAAAAAGCCTCAAACTGGTTTCAGACTAAAAGTTCTTAAAAGGTTTCTCTTTTCTTCCTAAGAATTAACTTTTATTTATATACAGGAAATAATTCAAGTCCAACAGTAACACTCACACAGACATATGATGTTAAGGTGTAACATTTTATATGAGAGATAATGGATGTCTTCAATCGCTAACTTGTAAGAAGGGCGAAATATCTTGTTTTATTTCAACATTTTTTAAGTGTGAACAGCATTTAATTTCACTGCTATATCATACGTATCACCTAATTACAATTAATTATTACTTACCGTTCCACTCGTGTATAACATTCCTGACTGTTATTTCCTAGCAGTTTTTACGCTAAAATTCCCAAAATATCTAATAGTTGAATTTTGAAAAAAGATGCAAGTGAATACTGAATGATCTGCAACACATTACACACACCATTGGTTATCTTTAGGTTGGTATTACAAGCTCAATTCTTAAACACTTATCAACACTAACTACAAGGAGGTAATGCAGATGACAAAACCAACAAAAACAAGACCAGAACCTGATTTTGCAATTTTATCTAAGCCTATGCTAATTTATTTTAATCACTGGGTTTTGATAGATTTTAAGTCTGCCTAATATTTCCTTTTACAGCTTGGTCATTCAATAACTTATGCATCTCAAAAAGAAACTTAAGGTAACTGTGCTTTAATGTAGTTTATACTTACACACAATTGAGTGCACCCTCAGCAAGTCTGCCGATGACACCAGGCTGTGTGGCGCAGTCGACACGCTGGAGGGACGGGATGCCATCCAGGGGAACCTGGACAGGCTTGAGAGGTGGGCCCGGGCAAACCTCATGAAGTTCGACCAGGCCAAATGCAAGGTACTGCGTGTGGGTGACGGAAATCCCAAGCACAAATAAAGGTTGGGCAGACAATGTATTGAGAACAGCCCTGAGGAGAAGGACTTGGGGGTGTTGGTGGATGAGAAGCTCAACGTGAGCCAGCAACGTGGCTGGTAGACCAGAAAACCATCTACATCCTGGGCTGCATCAAATGAAGAGTGGCTAGCAAGATCGAGGGAGGTGATTCTGCCCCTCTGCTGCACTCTCATGAGGCTCCACATGGGGTACTGTGTCAAGCTCTGGAGCTCCTAACATAAGAACATGGACCTGTTGGATCAGGTCTAGTGGAGGGTCACGAAGATGACCTGAGGGCCGGAGCACCTCTTCTATGAGGACAGGCTGAGAGAGTTGAGGTTGTTCAGCCTGGAGAAGAAAAGGCCCCGGGGAGACCTTATTGCAGCCTTCCAGTACCTGAAGGGGGCTACAGGAGAGATGGGGAGGGACTCTTTATCAGGGAGTGGAGTGACAGGATGAGGGGTAAAGAATTTAAACTGAAAAAGGGGAGATTTAGTTTAGATATTAGGAAGAAATTGTTTACTGTGAGGGTGGTGAGACACTGGAACAGGTTGCCCAGGGAAGTCGCGGATGCCCCATCCTTGGGGGTGTTCAAGGGCCAGGCTGGATGGGGCTTTGAGCAACCTGGTCTGGTGGGAGGTGTCCCTGCCCATGGCAGGGAGGTTGGAACTCGATGGTCTTTAAGGTCCCTTCCAATTCTAACCATTCCATGCTTCTAAAATAAGATTTGATTAGTCTCTCGTGTGCTCAGCTTCCATGCCAGATGAGCAAATGTGAAAATAAACTGCCAGGCGGTACCAGCTGAGAGAGGAGTTGCTGTGTCCGGTGTGAGTCTGTGGGGATGCAGAGGTGTCAGTCCCTACATTCCACCCTGCTGGAGGCACTGGGGGAAGAAGCCTCTCTAGTGTGACACCCAGCCAGCTGCTGGTGTCATCTCGTAGGGCCACAAAGGATGAGGCTCTCGTCTTACTGTGCCAGGCTGCTGCTGCGGGTGGGGGTAGGCAGTGCCTACAGCTGAAGAGGCCACTCAGAAACTTGGTGTCGGGACAGGTGGTGTTGCTAAAGAATTGAAAATTTTAAGTCTCGTTTGAAAGGCTTAGCAAACTTTGTACTTAAAACCACATGAAACAACAACACCCCCAAGCAGATTATCAAATTGAAATTTTTTTCTTCCCCTTTGGTATTTTTTTTCTTCCTCTTTGCTTTTTGTTTGGTTTTTGTTTTGTTTTACTTCTGTTCAAATAAGCTTCATTTTGCAGTGATATTTGGCATACAAAGGGCTTACTTTCAGTTTGTTAATTTAGTTATATGGGAATGTGCACAACACTATGATTTTATAGCACTTACAACCTCCGATAGCTCTGAATATAACCTACTTCTAGTGTGTTAGACAGATGTTAATCAGATATTTTTTTTTTTATTTTGATGTTGTACATCAAGAAAACTTCTAGCTATTTGGAAAGCGTTTCTAAATGAAAAGATTATACTTCTTGCAATGCTGTTAAAAGCCAAGAATGATCCTTTTGGAATTAGTTTCTAGGCTGTGTACTGGAAACGTTGACGTGTGTGTGGTCTCTAAAAAGGTGTTGATCAGAGCAAGCTTTTCCGTTAGGTGAAGTAATTCAAATGTAGCTCTTTATTCAAACATAACTTCTGAATTCGAAACCACATCTTTTAAATAAAATACATGAGATCAAATATAATGTAAGCATTTTGCATTAGAATGTTCTTACATGGACTGGAGTAAAAACTACTTTTGTAGCCTTCTCCGGTGGTTTTTTTTTACCCTTGCACAGGTTTGATAGTGATCTAAAGTAGTGGATTTTAATGTCCTTGCTATAGACAGCTATAATGATGCGGGGAGGATTTTTTTCATAATATCAAGACTCAGTAGGAACTCTTTTTAAATTTTTTTTAAAGGATTTCACAGTGCTTGCTTTTTAGTCCCTTTTAAACAGGGTTTTATTAGGTGTGTTATTTATCTGACCTGTAGAGCAGAAAAAGGGAGCCTTGCTGCTTAGAGATGAGCTGCAGTGTTTTCAGAAGCTGCAGATTATGCAGGCAAAGGAAGGAAGGTTCATTTGGCATCAAGGTGGTCCAGTTACTTTTGACAAGAAAAACACAAGTTTCTTTGATAAGACAAACAGAAGTCAGAGCCTTCAGAATGAAACTAAAATAAAGTCTGAAAATGTGTCTCATCAAAGGCTGCTTTTCAAGTTTTCAGTTTGTAACCTGCCTAGGCTAAGAAGTGAAAGGACTGTATTTTTAAATATTAATTTTGTACCTAGTAATAAAACTGATTTTTGTAATTTTTTTCTATGACCTCTTCCCTGTTAATCAAAATGAGTTTTGTAGAGTTTTGAGAAAATGGAAGTTAACTCTCCGAAGTCAAGCAAAGTCTCAGTGCCTTCACAGGGCACAGTAGTAAAGAAGTAAAACCATTTATAGGGGTGTTTCAGCTAATGGTAGTATGGTCTAATAAATAAAACAAAAATTTCACTTAGGCTTCAGTTCAGTAGTACAGCAAACCCCAAACCACTGTATGTTAAGTCCTTGCCTTTTGAATCTATGCAACTACTTTGATTTAGAAGGTTTAAGATTGAAGTAATTCTAGTTCTTTACTTAAAATCTGGGTTTTACTGTGTTTAAAAAATAAATTCCATGGGTTCCCATGTGTCATTCATTGTCTTAATTCTCTAAAGTTTCGAATTCTTGTTTATTTGTTACTACACATTGCTACTGTATATGATTACTTGGAAGAACCTATACAGAAATGATTTTGTGCCAAGACTAACCAAGACTAATACGAACTTCGTCTTTGTTTTCAGTCCAGAGGAGCTTCCTGTCCATGATGTAGCGATAGAAAAGGTAAGCCTGATGTATTCCAGTATTTTGACTAGAAAGTAAATACTTACAGATTTATGACTTTTTAAATATAAACCCTTGTGAAATGAGGAGGTGCGGCACTTCAGTGATTTGCATTCCCAAAGAGACTTGTTCTGATTCCCATAAGGACTGTGGTCCTTGAGGCCACGTTAACTCTCCCACAGATTCCTTGGGGCCCACGCGATCTTACATTTGCTGGTGGCAACGAGACATGAGTTTTCCTCACTCATTGTATGACCTGGTAAAGTAAACGGAACTCCGTAAGAGATCACACCCAGCTCTGCCCTGAGAGAGTGAGAGCTGTTGTCTCTGTGTCATGGACTGTCATCAGCTGGGCTGGGTGGGTGGATTGTCCAAGTGAGGTGGTGGCTTCGATGCTGGGGTGTACGTTGCCATCCCCTGAGGAGTGTAGCCTGCTTTTCTAGTTTGGTAAATAGTGACAAATATCCTGGCTGCCACTGGAGCGTGATGGACGCCCTTGTAATGTTCCGTTGATGAGCCAGGTGGATTCCTGACATGCAAGACCTGTCAGCAGTCGGTGCAGGCCCTAGTCCAAAAATCCTTTTGCTACTGGAGGAAAAGTTTGGGAACAGGTGTTCTGGAAACATAGAAAGCTTTTATTAAAATCATTGGGAATGGAATTTCTACTTGTCTGGGCCTAGACACTATTGGTATTTCCCCTTGATCTGTCAGGCCCGTTGTCATCTCCAAGACTAGATCAGATCTTTCTTGTTTGTCAATATTAATCTTCAGTATCATCAGAAAACTAATGATAAAATATTTCAAGCTGTAAGTTTAAAGTTAATGCCCTTGGCCGCATAAATCAGTAGAGTGCATGGAAGAGGGATGGAATGATTTGTTCTGAGGCAGCTCAGCTCCCCAGAGTGTTAAGAGCAACAGCGCTTCTAAAAATGAGTTATTTTTGAGCTTCGATTTTAGGCTAGTAAGAACTTCTCATAAAAGAAGGGAACTTCTGAGTCCCTTTTGGTTTGCGTTGGTTCACGCGTGTTTCTGCATACGCAGCCTGAAATAGTTGCATTTTCCTGCCATGTTCCATTACATTTAATAACGTAGTGAGTGTGTATATAATTTTATTTCCATCACAAAGACACATCAGGTTGGTGAGTCTATGAGCATAAATATGAGACAGCTTGCAATTGTTGTGGCGTATGGGTTCTGAAGCTCTGATTCACTGTGGCTTTGTAGTTAGCCTTAAAGTATTGGGGAAAATAGTGTCTCAGTTCTCTGTCCCACATCGTGTTCATGCTGCCTCAGACAAAATGTCAGCACAGAAACTATATTTATTGAATCGATGTTAAATTACAAATATAGTGTCTCTTTATAATCGTACAGTAATGCTCCTGCATTAGACTCTTGGTGTACTCCTGATGGTATCCTGACCTCTGCTGGTTTGAGGCTTATCTGTCTTCTGTCAGCGGGGCTTGAATCTGCAATTTTCAAGATACCATTCATAGGATAATTAATGTATCATGTTGATGGAGGCTAGTGCTAAAAGCTTTCTGTGCAATACCTTTTAAAGTCGCTTGTTTGGCAGAACTATATATGCTTTCCTTTTGACTTGTGAATTTTAAGATAAATTCCTAAGTCATGTTTTCATTTAGTTTGTAAATTACGTAAAGAGTTGTGTATCCTTGTGAATTTTGAATCTCCATCATATACGTTCTAGTGTAAAGCTTAAGTTGGGTTTTCTTTATGTGTTTGTGTGCATCATACTTTCAGATTAGGCATTATTACTGTGAATGCAGAGTAATTTTGATGCTTCATTACCTTGCTGGACATTTGGTGGCTTAAATGCATCGAATCATTGTCCTACATTATGAACTGTGTAAACTTCAGCTGAATCATACAGCACATCTGAGATAAAACTAGGGGAGGAAAGATCATATAGAAGGCAAAAGTGGACAGAAAACTGACCTCAGGAAATCTGGAGTCTGTGTCTGACTCTGGGTTTGAAGTGCTACGAAATGTTTTGTAAGTCATTTTCAGTTTGTTTGGATTTGCCTTTGGTTTACTCGATTATAAATTCTCCAGGGAACTGTTCGGTGGGTTCTGGTTTTGTCTGAGGCTTCTGCTAAAGCATCGCTTTAAGCCTCAGCTCCAGCACACTTGCTCTCCAGGAAGGCAGGGCGCTGCACAAAAGATGGATCCTTGCCAACTCAACTTCATGCTTTTTTGCTTTCAGTAGTGTATTATTTACTAACATGAGAGTAAGAAACCTTCTCGGCTTCAGTTAGGGATTCTGTTATTCCCAATGGCAAAAATGCTTCAAAGTGTAAAATGTACTCAGAAGACAGATAAATGGATTTTTAGGTTTGGTTTTCTTTGGGTGACAACTACATGGAACTTGCCCGAAAGAGCAGCAGCAGCATCCGTCTACTCTGCAATGAGCCGCATCAAATCTATCCATGTTTTCAGTGTTGCACCTGTTAGACATGAAAGTGAACATAATTCAGACTGGGAAAAAAATAGCTAAAAGTTTTCAACAACTGAACACAGAAATAATTGCTATTTTGACTACAGTAGCATCACTTGAGAACTGGGATAAATTGACACAGAAGACATAAAAGCTTGAATGAACCTGCAATTGAAGTGAGCTGCTGGCTCAAAAGACCAAAAATCTTGAAAGTAGATCAAACGTACAAATAAAAAGACTGTGGGAGCAGATAGGGTTTTATTTTTCTTACCAATTATCTGAACAACCTGTTGAGGGCAGAGACCTTTCCTGACTTGAGAGCAATGTTATTCCTGCAATCCAAACTATGCCTGGAGAGCATCTGCTTTAGAGATCTGAGAAATGCTTATTTCTTAAAGGGCTTGCAAGTGTGGAGGAGAATCAGAAACAAGGTTGTGAAGTCTATGAAGCATGGGAAGCAATAGTTTTTCTAGAGTTCCCCTGTAACCTAACTCTAAAGAAAAGTGTTTTAAATAATTATTAAAAAAAAGAAAAAGCAAATGGTTTAGATATTGCCAAATACAGCATGGAACCTTGAATGTGGGCAGCTGGTTGCAGCATGAATAGTTAGATAAGTTAAGGCTGAGAGAGCAGAGGCACTTCTCTCCCCATAACTTTCTTATGTCAGGCTTATGTCAGTTGGATTCAAATAAAAACAATTTAAAAAACCAGCCAGCTTATTTCCAGGACACTTCATGGTCTGAATCGTGGCTGCGGTGGACCCAAGCAATCATCAGGTTGTACTTCTGCAAGTGCAAGGCTTTGAGTTCCTGGATTAAAGAAGTCCTTTTCCCATCCTGTTGCATTGATAGCCAAGAAAGAATGCACAAATTCTGATGAGTGAAAGCTAGAAGTAAAATTAGAATTCTATTAAGACAATAAGTAATAATTTTCTCTTATTCCCCAACATTTCAGATGCAGTTAATGAAAGTATTAATAAGTTTTCAGTATCCTGCAGAGCTTTGAAATTAAACTCTTACATTGTTCCTGGATTGCATCAGTAACCGCATGAAACAAAATATCATTCCTCTCTTTATTAGGAGGCAGAGGGGCTGCCCTCTACAAAATAAATATTTGTTTATATTCATTTTTGAAGAGAAAGCAATAGCCACACATATATGTTTTTTCTGCTTTAGCTTTTCCGGTGTTGATCCTCAGCTCCGAAGCATTATGAAAGAGTTGAAATAGTGTAGTTAAAAGAAAGAAAAAAAAAATAAATAAAGGGTTAACTTTGTGGTATAATCAGAGACACTTCTCCTACTTTACAACATGTAAAACTGGGCTGTAAAATACTGATTAAAAATCTTCTTATCACTGGAGCCAACAAAATACAGATTTTTGGCTCTGAGGAGCCAAAGTGAAATTCCAGGGATTAAAATAGCTCATTCCAAGTGCTTGTTTGGTTCCCAAACTCAAGAAGTTGATGGCAACTGTAATGGTTTTCATAGACAATCTTTATAATAGTAGGCTTGTCCCCTACTTTTAAAGTTGTGTATAATATAAATAATGCATGGGATTCACATATTTTTTATGTTACGTGTTATACTGCTTGCTATAACTATTTACTTTGGGAAGACAGAGTTTGTTTTGTTTTGAATTCTCATTTTATCACTTTGTTACTGAAATATTCTTGCCAGTAATATAAGTTAAGATCTTACCTTCAGAAGAAACCCCTGATGTTAAGATATAAGGCCATTGAGGTAAAAAAGTACCGAGCCAGGGATGAGAATTATAGCAGGGCTTTCGATATCCAGAATTAGAACTTATTCCCATTTCTGCTCTTGCATGCACCAGGTTTTGTTGGTGGACTTCGCACCTTTTTAACTTTGTGCCTTTTGAGAAGGAATGGTTTGTGTGAGCACTGGAAAACAGCAGCTAATTGTGATTAGAGCAAGTCTGGGTAAAGAGGTTCATCATTTCAGAGACAGCTAACTTTTAAAAAGGTTGCGGCAGAAATTATTTGCCTGAAATTTTACTGAGAATAAAAACAAATTGAAGTTTTTTGTACTTGCTAAAAATGTGTAGAGAAGAAGCTTTTATAAATCTTAAACTCCTCTTAAAAAATACAGTTTTTTACATAGTGCTGAAATTAAGGGTTTCTGCTTGGTTTTGGTTGCCTGTTTTTTTGGATGGTTGAAGTGAACTGATGTTACGCTTTGATGCTGTTCTTAAATGACTGGATAAAAAAGTTGATGATACTGAGTTAAACGTTTTCTCAATATTTTTGGAAACTTGTAAATAATTTAAAATGTATTAATCTTGAAAAGATTAAATATTTCTAATTTCCTTTCAGCAAAAGCACCTTGAAATTGAAAGAACTACAAAATGGCTTAAGATGCTGAAAAGCTGGGAAAAATACAAGAACAGTGAAAAGGTAAATTTATACATGCTTTTTTCATTAGCTATCACTTCTGAATGAATGTATAACCTTAGATTGTCTTTGAGATCTGAAAAAAAAAAATCACACTGAAAGAAAAAGGCTTTTTATTCTGCCAAAACCCAATAATTATATAATAAGCCAATAACAATAATAATCTAGCAAAACCGATGGTCAAATGCAAGGCAATTCTAAGGGCAGTATTATGGAGTCTTTCTAACACATTCGTAGTACTAACTGTGTGCTGTACTGCATTGGGCTGGCTCTGTGGGACTGGAACTGGGATCACACGACGTTCTCTGTTCCCGTCTGCAAAATAATCTGTGGAGCAGATGAAGCATCAGATCTGCCCGTCTTGTCTTGCAGAGAGCTAGAGGTTGGGTTTGATACAGGCCTTTAAATGGGTACAGCTGAATTCTTATGGAATCGTAAATCTGTGTTCAAGAGTTATGAATTTTAACTTTACTTTTTTTATTCCTTTGTATTCTGGATATTGTACTAATTCAAATTTAAAGTTACTCCTTTGAGGCACTGCTGGCATCTGATTAAGATCTATGAGGATTTTTTATTATTAATCTTCTCTTCTATGTTTTCCATATTTTTTCCATTTATTTACTTTTTTTTTTCCTTTTTTGCAGCCCAGGTTTAGTGAAAGGCCTAGGATAGCTTACACCTTGAATAACTCTCCAAAGAAACTGATTAGTTAACACATGGGGCATATAGTTTGATGTTTAAATTATCACTCTTGCCAGCACAGATATCTTAGGATATCCCAAGATACGTGGTTGCTTTGTTAAAAGGAGAGTTGCTCTGAGTAAGTTACAAGGTAAAAAGTATAGCAAGCAGTTCAGTGCTCTGTCCTGCTCGGGATAAATCTGTTTTTTCTGTGAATAATATGCAATGCAGCATTCATGATCTTCAAGAGAACCGAATTTTTTTGCTGGTATGAATGGGATCTACTTTTGAATAGAATACTTGATACCTCAATAGGCTTTTTATATTTTGGAATCAATATGGAAGAACTGAAATATGCTGGCAGCTACTTAACAATGCTCATTCTTGACGTTTAAAAAAAAAAAAAAAGGCAACCAAACAAAAAACAAAATGAGAAGTAACATTATTTTCTATGTGAAGCTGCAGGTGAATTTTAAGGAAGTGAATTGCTCATGAATAATCTTTAAATTGCTTTTGAGATTTTTAGTTACAGAATTATTTTTATCCTACTCAGACAACAAATAATGATCCGAGGAAAATGACGGAAAGTGGGTTATGCCATTAAGTGCTAAGTGCTTTTACTTGCTTTAAAAGCCCGGTAGGGATTTTAATGTGAATAGTTTATTTGCTGGAATTGTAGTCTTGGCCATCTTAAAATTATGAAAGAATTTCAAGTGGGGAGGCTGGAGTGGTTGTTTTCCCAGCGCCGTGTTCTGGGGAGGTTTGTATAACTCTTCTTGTAGCCATTTGGTGGATAATGCACAGAATATGAAGTTCCCACATTTAAATTCCATCTTCTCCTCCATAAAGCGTAAAACTTTTTTTTTTTTTTAATATTAAGTGAATGCATGAAAAAGTAATAATTTTTTTCCCAGCTTTTTCTTACAATCCTGCTTTTTGTCCTGTCATCTTCTCTGGAAGGAGAAGCTAGAGATCGTAACAGTTGTGGCATTGTTTCTTTACTGTTCTGAGCTGAAGATCAAGTATGTTCCCAAGTCAAAGGGATGATCCAAAAACCTGTGTAACAGCTACTTTATTTGCAAAGGGAATGTTAAATGTGACCTTTCAGGTAACACAATAGCTACGTGTTGTCTCAGCAGCCGCGATCTTCCACTTCAGCCGTCAGTGACGTCAGTCCGTGATACACTGACTTAACCGAATAATCCTCTGTTCACCGAGCACGCAGAAGGTATAGCAGATCGGCTGAGCAGAAAGAGTTTCAGTTCATGTAACAAATTATAGGCTGAGCTATAAATAGCGGCAGGAATAATTCAATATGTTCATAAAGGGGATGAACTTTGCTTGAGGCTAGGAAAAATTTTCACCGATTGTCGAACTCTGGTGGAGCACACGAGACTTTAAAAACAAGGGTGTTTTCGTTATTCTTTCTCACATCTTATGCGGTGAGTGAACCAGAACATACAGAATAAAGAATCAGCCTCCTCCCAAACATGCAGTGAAAAATCAGACATGATTTGCCACTGCTCTGTACAGAAAGCCTGGTGATATTCTCAGCATCGTCCAAAAGTCATTTTTTTTTTTAATCTGAAAGTGTATTGGAAGAATGCACCGGCTTTCCATGCTCACCTTCTTGAAGCACAGAAGCAATAGTTACAAGAACAATTCCTGCCTCTTGCTTTCTGTCTTCAGTTGATTGGACAAAGTGGTTAACACTGGAGGAACAAATTACTAAAGAAAATGAACAGCCTGTATCTTAAAAGACCCACTTCACCTGCCATTCCTATGGTTTCTGTGTAGTCAGACTGCTCCTGAAATCACCTTTGTTTAGAAACAGCACTGAAGGGAACATAGCAGCAACAGTAATGATGTTGTGGGGTTATAGATTATAATTGTAGTGATGGCTTGGTTTTGGAAAATGGCATGCTTGAGAATGCTTTAGGAACCAGTGTTCTTAAAAAGAGAGCAAGGGTGAGTCAGAGAAGGTGATGATCCCAGGGATAGAGCAGGTATGTACAAAGTCTGAGGCTTTAGACATCCCATTTGTAATGAGCCTTCATAAATACAGCTGAGAGAGTTTTCACTTGAAGAAATCTGTTCACACTGTATACATACTGTTAATGAATCCGTATATTTGATTACATTATCCAAAACTGTCATATGCTTAATTGCAAAGTATGGTTTTCATTTAATACTCTGGCAGAGCTGCCTGTAGGCTGCTTCCTTGCTTTTTTCCATCATAACTTCACAAGGGGAATTAATGAGAAAACATTAACACATTGATATGTGTGTGTGAGATGCTTCAGTTTACACCTTCCCCTGATCTTTATTGCAGAAGAATTTCTCAATAGAGAGACAGGGCTCTGGGAACTTCACAGTGTTTCCCCATTAGAACTTCTGTGCTTAAACCTAATAGAAAAAAAAAAAAAAGAAAAAAGGGGTGTGTGTGGATGGAGGCTGGCAATGTGTGATCATGAGGAACTGGAAAATGATGAAAAAGATGGAAGAGTTGTCAAAATGAGACCAGAAATGTGCCAGTCTCTGCCATATTTGAGTGCTGATTTAGAGTAATGAAGGATGACATAATAAAATGAACCCACGTACAACTCCACAACCGTGTATAAAACTCCTTGATTCCTATATGATTATTTGGGCATCTTTTCAGTGGAGTCATCATGATTCTTACAGACACCGGTCTCTGAAGTGTGTAACTGCCCTTGTGTCTTTGAGTGATTGGTATTTGTCAAAACAAAGCTTTCATCTCCCCATCAGTCATTTCTTATTTGGGAAGTGTCATAGAGCAGCAAAGTTTGTGTGTCAGTGTGGTCTTTCTCTAGCTTATGCTTTTATTTCCTATTTGTATTCTACTGCTTAATAATCCAGGGTACGATCAACCGCCACAGATAGTAAATCCTTCCTGACTTAATATGATCATAACTTTCAGGAAAGATTAAATAAAACTGTTATGTGTTGTATTCCCATTTGAGTATTTCCACCAAAGTATTTCTGTCTTTCTCTGTCTACCTTCATCTGTCTGTGATTGAAGTTGCCTAAATTGAGAGGGAAAGGAAAAAGAGAAACAATCAGGGTAGCTGGCAATTTCCAGCTGTTCTGGCATCCACACAGAATATAATAGTCAAGACTCCACTTAATTTGGAGTCAGAACACAGAGCCTTAATGAAGAACCCTCTTAGCACGGCGGAGATTTTTTTGAATGAGATTGAGCAACTCTTCTATTTTCACTTTTTCTTTCTTTTCTGCAACCCACAGAGGTTGAAGAACCTCTAAAGGCAGCAGCCTTTATAAATATACTTTCTTTTCATTATAAACATACTTTCTTGTGAGACTTCAGATTTTAATTCTCATACTTCTCATCACTGATTCTTTTTGAGGTGTCAGAGTCCCTCTGCTGCTTGTGCAGCTCTTCCTGATACAACTGAGAAAGATTTATTTTCAAGGAAATCAGTTTTTTATCTTGCAGCAGCGAGAGTGCCAGTTCGCACTCTTCAGAGTGGTGCTGTGTGACAGTGGCCTCGTTTTTTGTCCTGGGATGAGTTGGGTTTGGGAGCTTAAGAGATTGGGGCAGGGGAAGGAAGGGGAGGTTGTATGTCTTCCAGGTTTTTTGCATGGAGGCCACATTGAATGTTGGATGTTATGGACTTCATTATTTGAGATGATGGCTAATTTGGAATATCCCAAATTTGAGAGGTTGGGTTTTTTATCCTTCTTGCTTTGTAAGCTTTTAAATTCATTCTGTATATTCTCTTTTTTTCACAATGGGAAGGTCCAGTTTCTAAGTCCAGTTTCTTTTTGCATGAGAAGCTCCTTTTGAATTCCCAGGTGGTAGGACCTCATCTAACGTGCGCTTGTCCTGTCTGCTTCAAAATCAACGCTATTAGTAATAATTGCAAGAGTTTATGACAACTATCCATGGCTGAATATCAGCTTAGATGCGATACAGAATTTGAATCTGTATTTTTATTTAAGTTGTGTTTATATAATTACATCTACTGAGGATGACTTTATTTTTTCTATGACCTATGCTGATGGAAACATCCCAGATTCCAGAACACCAGTCTTCGGATGATACACGTTTTCATAAAACTATTATGTGAACTCTGAGTCTATATTCTTGTATTTTGTGTTGAGGTGTTATCTTAAGAAAGCCTTAATTTTAAATAATTTGTGAAGATTGACTCATTATTTCATCTCTCCAGAGCAGAAGAAAAAGTAAAGTAATTTGCTGAATTTTCTACTTTTAACTTTTAATTCAGGGAGAACAGATTAGGGTTCTGCGAGTATATGGACCCAACCCAGCATTTTTCAACATGTTTTCAACTTTATATTACATATGGAAATAGAAGACAGCAGAGGGCAGTAGTATGGTACTTATGATAAAGATGTTTAATTAGCCAATAATCAGTTTGCTCATTTGGATGTTCTTTAACTGTCTGGTGACTGAATGATTATCAGAAATGAGTTTTGCCATGAAGTATGTGTGAGTTCCCACCTCCCCACGCTCCCTGAGGTGCAGTGCAGCCGTGTCATTTTCTCAAAGTCACAGAATCGCATGGGAACACAGGATTGTTGAGGCTAGAAGGGACCTCTGAAGGTCATCTGGTCCAACCCCTCTGCTCAAGCAAGGCCACCTGCCACCAGCTGCCCAGGACTGCATCCGGATGGTTTTTGAGTATCTCCTAGGCTGGAGACTCCACAACCTCCCTGGGTAACCTGTGCCCGGTCACCCTCACAGTGACAAAGTGTTTCCTGATGTTCAATGGGAACCTCCAGTTTTTCAGTTTGTGCCCGCCACCTCTGGTCCTGTCCCTGGGCACCACTAAAAAGAGCCTGTCTCTGTCCTCTTTGCACCCTCCCTCCAGCTATTCGTATACGTTGATAAGATCCCCTTGAACCTTCTGTCCTCCAGGCTGAACAGCCCCAGCTCTCTCAGCCTTTCCTCACAGGACAGATGCTCCAGGCCTTTAATCATCTTTGTGGCCCTTTGTTGGACTCTCTCCCATACATCTGTGTCTCTCTTGTCCTGAGAAGCCCAGAAATGGACAAAGTACTCCAGATCGGTTCTCAAGGGAGCGGAGTAGAGGGGAAGGATCACCTCCTGTGACCTCCTGCCAGTGCTATATCTAATGCAGCTCAGGATGCCATTTACCTTCTTTGCCCCAAGGGCACATTGCTAGCTCATGTCCAACTTGGTGTCCACCAGGACCCTTAGAGCCTTTTCTGCTAAGCTTCTTTCCAGCTGGTTGGTCCCCAGCCTATATCAGCACTTGAGGTTTTTCTTCCCCAGAGGTCCCTCTGGATGGCAGCACGACCCTCTGGCGTATCATGCACTCCTCCCAGTTTTCCATTATATATAAAGTTGTTCAGACTTGTTTCCACGTTACTGTTTGTGTAATGGAGGCTGTGCTGTGAAAGGTTCTGTTCTTCAGTTAGTTTTCTCTCTCGTATAGCGGACAGACAGTGAACGTCTTCAGTCTCGTGTTCCGGTGAGTCTGCAAGCAGGATCTTACAACTTGGGATGAAGTTGGGATGAAAGACCATTTTTCTCTGCCTAAATAAATGAGTAGTTGGAACAGCAGAGTCAGCTGGATACAGATCTAAAATGGTTTGCAAGAAGCTCTGAATGTTATTTCGGTTTATTCTGTCAGGTAGTGCAATAATTCTGATCTTAGCTACTGAAAATGTTTGCTTTCCTTCTGGTTTGTTGTTTTTTTTTTTGTGCGTAACTATAGTGGGCCAATGGAACTGCTGATCTCTCTGTCCTTTCTGGTCTTTTAAAAGATACTTTTGCCAACTCATTTTTTAGACTTCTTTTAAAAGTGCTTCCACAATTCCGTATCTCAGTATTTACTTACTACTTCCAGGGCTTTTCCTGTTGTTTGGCTCTTTCAGTCTGGGAAGTGCAGAAGATGGGAAATCTGTAAATGCCATCAAGTCCTCTGAAACTGGTTGTTCTTCTCCTTCAGCTTTATCTCCTAAAAAACCCCAACCAAGCCCACACTTTGGATGGTTTGAATTCTGTTTCGATAAGAAACTATTATTATGAAGGGTTATTCTGGCCTTTGATGCCCACCGGACCTCCCAAAATACTCATTTAGAACAAAAGTCATCCTGGGAATTTATTTTTCAACCAATTCTCTTCATTAATAACCTTATGGTTGGTGGAGACATTTGGAAAGGTGTTAGTAAATGATAACGAACTGGCAGTAATATTTGTTATCAAGATACACTATTGCTGTACCATGGGTCTGAGGAGTACAGCTACATGTCACTGTGGACATACAATACTGCCTGTTTTTTTTTGTCTTTTGAGTTCCCAGAAAAGATTTCACAAATTTGGTTCATTCTGGTTTCCAGTAATCAGGCTATTCTCTTCACAGAATGACTCCGCTGTGGTTGGTGTTGCTTGGCTTGCAAAAGGCAGAATTATCCTCTCTCTTGCAAGCAGTTACCCTTGTTTCTGGGTTGACACACACTGAAATTCTCTGCATGAGCTGAAGTCTAGAAATACAGCTCCAGAAGGAGGCTTTGGAGCACCCAACCTCGTTCTTTATCCTTATGGAAGACACTGTACTGACTTAACGGTGCTCACACTAGAGGTGTTGCTACTGAAACAATCTTCATAGCGTTAAAGCAGCAAAGTTTTCTTTAAAAAGTACAACGTTTTCTTTGTGGACAGCCTCCAGGATTGGTGTTGCACCTTATACAAGTTAAGAATTTCCATTTGAAAAGGGGACAGGAAAAAAAAAATCATAACGCTTCTAAGTTTTGTTTGCATCAGAATCAGAAAGCCATTGAAATCCTTGTGTGAGGGTAGCACGTTCTAAAATCCAGACACGAATCCTTGCTGGCATTAAAAACACCTTCAAAGACCTGATATATCCCAAACAGCAGGAGGTTTGCAAATATACTGCAATGAGGGGTTCATTAATCTTCCAAAATTGTGACATGAAGTACATGAAAAAGAAAAAAGGATCCTGTCTTTGAGGAGGACATTTCTTTAAAAATATTTCTTATGTTACAAAAGCGCTACTTTCATTAATGTTTCAAGGAAGTGGTAGCTTTGTCAATTGAAATTTTTAAGGTCAAACTTTCATTGTAGGTTAAATGCAAAAAATAAATTGTTTGAGGAGGGGTTGTGTGTGTTCTGTTCTCTTTTAAACCTAATTGTCTCCCTGTACCATCATTAAAATAATGGTAAAAACAGAAGTTCAGAAAGGTTTGTTGGCTTTGTTCAGGTTCTCTGTTTTTTCCTTTTCTCAGACATGTCTCCTGAAAGATGATAATGTTTTTTGTGTGTTTTTACTAGGATTCAATTGCTCTGAGGCTTTGCTTATCTTGAGTCTCTCCTGCCTGCGTAAGGCCAGGACTTTAGACAGTTAGTCCATCTCTCTGCTGCAGCCTAAAGAGATACAGATCAGAAGAGAACTGAGGAAGACAGTTTGTCAGTGCTCCTGAGTTTTTCAAATAAGCCCAGTAAGAACCAAACCACTGAATGAGAGGGCAAGAGCAGTGACGTGTCATAGGCAAGACTGATAAATAGTTTATATAGTGACTCTAGTTGCGCACAGGTACTGAGTTATCCCCTCCTGACCTGCTTCTAATACAAGCTTTGTGTGTCAGAACAGCATGTGTCAAGAATGGGGAATTTAATTTTCTATTTAACAGCTAAGAACTACGTACAGTGTTGATAGGTTGTTCTGTATTCTTAGAAACCACGGCTAAAATATCTTTTATACATTGTTTTTTATGCAAATGTTTTAGTATGCATTTAGAAAACTGATTATTAGTTCAGTAGCATGATCTGAAATCTGTTAGCTGTAGAAATGGCACACCTTGGATTTTTTGGTGATCTAATGTGTTTATTTGGTATGCAAACATACGTTGCAGCACACTGTTGCGGTTTTGCAAGAATTCAAAAATCAGCCTTTTTTTTTGTAATCTTTAAAACTTTCTGATATTGCTGATTGCCTTTCACTGTTCCCATTTCTAGTCTGTAATCATAGTGACTTATTTGTGGCTTGTCCTGAAATATTGTGTTGCTAAGAATCTGATTTTTGGGGGTCTAAATTAAAAAATTTGGAGTAGTCTTTCCAGTATTTGTAGAATAAGTGATGGTCAGAAGAGGTAATACAATTTTGATAGACCTTCCTACATGCCCAAGTCCTTGCTTGTAAGAATCACCTGTGCAGAGTGATGTTTTGGTCTGTGTGTCCATTGTGTTCCCTGTCCCTCTGCTGATTCCATCAAGAGAGGTCCCAGGTGGCTTCAGTGGACACTTTCCGTCCCTCAAAAGACACTGGAACACTTTGTCCCCAGCAGGTCATCCCTTTGCTGGGACAATTGATACAATTGCATTTCTCTGTGTAGCATATTGTGTGTCACTGTTCCTTTTGTTCAGAATGTTGTAGGTTGTTCTGCATTTATCTTTTCTTTTCTTTTTACAGTTTCATAGGAGAATTTATAAAGGAATCCCACTGCAGTTCAGAGGGCAAGTCTGGTCATTACTACTTGACGTCCCTAAAATGAAAGAAGAAATGAAAGACTTCTATAATGTGAGTTTGTAGGACTTCCATTTAATATTAATTAAAAAAAATTGTATGCTAACACTACAGGCTTTATTAACCTTTTGTTGTTATGCAGCGTTTAAAAAAAGAAAAGGAAGAGGATTAGAAATTGCATTGACCTCTACTGCTTATTTTAGCTAGGAAATAGGCTATGTATTGAAAAGCACATTTCCAGCTTATTTTTTGGTTCTGTAATTCATGTAATTAATTTGGTCTTCTTTCCATTTCTTTTCCCATCCTCAAAAACTTGCAAAAGCCCTTCTAAAAGTAAAACAAAATGAAATAAAAAAAACCCCAAACCTGTACCAGTAAGAAGGCAGGAACCTCTGAAACTACAGCTCTTTGAGAAATGTCTATTAAGGAAGCACCTTGTTAGCTGAGTATCAGTAAGAGGAGTTCCAGTATTCTGGAAGGAATGGAGGTTGGTGCCTTCATCTTGTAAAAGCCAGAACAAGCTGGCTTGCTTTCTGCCATCTCATCTCCAAGGGAAGCTCAGCTCTTCTCCCGAGTAACAAGCAATAAGAGAAGAGGAAACAGCCTCAAGTTGTGCCAGGGGAGGTTTAGATTGGATATAAAAAAAAAAATATTCAGAGAAAGGGTTATCAAACATTGGAACTGCAGATTAGATTGTCTGGGGTATTCTCTAATAATGCCTACTCAAGTGTGATGTTTTGAAAATACCATGTTGAATCCAGTTAGAAATGTCTTGCAAGCTCAACTTTTAGGGACAGAAGTCAGAATGAATGAATGTCAAGAGAAAATTATTTTAAGTGCCACCTTTTTCTTTTTTGCAATCTAACCTGTGCAGGTTTTCTAAGTATTCAGTTGCAAAAATGGATTTAATTATAAAACGTTAAACCAAGTGCTAAAGTAGAGGTATTCTACAACTAAATTAGATTAGAACAGAAAGACAGAGGAAATGACTAGGGAAATGCCTATTATCTATACTTAGATAATAACTGGCAGCTATGTAGCTATTAGTTCTGCTTAGAGAAAAAGACAGGAAAAGTGTGAAAACCACACAAAATGATTTGCTAGAAGTCCATTCTGGAGCACTTGCATCTTAGGTTCTTGTTCCTGAGTAGTAAAATTCACTTTCTGTCTTTCTCTGGTGATGCGCCTACCTGAGAAATGAGAATTAGAAATTTGAAATACTGAAACGTAGCCTTGAATGTGGGTCGTGAATGGTGTGTCACAAAAATGGGTATTATGGGGTTGGTCTTGCATCTATACTGTATTATGTGTCTGACTCTATAGAATTTATATATACGTATTTTGGAAGTTAAAATTGTTAGCTTGTGAGTTGCTATTCTATAGTAAGTGTTTTAAATCATGAGATGACGAATACTTTAATATGGGTGTACACTCAGGCAGATTCCTGCTATTTTAGAGATTGCAATTTTAAACTTAATTTCTGTTCTTTGCTGTTTTGCCAGAAATTGAAGTGTCAAGCGCGAGGGTCTTCGCCAGATATTAGGCAAATTGATCTTGATGTAAATCGAACGTATAGAGATCATATCATGTTTCGAGACAGATACGGTGTTAAGTAAGTAAATTAAAAGGTTTTGGGTTTTTTTTGTCTTAAAATTGGCTTCTGATCTGCCTTGGACCTCTTTGATCTGTGCAAGAACATTCAATGTAAGCTCCGGACACTCAAAGCAGAATTGTTTGTGTGCAATCGTGTAATTACTGTCACTACCGCAAAATCAGGCGGTTGCTTCCAACCAGTGAGTTTTCCCTCACTATGAGGTGGTCAGCAGCATTCCTGAGGAAACCATTTCTAAATTGTTTTCATATTGTTTTATATTTAATAAAAACAGTCTCAGATGTTGTGTCTACAAAAGCATGGGAATTCCAAGCTAATACATTAATTATGATTTATTACCCAATCATTTTATTTAACTGTGTATTTTCAAAAACAAAATAACTTTTTGCATCTCTAATAACTTTTATCTTCCCAAAGATTTTAGCCTTTCTTTGGATTTCATATTCCTCTTCTCCTAGTATCTAATTCAGACCCAAATAAAGCAGTATTTTAGATGTGAGCATTTAATTATTTACAAATGTAGGTCCTAATGCTTTTGGATTTCTTCAACATGTTATTTTTTTATTTACTGTCATTGGCTGAGGAATATTAGGCAGCTGTCGTCTTTAAAAATGCTTAATAGTGAAATAAGTGGCGACATGGACATCAGCATTGTTGCTTGCTTGCAGCATCAGCACCCTGCTGAGATGAAGAGGGTATTTTTTTTTCCCTTCTGTGACTGTATTAGTTCAATTTTTAATCTCCTTTTCTTTCCAGGGCAGATTCTGTGGTAGTCTGCTCTTTTCAAAAAAGCAATACTCAAAGAGTACGTGGACTTTAATGTGATAATAAAAATGTGATAATGTGATAATAAAACAAACATTTTCTTATATTATTATTCTAGGTATTTTGTTGGACAAATTCTAAATATGGGGGATTTCTCTGCTGGCTGCAACACGGGATGGAGTGCAAAGCAGAAATTCCCAGGCTGAGTGCTGTTCTGTGCAGCCACTGCAGTTTAGGAGTATGTGTGCAGTGCTATCTATATGTGCCTCTCGGTGGTACTGACACGGTGCCGTGCAAAAACGGCTGTGTTGCTTCTGGGCCTCAGTTAGGGTTTTTTTGCCCACATTTTTGGTTTTAGCAGCAGCTTCTTACCCCCATCACTTTGGGGTTAACACAAGCAGAGCCAGCTCCGGTCCCTGGAACTGTGTTTTAAGCACGTCCTCAGAGTCCACAGGAAAGCCTTTGGCTGCATAAAGCAATTTCACACTCGGAATAGATCTTGGAATTACTGTACATATATTATGTATTTCCAGTGATGCCTCAATGAAAAATTCAGAAATCGTTTCACATAGCAATGAAATAAAGTCCCCCTGGTAAATCGATAGCTTGTTTGACTTTTAAGTAGACTGTATGCCTTTGAAGGTTCATTCTTTTGCAGGTCTTTAGTGGTATCATCTAGTGTAAATAGCACTAAAATTACCATTATTTTATGTATCTTACTGTCAATGAGATCGAGCTCTTATATTGAGTTTCTCACGGTCAACTGAAGATACAGAAAGTTCCTGTACATTTGAGACCTTTCAGTTTGACCTTGTAAAATAAGATTCCAGCTTAATATCTAGTACTTCAGGTTACACTTTCCTTTGGTTACTGAAGAATGGCTGAGCTTCAGTTCTGCGAGGGGGCAAACAAAAATGCCATAATCTAGGTGTTTTGGCAAAGTCATCCAAGTATGCATCCTTTGCCCAATAGAAAATACTCAGCTTTTTGCTTATGCTTTCTTTTTTTGACCTGCTAATATATATTTCTATACATTTGACAGGCAGAGGGAATTTCACTGGACAGAAAAAGGACAGTATGCAAAGCTCAGCAGTTAAATTTTAGGAGTTTTAGGTGAAAGTAGGCATTCAGATTAACAAATCCTGTCCCAAACAAATCACAACAAAATAGGTGTGAGTTTAAAAATTCCTTACGAGAGCTCTGCAAGCAATACTTTGATATCCCAGTTTGAGAAGAGCAGAGTTTTGTTTTGGGTGTGTGGTTTGTTGAGTTTTGGGTTTTCTTTTTTTTGATCTTTTTACCTTCACAAGTTAGACTGTTTTTACAGAAAGCAGAGGACACATAAAAAGCTCTTTGTAATTCTGACTCTAAGTACACAGAGATCAGTAAGCTCTGGAGGACTGCACATGGGATGCTGACTCAGAATTGGTATTGGTTTTCTTTGGTTCGACAGCAGCAGTCACTAAAGCAGCCTTTAGTTTGGGTGCCAAGATTAAGACACCTCTGTGGCTGCTTTGTGTATTTCAGCTGTCCTACATCTCTGAAATTAATAACAGCTGTTAGTGGTACAACAGTGTTCAAGCACAGAAGTCACGTCTGGGGTGTTTAAAGTTTGGCATTCAGAATAAATTAGTGTTTGAAGTGTAGCCCATCCTGTGTTTCACTTTACCTGTCTGTAAAAATGATGATCTGACACCATTGCCTTCTCCAAGTATTATAGGTATTTTTTTGAAACATTTCAACATGTAGAACATCAGAAAAGTGCTAAATACAATGTTGGTTTGAAATCAGAAGAGCGTATCATTGTAAAGTGTGGTTTGTCCTGTTCTTTAGTTCTAGACAAGTTAAATTGGGCAAATAGGTTTCCAAAACATAGTTCACTACTTTTATGTTTTTCTGTTTTTAGAAAAAACGATACTACATTATTTTCCTTTTCTACTCTTATTTCTCCAGGCAACAATCTTTATTCCATGTTCTAGCTGCATATTCCATCTATAATACGGTAAGTTGTGTACCTTCACACTTAAATATGGCTTCTCTGAACATGCTATAAGATAATAACTTGCAATTCTGTATCTTCTTTCTCCCTAAAAAAACAAATCAACCAACCAAACATTTCAGAGTCTGTTGGAAGTGCATAGGAATAAATTACTTGTTTGTTGACATGTTTTGAGCTGAAGCTAAAATAAAACAAAGCATCTTGTTTATGAGTATCTTATTGGACAGACTGAACTGTGCATACAATTCGACTGAAACTTAAATATTGTGTCTAATAAGAATAATGAATTTGTGCTCTACTGGAGTTTTATACTATGTTTTTTTTTCCCCATTATATTATATACCTCCCCTTAAGATCATTTGAACGATGGGAGGGAAAACACACTACAGAAAGATGGACGTTGGTGTAAAGAGGTGTATTTCGTAACCTGGAGGGTTCTAACAAACAGAAAATGCTTTTAAAGGTTGCATCTTCTTTACTTAAGCCCTCTTCTAGGTGTGCTCCAATATATGTGTTTAAGTACATTCCACTGCTAAGCTTGGTCCTGAGTGATGATTTCTTTAACCACGACTAAACCAGGAGTCGTGGAGTTTCTAGACTGTATCATAAGGGTTAGAAACTTATGTATTTTGTAATGTCTCTTGGCTGCATGCTAAAAATAGAAGAAACAGCAATGTTATGACGTTCACATTTAACTGTGGTTTTAATGTACCATCCCCTCATCCCTTGGGCCCATTTTGATCATTTTTGTACATCTCTTGTTTTATATCCATCAGCAGCTCCCTAGAATTCAGTGTAAAAATACATAAAATTAAGAAGAAGAAAGTGAATTTAAGCAGTTAGTCTAATTAAATACCGATTGTTTCATTTTTAAAAGTTCTAGGAAATGTAACCTTTCTGTCCTGTTTCAGTTTCTGTCTCCTCCCAATTGTTGGCACCTAGAGGAACTTACATTACTGGAATTTGTTGTCTTTCGCTTATGTTGTCGTAAGCTTTTCACTGTAAACAGCCTTTACACACTGAAAAAGAAAACTCTGGAAAAACCCTTATGTATCCCCTATAGAACATTGGAATAATATCTTCAAGTTGCATGAAAAATATTGTTTAAAATCAACTGCTAAAGTGTAAGGAAGGGAATACTGCAGTGAGGTTTTTATTTTGCACTTTATGTTGCTGCTTTTTTCCTCTTAATATATAGCAGTTCTTATGCTTTGGTTCTATCTCTAGAGCAAAGTTCTGCTAACAGCTTGTAAACCTAAAAACCTTATCCAACAGTTAAGTCATTGTCGTTAAAAATGTTTTATTGGTGGGGTTATCTGAGCAGCTAAATGATAGTGACACTTGGTTCCTGCCATAAAAGTCAAAATTAATAGCAGAGGAAATATTCAAGTTCAATTTTGGAACAATAATTTTTTTTTTCTTACATTAGCTTCTATGGGCTGCTAAACTGGAGCATGTTTGTAGTTGACTCTTGAAAAGTACTTTGTTTATCAGATGGTGCCTTGTCTGTAAAGCAAAACAAAGCAAGACCCCTTCCCCACAAACCGCCCCCCCAATTACAACTAAAAGGAAAACACATCCATTCAGAGAATAAGATGATACAGTTACTTGAAATGATTAGTACTGGCAAGGATTTTGTGCATTAGTAGAAAGTTGTAATGAACAATCAAGACTTCCAATTTACTTTTCAGTTGAAGGGTTGTGTATCATCCCTTCTATCTATCATTATTTTAGATGCTTAATTATTAAGTGTGTTTAGTGGTGACATAGTTAAGGAATTTATGGCATCAGGACAGGCATCCTCTTTCTTCCCCTGGCTCAAGGGAAAACTAACAGCTCATGGTTATGAGGCTTTTGTTTTCAGCATTTTAATTTTCTTACTCTCTGATTTTTAGGAAGTTGGCTACTGTCAGGGAATGAGCCAGATCACAGCTTTACTCCTCATGTACATGAATGAAGAAGATGCCTTCTGGGCCTTGGTGAAACTTCTCTCTGGTCCAAAGCACGCTATGCACGGTACGGAGTTTCATGTCTCTTAGTATACATTAGCTTTCAACCTGCTCTGTTTAAGTTGTAAATTATTTGAAAATTAAGCTATGCTGTTCTGTCTGTATAGTCAAAATAAGACATAATGGGAGCTTTATACTGAGAGGCCATTAGATGTTACTGGAGCTCTCGCATAATTTTAATTAGCTGTTTTTATATGTGAAATCTTTCAAATAGTTCTTAATGAAAATCAGATGTTTTCTTTCCTCTTAGTCTCTCAGGGAATGTAACCAATGGAAGGCTGGTTATGTAGACATCTATATAGTAAGAAAATAGTAGTGGAAACCTAATAGAGAATGTGTTAAATGATTTTGCAGCTTTGCTAGCATTTGGCAGGACAGGAATCCACACCAGCAAATGGACCTGTATCTAGGCGTTGACTTTGGGTTTCTTGGTTTATCTCTGCCTCGCACGTTTCCTGCCCTTGTGGTCTTGTTACTTTTATGTTATTGGTTGTTCTCTCTTTCCATGCCAAATTCAGTGTGATCTATGCATTTTCCATGGCTATTGGTATGGAAGAACTCCAGGAATTCGAATGTCTTTCATAGATGTTAGTGGTGTGGTGATTCAGAAAAGCTGTAATTCTTGGAAGCCTGAAAAAATAAATATTATCTAGAACTTGGGTTTTTTACCCCATTTCCAGCAGGCTCTAAGCTCTTTTTCCCTGTTTAAGACTTTCTCATACTGTGATATCATCCTTCCCTGGCTTTTCAGTGTTCCTGGATGTTCTCCACCTCCAAGACGAAGTGCCAATTGGTTATTTTTTCGTTTATACTTCTGCAAAACTGTCATCTTTAAAAAAAAAATCTAAAAAATGCAGTCTGACATGAGGATCAGTGTCATAAGTGAAATTTTGAATTCATCAGGAGTCAAAGACTTGCTTGGAGCTTTACATAATGATAACACAGACCAAAAGCATCTTGCAGCAAATCTGTAGATTTAATAATAATCAAGAGCTATGCAATTGTGGAAATACACCTGTGTAGAATGTTGAGCTCCTCAAAGGTCATAGAAAATTTTAGGTGTTTTGGGGAGTAAGTCTAAATCAACTCATTATATACCAAACCGTTTGCTCTGGTTTTGGTACGTGGGAGCTTTGCACAGGTGTAGTTGACTTTTTAAGATGCTGTAACCTGTTAAACAGGTTTTTAAAACTTTTCCCAGATTTTATGCCTTAGGGTTTTGTCCATGACACTTCTTTTTAAAACAGAAAACAGTCCTAACCTTGGAATGTGATGCTAATGGAGAACCCTTAACAGAAATTTCTCAGGCTGATTTTTGTAGTCATCATTTGAACTTGCTGTGAGGAGCAAGAGCATTCATCTGAAATGAATGCTGGTGATGGACTTACACAGGCAGATGTTGCTTGTGTACAGATGGGAGTCAGCTCACTGCCTGTGTAACTGTTACTGAACGCCCCATGCAGACCTCATTCTCTCCCTCCTTTGTCCCTTCCCTTCTCCTTTCCACCCCATGTTACTGGCCATGCACCTGGGAAGTGGTTAGAGAGGGGAGGAGGGAGCTTTGAGTAGCCCAAGAGACTTGATGAGTTCCTCTACAGGGCATACGAACCATTGTGCCGCAGGTTTATACATCCATTGAAGCTGTTGTGGCAACATCTGTTAAGGAAGTCTGCATTTATAGATATGGTGATAAGACCTTAACTCAAATCCTCCAAATTTAGTGTTTATTAAATGTTACCAACCTAATCTAAGGTCCAGCTTTCAGCAGGTTGGGCCAGATAATCTCCAGAAGTCTGCTCCTATGCAACTTCATGGGTGAAGCCTTTTTGTCTTTTTTTGTTTTACTGTCTTTTAACTCTTTGGATTAGCTACTTGAGAAGATGGACTGAAGAGATGAAGCTACTTCGGTGACAGAACCAATTAAGTACCTTTAGAAAGTCAAACAGGCAATATCCACTGCTCTTTGTACCTACATATTCACTAATTTCTTCAAGGAATCCTAGTAGATTTGAGAGACGCGACCTCTCTTTGTAAAAACTGTGTTGATGCTTCTCTGGTGCATTGCAGCCATCTGGATATCTGCTTCCCTCAACTTTGTTATGGTTTCTATTGGATTCCTCTCTGGGTATTGGCCTGAATATTGAACTGAAAACCAGTTTAAGAAAAGCTGACATCATGTCAGCCACTTTCCAGGCTCCTGTTATATTAAGCAAGAGGCTTCATAGAATCGATATTTCACCTGGTTGTCTTTGAGTTCTTTTAGAGCTGTTTGGGGTTCTGCCTTGGGAACCTCCCTAGTGCCTTATATGCACAAAATTAACTTATTTTTAGTCTTGACTTTATCTTCTCTGAGCACTTCTAAAAATCTTCAACCTACAAAGTCTCTGTTGGGCTTTCTGCTTCCAAGGTGTTTGAAAATAGGTCTATTATTATTTTTTTAATGTCTTTTGTAAGTTTTTTTTTGGGGGGGAAGGCTTGTTTTTCACATTTTTGTACTGCCAGTGTTTGATCATCTCTGTTTTTCTGATCTGAACACAGTGTCGGCTTTTTGAAGGATCTTTGAATGGTTTCTTTGCCTGCTGTGTAGCTGTACTAGCTCTCCTTTACGTTTCAAGTTTTTTGGCTAGTATTACGTGTTTGCTCTGAGCCTTTTTTAAACTCAGTTGGAAGGGGATCTTAGTGCTTTCCTTTTCCAATGTATGATCAATAAAATTATCCAGGATTTTTACCTTTCCCTTATTTTCAGTTGTATGAGCTCATAATCTTTACTTTATACTATATACTCATATTTGTCTTGGTAGAATATCCCTCTCGTGCTTTTTTATGGTCTTCATTGCAGACAGTTCTAGTAGGTGCCTGTGCTGTTTGTCCTTCTCTCATGAGTTTTGTCATGTCTGGGCATAATCCCAATTTATGTCTTTTTGCTTTTAAAAGTTTTAGTTGTTGTGGGGTTTTGTTTTGTTATTTAAAGAATAATTATAGATTTGGTTTCCTCATAATCATATAGTGGGTAGACTAATGTAGGACTGATGGATGTGCTGTCATCTACCATTAGTAATATAATAATAGTCACTAAGGGAACATACTGATTCTTTGCTGCAGTCATTTAGGCAGGAGTATGTGTGTATCCGTATGTGGACATCATAATATTGCTATGAATATCTGTTCAGATCCAGTGGTCTTATAGAAGGATAATATTATCAGAGCTCTGAATGCCTTTTTTAATGTCATTTTCGTAGCACGTACACCTGTTACATGGTCAACTTCTTCTCTTAGGTTTTTTTATTCCTGGTTTTCCAAAACTGTTGCGGTTTCAAGAGCATCATGACAAAATACTGAAAAAGTTTTTGTCCAAACTTAAGCAGCATTTGGTAAGTATTTGTATCACAATAAAAGCAATACTAATTCACAGCTTGCTGCCTTGTTTCAGTTCAGGTTAACCCAATGGGTTTAAGAATACCTCAAACCCCAGGCAGAAATGCAAAGCTCGAAGAGGCAGAAGTGCTGTTGTTTTCATTGTAGACAGAGTTATGGTGCACCTTGGCAGAGTCACGATAAAATTGGATCCTAAGAGTCATTAAATTGTGTGTCTGTCTCACTTTGACCTCTGAGTTAAGGAAAATATGTGGCCCTTCTATAGTTGGCCTTGTGCAAACTGCTGTTTAGCAAGCTGATGTTAAAACATTTTATTGACAGTTTATTGTTTGTAAAGCTTTGTGGCTCATCTCTAGACAGAGGTGACTTTGCAACCAAGCACTTTTAATCTCTGTTTAAGAAGTAACCTTTATAAGAGGAGTTAATGGTCCTTTTAAAATTTGCACATACTCAGTAGTATTTTCACGAAGCTAAATGCTGAGTGTTATCTCTTCTAATGCTCTTAAATAGGAAATAATATGCTCTTTATTCCTTTGCTAGTATTGGCTGTATTTATTTTAAGGAACAATTTATTTTTCTAATAGGAGAGAAATGCCCTTCCAATAGTCATCAAGAATTTTCTTTTACAATCCCATGGGTTCTGCCAGAATCTCCAAGTCTTAAAAGGGAGTGTAAGAGATGCTCAGTTTCAGCAACATCTTCTAAGACTGAGAGCTGCTTACAGATGTTACCTTCCCAGGACTATATTGTTTTCTGTTTAGTATGTTTATCTCCTTAGAAAACAAAAAAAAAAAAGACAATTTGGGAGCAGGCTGGCACCTTGGCAATGATGAATTGCATCTAATGTGTGCCTGTTGTATTATAAAATAGAATTTAATGTCTTTTTTTAACAACATGCTCATAACATGGGATTAGGCAGATCTGGTTAGGAAAAAAAACACTCTTCTGTTAAAAGGTCAAGCCAAAATTAGTCATGCAAGATGATCTTGTCATATTTAAAAAAATAATAATAATCAAGACCAGTTCTTAAACTAACTTGGCTCTGAAACGAAAGCTTTGGGTTTGATTTTTGCAGTACATGCAAGATGATGATTCTTGTTTAGAAATATCATCTTATTCTCATTTTTGAGATTGAGGTGAATCAACCGTAAGGCTGGCGTGTTATTTATTTCTTTTATATTGCTTATATACCCATTATTACTGCATGTTATAATCAATAGCTTTTGTTTTTACTCCTCTCCCTTGGGTCACTTGAAAAAGAAAATTTCAGAAAAGTGGAGAAAGTTGCTTTAGTAGCTGAAAAAGCTAATTTAAATGAAATGCTTTCATAGCTCCCTTCTGAGAGAGTTCTTTGCCACTTTTTTAGAGGGATCCAGAGAACATTGACTATATATATTTATTATATATTTTTCATTTCAGTTTTAAATCAGAACATAGTTCTATTTTTGTGTGAATTTGTTTTTCATGGACAGCGCAAGGCATTACTTGATTTTTGTGAATATGCATTTTCTGCATTTTTTACAGGACTCCCAGGATATGTCTACTAGCTTTTACACAACAAAGTGGTTTTTCCAGTGTTTTCTTGATCGTGTGAGTATGTTTTCCGTGTTCCGTTTCTGTTTTTAATTGTGACTTGCAGCAGACGGTTTCACAGTGTTGCCTGACTCTGTCATTGCAGACTCCCTTTACGTTAAGCCTCAGGATATGGGATATCTACATACTTGAAGGAGAGCGGATTCTCACTGCTATGTCTTACACAATTCTGAAACTACACAGAAGTAAGGAATCTTTCCAACATTTGAATGCTAAACAGAAATTCAGCTGGTTTTGGTCTTATTTTGTGTAGCTTGGACTTGTGTGGAAAATCTTAGTTTCCCATTTGCTTTATGCTATTTCTGACAGGTATTTTTCTTTCCTTATGCCCCAAAAGACCAAAATCTTTGCTTTATTAATGTGTGTGATTGCCAAAGAAAAATATTACGGTAAGAAAGTTATTTAAACATTGACATGAGGTGAGCTGAATTTCTGATTAAACAATTGGGGAAAAAAAATTGTGGTTCCACAGATTGAAAACGGCTTGATAGAGCCTACAGGATTTAAATTAATCAAAAAAGTGCACAAAGAATCCAGTGTGTGCCACTAAATACCTGAAACTCTATTGGCAAACAACTCAGCAATGAGGAGTCACCAGTGTGTGTCTCTCTTTATATGGTTGTTTGTCCAAGAATGTTATTAAAATTCAGAATTTCTGAGGTCTGCCTGGGTGGCCTTCTCTGCCGTCTCTTGCCTTCCACTAAAGTAAAATTTGAGATTTTTGAAGAGAAGAATTGTCCAATTGTCTGGGCATCTATGCCTGGTTCCCTATTTAGCACCTTAAGTACTAAAGGATCCAAAAACATTTTTAGGATGGGTGTTAGCACCTAAATAGTCTTGAGCATTTCTCAGGATGATACCTTGTAGCTCAAGTTTAATGCAGTCTTACTCTGGGGCTTTGGCTTTCTCAGTGAAGTCATTTAACTCTCTGTAAATTCAGAGGTCTACATGGAGCCTGCAGAATTGATGTCTTAATTTGCTTGCTGGTTTACCCTCCTTGAACTGTGATGGTACTACCTCACTGTCTCACTGTGGTGTATTCATTAGCTTGTTCATAAACTGCTTTGAAAAATGAAAAAGGTAACTTGTTTAATTACTGTACTTAGAAAGCAGAACATTTAGAGGCAAGTTGTCACGCTTAGCATTTCGTTGTATCTTCTTTATTTGCATTTGGACATCTACTTGAAAAATTTTTTTGGTTTTATGAGAAGACCTGAGGAAAACGTGGGAGTGCAGGTTTGCTTGGTTAGCAAGTACATAGCAAATTCCTCCACAATCAAAACACTGAGAGTTCCTTATGGCAGCGTAGCAGAGATGAGAGGGCTGGCAGAGAAGGTGGCTGAAGATGGTGTCAGCCTTCCAATACCTTAAGGTCGCCTATAGGAGAGATGGGGAGGGACTCTTTATCAGGGACTGTAGCAATAGGATGAAGGGTGATGGTTTTAAACTGTAACAGGGGAGATTTAGGTCAGATATTATGAAGAAATAAGAATTTGAAGAGGGTGGTGAGACACTGGCCCAGGTTGCCCAGAGGAGCTGTGGATGCCCCATCCCTGGAGGTGTTCAAGGCCAGGCTGGATGGGGCTTTGAGCAACCTGCTCTGGTGGGAGGTG
>JAOXJK010000001.1:6713613-6727572 GCA_025774025.1 Xenus cinereus | reverse complement strand
GACCTGCTCTGGCAGGGGGGTTGGACTAGATGATCTCCAGAGGTCCCTTCCAACCCCATATCATTCTGTGATTCTGTAGTTACCCAGTCAAAATGCCATTTTGGAACACATGCCAAGAGCATTTTATTACAGTGCAAAACCATATTTTAATGGTTTCTGTATAGAAATGGTACATGCTGGAACTTTTGATGGTGTACATATGCTTAAAGAAGCTGCATGGGTGTGCAATTACAACCTTGCAAGCCAGATAGATTTGTGTGGGAAACATGGCCTTACTGCTGTCTCAAAACAAAAGAGAAGTAATCTGATAACTGTAAAATGGCCTTCAAAATATGACCTGAATTTGATTGAATTAGCAAAAAGTACCTGAATTTTCAGAGACCCTGAAGCAGTGGTTATGAAGTGTGAACTGCCATCATCATTTCATTGGAATATCAATTTTTAAAATGTTTTACTGCTTTTCAAAGCTCTTAATAAGAGAAATGATGTATGTCGTACAGATCTATAGCAGTGTTTTGTAAGTTGAGAATGTGGGCTGGAAATTAAAGATCTGAAGCTGTTGGACATAAGACTACTGAAGGACGGTGACTGGTAGTTAAGTTTTTGGAATATGCCCCTTTTTGGGAAACATTGTCCTAATTAGAGAATGATAAGTAAAAAGTATTTCCACACTGATTTGCATGTGAATTTTTAATGCATTTTATAGATTTCTAGCCTAGAGTTCTGTTATGTGCTTAATTAATAAGGAGTTTTCATTCTACTTTGAAAACAAAAGTATCTAATGTCTTAAGTACATTTTTGAAGTTTAATGTTCATTATCACGATATTTTTATGTATAATATTTTCTTCTTATATAGAGCACCTGATGAAATTACAAATGGAAGAGCTTGTAGAATTTCTGCAGGAGTCTTTAGCCAAGGATTTCTTCTATGAAGATGACTTTGTAATAGACCAGCTCCAAAATTCTATATCAGAATTGAAACGAGCAAAGCTGGATTTACCGATAGCTGGTAAGAAACTTGTGCACATGCAGATTTAGATATTTGAAGCTTTTCACACATTGTTCATTTTTAAAGTGTTATTTAATTCTGTTAAAAATTACACAAATGTTTGTCTTCTTCACCACATACTTGTTGGGTATTTTTCTCTCCAAAGTATTTTACAGTTTAAAATCAACATAGTTTGCTCTTCTTTGTGTATGTGTTTTGCTTACTGGTTGCAAGTAAATAACAAAGCCCTTTAAAACATCCCATGTTCTGATGATTTTATTAATTTGGATTTATAAAATCTTTAATGTCAAAGATTAAATACTGGGGTTTCAAAGTATTTGAAGCAATGGCGTTGTCTGAGAATCCAGACTGTTTTGTAGCTCAATTAGCTATGGAACAAACTTCAGGTCAAATAGTTTCTTTTGTTAGTTGAATCCAGATTTTTAATTGTTTGCAGACGATAGACCTTCTGGGTGTTTAACTGAATTATTTTCTTAATTTCTTCTCAGCCTTTGTGTTTGTGCTTTTTTGGTTGCAGAGTGGGGATGGTTGTTTCTTGGGGCACTACTTACGAAATGTGTATAGGATCTCTGCTTCCTGTATTAAGATTCTATTATCTTTTCTATCCCTACTGCCACAATCTTTAATTAGATTTTTTCTTGTGATTATTCAGAGTCCTTTTTTGTTTATTCTTGCCAATTGTAAAATAGTATGTGAGAAAGAATAAGTGTTTTTTAAAATCTGAAAAGAAATTGCCTTAAAATTACTTCATTAGATTGCTATGGTTTGCTTTCCAAAGTTAAGGAGCGTCAGGACAAAGGTTGTCTATGTAGTATTGCTGTCATAAGGTGTTCCTGAAGCTCTTTCATTAATGACCTTCCTTTTTCAGTTTCTGTAGACCTTATTTATTGCACAGAGCATTGGGCTGTTCCAGGACTACTCTTGGCTTCTTGTCAGAGTTTCCCATTTCTCTTGCTCCCTATTCTTGTATTCTATGCTCTTTCTGACTTTCTGTAGCACTTCTAGAGCACACTTTCTCCCACCCATGACAGGTCTAATTCTAGTTCCTGCTCTTCTCTTTTCTGCTCAGTCTTCTTGGTCGTTCTCATTTCCACACTGTGTTCTGTGAGTCTGCAGTTCTTCTCCATGTTACAGTATGCACTACTCCTTCCCCTTCCTAATCGCACCCTTCCTGTCCTGCCTTCTGTCCATCCTTTTTCTACATGCTGGGATTTGGTTTTGACTTATTCTTCAGAGCAGATTGCTCTTTTCAGCCCTACTCTTCAGCTCTGTGCTTTGCCTGACAACTTGTCACAGCTGGTGCTTGATTGTGGGGACTGGATGTGAGCAGATATGTCAATGAGCAACTTTTAGCATCAATTCCACTCCATCACATGTAAGGAAGATAGATTATGGGAATGCTTTCTGTTAAATTTTAAATAGAGTTCTCCATGGTTATGGAGAGAGGGTTATCAAAAAAACCTTTTAATTGTTTGTAGATGGGTGGATTTTTTATGGATGTGGCAAATTTTCAGCAATGTTAAGTTTCTGGTTTCCACTTCAAACTGTGGTAGCTGAAGAACTGGGAAAGATTTTTGCAGTTTGCTTCATGATGGAGTTAAATGTATTGTCCAGCCTAGAAAATCACATGTGTGTGACTTGTGTTGAGAGTTTCTGCAGAAAATATGGAATTTACTGGAAATTTTCTTGATGGGGAAAAAAATGAAGGCAGAAATTCTGTTTCCAATTTATTTATGTTTTAAGGCTCTTTTTGGGGGGAGAGTGTAAAAAGCCTTCAAGTCAAATTTTGTTTGAGAATACTCTGGATCTTCACAGAGGATTAAAGGGGGCTTTAGGTGGCATAAGAGCCATCCACCTTGCAGTGCAGTAACAGAAAGTGTGAGACACGAGGAGTCTTCTCGTGGAGACCAACACCAATGGGTAGGGAATATATCTTCTCGCCAAGACACTTTGGTGATGGAATGCAAGTTGTTTGGTTTTATAGTTTGTACAGTGAAATGTAACTTCTGCTATGAGTAGCTGACAGGATGGTAATTGTTTTGAGCCATATTGGTTCTTTCTTTAGGGGATCTGAAGCAACATCAATGACAATAAAATGCCTTCCTCCCCCCCCCAGGATGAATGAGTGAGGTTTAACAGTAAAATAGGAAAAGCAAAGCCAAAGTCAGATATGTTTTGGTGCTGGATGAAGAATTCAGCTTTTTTCTTTTTAATTTCAAAGTAACCTGGAAGAGCCTCTGTGTGTGGTATATTTTTGCCAGGGGTAAATGGTAACATTACTTAACCTTTCACAGAATAAATATAAAATGCCTTCATCCTAATCCTGGGGAATCTAGCTGATTTGTCTGCTGTTATCTGTAGTTGAGTGAGTCTGCCTCATTTGTTCTTCTCATGAATTTCACAAGCCTTTGATTTATTTTTTTTTTCCTTTTCCTGCTCTGATGTTCATTTTGGTTTTACTAATCACTGTCTTCAGGCAATAATATTTTTCTACAGGTTCTCAGCATTCTCTAGACATTCATCTTTGCTCATGTGTCTGACTCTGCTGTCTTTACTACCTTCAGTCTCTTTTTACTGTTTTTCTTCTAATTTCATGTAAAACTTATGAAACCATTGTATGTCATGCAGTAATACACAGAAAAAATACCAGACCGTTCATTTAAACATCCATCGTAACCTGAGAAAATAGTGTTTATCTTAGTTTTCTCAGCTGAAATCAAAGCTCTTGTACTTCTTGTACTTTTTTCTTATTTTCATTGAGCAACAATTACACCTTAAAGATCTACTGTAAAAATGCATGTTAGGAAAAAGAAGGAAAAAAATCTCCATCTTACAGTTGCATCAGTATCAGTGATCCAGGAATAGCAGTGAGCTAATTAGGCTCAGTGGAATTTTCCATCAGGCATCCTTTGTTAGGCTGTATAGATTTTCCTGCCCTAGTAGGGTAAGCTGCAGTAGGATATTAAAAGAGGTAATAACTTTTGCGTTACTTTAAAGTGGATGTCTGCTTATGCCTGATGTAGCTTTCTCTGGCTTCTCCCACTGAATTAAGGAGCAACTTGTTCCCCTTCGGAGCAGAGAAGAAGGAAGGGACTTCCTTTAACACTTTCTCACTGATAAAACCCTTAAAATGCTTGTCCAGAACACGGGGATCATGCTAATTTTGGATGTCAGTGAAATGCTTTTGCCAGTACTAGGGCTGTTTTGCATAAAGCAGACTGTGGATTTTCGTTCCTCTTTGTGGTGGTTTCTAGCCGAACTGCCAGCCAGTACAGGATAGCCTGTACTTGGCAACTACAGCCTCACAAGATGGCTCGCAACTTAAGTGCTGTTCTCAACACCCGGGGTAGGCATCCCCCTTCCAGTGACTCTGTGGAGACCATCAACTGTGCTGATAAGCACACTTATTGGTGAGCCTCTTGGTTATCACGGCCCCAGAGAGACAGGCTGTGACAGCTGTATGGTAGAAACTGTCCTTCAAGGTGCATCTCCTCTGACATATCCTCAAGCAAATTCCGTCAAAAGGCAATTGGTATTTTCTGGATTGCCTGGACCATCATGAAGGGTGTCCACAGCACAGCAGGTTCTTGAACAGCACACTCACCTAAATTGGTGTGACTCCTGGTTCCGTCTTCTCAAGGAGCCAGATCTGACACAGAGTGGACAATCTCTGCCTTAATTCAAGGTTGATGATCTTAAAGGTCCCTTCCAACCTCAACAGTTCTATGATTCTATGTCTAGAGTGTAGTGAAAGGAATTTTCTTGGTACACACCATCGATGTCCAAAATTTCTTGATGCAGGCTCTTTCCTTGTCTGTTATTTAAAACAGCAGCAAAATTCTTTAAGTGATCACAAGATATGACTAGAATTTCCTCCATAAATAATACAATGCTTAATAAACAAAGTTTATATATTAATACATATATTTTGTGTAGTGTCTGACTTTAATAAACAAAAGTGCTTACAAGTGAAAGCTGAAACAGTGTATTAGTCTGGTGTTTCATAAACAAGTCAGTCAGACCCACCTTTAAGGCTGAAGGCTCTCAGCTCTCTTCTTGAGACAATTTTTCACCTGTGTTTTGATATAAGGTGTCCTGCAAAGGTAGGGCAGAGGGATCCTGGGCTGGAGTTTTTTTATGACTGAAAGTTTAATAGACCTTATAGCAGCTGAGAGGACCTTAAGGACCTTAAATCAGAGATAAAGGTCTTGTACTCTAATTTTAAAATAGTACTGGCAAATTTGGAATCTGTCTTTGTCATCATCTTAACTATATTTGTGCGTGGTAACACCAGCTTTAAACTCCGACTCAGTTCATGTAGGTCTCCCAGCCTTTTCTGTATTCAGGGAAAACTAACAAAGTTTGAATCTTGCATTTACCATAAGTTTTTAAATGTTTATCTGCTATTTATCTTTAAAAGGTATATTTTATTAAATTTCTCATCAACAACTTTTATTCAAATATCTGCCTACTTTAAATAGTCATGGGTGACAGTGCAGAAGTATATACTAGGATGATCATCTGTTGAAGAATGTCTGTTCTCTGCTGTCAATACTCCTTTTCACAACTAAAACAATAGAAATATGTGAGTCAGCTTGACTTTCCTGTTTCTGATGGTATCTCTCTTTTGGTTGTGTTTTGTTTCAGAGGAATTTGGGATTTTTCACTTGTGCTTGAAGAATACACAAGTAGCTATTTCATACAATGCACTTCTTATTTTAATCGACTAATTTTTCTGCCTTGTTTCTTGTGTGATACAACTACTTTGCAATATTATGAAGGAAATTAATGTATTGAATTATACTAATATAATTAGTGTATTATTTTCCGCAGATTTAGACATTGGCTTTGCATCATGCAAAAACCTTTACTGTTTAAAACTTGCATGCTTGTTAAAAATGTGATCCAGATAGTTACGTTGGTCATTGGTCATATTCCTATTTTAAACTGACTTTTCAAGAAAGTTGTATTTTCTGGAAGAAATGTGGAATTAGGGATGTAAAGCAAAGTGGTTAATTTTAGAATTTTTTTTTTTTTTGCATAGGCAGCTTACAGACATACAGCTGCCCACCCATATCTTCTGATTGATGACCAAATTTGTTACCATTTCTATTGTATATCTACATGCAGGTGTTTATAAAGTGAGTTTTCCTTAATGTCAGTACTACAAAAGTGACACAGCAGCAGAAAGGCAAACAGTGTATTTTGTTCTACCTTCAAGTTGTCAGGCAAGGTTTCATTTTAGTGACTCCTTTGCCGCTGGTGGCATCTAAAGGACGAGGAGCAGAGGTTGACTTTCTGACAGTAGCTTGAGCTTCTAGTGCAGGCACTTAAAGTCCTTTAAAATTCTCTTGGACTTGTAAACTGAAGAAGTAAGACGGGACGTTACCAATGGAAAATAAACACAAAATACCAAGATGTCACTTTAAGAGTTGTTTTTATGACCATTACCATCCCTGAACATTGTGTTAGAACAGTCAAAGTGCATGTATTCTGGTGCTGAAATTAAGGACTAGACTGTTAGTCACTGGAGAGAGCACTTAAAGCACTTTACTCCAATTATATGTCTGCTGTTCAATGCATGAGGCTGTTAGTGCCTCCTGAAGCAATTATCTGTAAAAGTCTTGCAGTTGAGACCGACTTCCACTGGGTGGTGACCAAGACTTGTTAGAGCAGGAAGAACTCAGTAGACTAAAACTTTCTTTAATACGACTGGAATTTCTTATCTTTTGGGGAACAGTCAGATCAGCTCATATTTGCTTGTCTGCTTTTCCTGTCAGGTAATATATTTACCAGCAGCAAACAAGCACCTGATTGTTCTTGTTTTGCTTTAAATTATCTCCCCCCATACTTCCATTTCTCTCCCTCCTCACCTATTTTTCAGCCTATTTTCTTTGTTGTTTGCTTATTTTATGCTATACTGCATACAAGCCAACTAAATCACCTCCTTTCTATAGTGCCAGCTCTGTAAATTCTGATATAAGCTATTATGTTTGTCTTTAGGAAAAGCCAGTAACTAAACTCTGTCTAGGAACCGGTTGTGTTGAAGGAAGAGAGGGAGAGAAGGATGAGTTCCCCAGTTCTGCATCTCATGCGATACTGGGAAGCTGGGAAAAAATCTGATTTCCCAGTTCCCTTCAGAAGAGAAAGGCAACTTCGATGAATGTAGAGGTCGCTGCCAAAACAATCACAGCTGAACTGGACAGCTTTGTCTTGGCTTCTAGTTTTAAAATGCTGTTAAACGTCATGGATTGTGTAGAAAAGCACTTGTCCCAGAAATACTTTTTGTAGAATTCAAAAGCTTCTCCACTCCTCAGTCAAACAGGTATGTCCAGAACATGAATTTGCTCAGACTTAGGATCAACAGCACAAACAGATTTTTCAATTGAATGTCCTTGAAAACATCCAAATAAAATTTCTGCATGCTCAGATCTGAGGAGTTTGAAGAGTGAGTTTAGTTGAAGTAGGAGAGATGATGGTTGAGAGCTGCGTGTGAAGCTTTACGTAGATTTGGAGTGGAAAATTGGTAGATGAAGGATATGCGGCTTGTAAGAAGAATTGGTGTTTTTGCATGCCTCTCTGCCGAGCTATTTATGTACCTCTTAATGGCAGAGATGTTTGTTGTGACTTGGTTTCTTTTGTTTGCCTTTGCATCCTGGTTTCTTTTCTTCAGCTTTTTACTTTTATTACCTTCTTTCTTTCTTTCTTTCTTGCCAGCATGCAGCACCGTGGTTTTGTTGCTATTCTTGCTGATAGTGGACTGCTTAAAGCATTCACGGACACAGTTTGCATGGTATTTTGTGGATTTGAGGAATGTCTCCGTGTGCATGGCAATAGATTTGTTTATCCTCTACTTGTTTAATTTTGTGCACTTCTTTTGAACTTCAGGAGGTTTTTATTTGTTTTTAAAATACTTGGTAGTTCCACTGGAAGTGACAGCTCCATGCGTATGTATATATGTGTATCTATGATCTGCATACCTAAATTTGGATGAAACATCTGTTTTGCTGTTTAAAACAAATTGGTTTTCCTTTAGAAGGTGGCCAGTTTGCAGGATGTCTTTGTGCTGCAGCGTCGCAGATCCTTATCCAACTCCTTTCCTTCCAGTGCTTTTTATGGCAGGAGGTGATGGAGCTGAAGCATTTTTGAACCAGAACAAGACCTGTGCTTGCTAGCGTTGATTCCTGAATCGAGTACCTCTAGCTGTGTGGCGTTTCTTACGGTTTCACATGCAGATGTGGTTGATTAAGCAAGTTGTGTAGGTCATTTCTGGCTGAGGTCAAGTTAAACCAAGTTCTTTGGAAAGCCCTGTGCCTAAGATTTAAAGCTTTATTTCTTCTTTTCCCCACTGATCCTCCTTCCACACGTACTCATTGTTCCGTATTTTTGTTTTCCCTGAAAGCGCTAAGCTCCGGTATTACCAGCTTATAAACACGGTATCGTGCTGTTAGAACGTGGAGGTTTTCTTCTAAATGTGCTATTGCCTTGGAACTCTTTGCTTGTTACGCAGTACGTGAATTAATGTCAAGTTTCAACAGTTTCACAACAGACCTAGTAAGACTTCTCTGATACTCAATTTACAGCTGTAATTTGTGTTATAGCATACATCATCTAGACAGTGCAGCCCACATCCACCTAGTTGTGGTGTGTTCTTTTACTCTGAAATGTGAAGGAAAGATGACAGAAAGTAATCTTCAAAGCAGCCTAAATAGAATTCAGAAAAAATGTCTGCAGTATTCTCGCTTGGGTTTTATTAGAGCTTAGTGGTAATTAAGAAACTTTAAGTGTGTGAAATTAAAAAACAAAAAACCTCACACAAACCCCACCTTTATTGTACAACCAAGTATATTTCAAAGGGTCTGGTATTGCTCTGTGTGCATTTCTTAAAGAGTAAAAGCTGGAAGAAAGGAAATCAGTTCATGCTTTAACCATCTTTGTACAAATGAAGGAGGCACAGCAACTGCTGAAGGAACTTGTCTTCAGGTTTCTTTTATATAGCTTTCAAGCATGGAAAAAATAAATCATTTTTCTTCAACAGTTACTGCATACAAGGACAGAAATTAAATAATTTACGGATGTTGAGGAGACATTTTGTTATGCTATCCCATAACTACTGTGGATCACCTGGAGGTTATAAATGGATTAACAGCATATAAACACTAGTTCTGTATGATTTAGGTGACAGGTTTTTGGTATGTACTTTGAGCATTGTTTCGTAATTCAGATTTCATGCTGTTTTAACATTCAAAATTAGAAAGATTGAAAACACTGTAATATGTCAGGAATATTTATTATGGACAAAATTCACTTTTATTTAAAAGACAAGATCTTCAGCTTTGCCTAAAACTGTGTTTGAGGATGCAAATGGAATTAAATGGTACAAATGCCTGTCACCAAACTGAAGTGAGTTCAGAAAGTGAACTCCTGTTTGTAAAGAATAAACAACAATTTTGAAGAGGCTGCTACACCAGAGAGGGTATCGCAGAGCTGTTAAACCATCCATTTACAGCATCCACGCAGCTCATTCCTGTCCCCTGCTCTGTTCCTTCAATGGTGCGCTGCTGGGAAATGCAAATCTACAAATCCACGCTCGAGATTTTAGCCTGATTTGGGAATCGTGGTGCCCTGCAGTGAGAGGGAACAAAACCATGAGGCTTGTGATTCCAAGAGCCACTCATTGGAGCCTAATGTTGAGACCCTACCCCACCACGTAACGTGCTGTACTGTCTCACAACCACTTAATGTAGGTGTTCCCCATCACAGAGTACAGCGTGGAAGGTCTATAATCCTGTAGGATGATTTAACATGTGGAGTCTCCCATCTGGGGACAAGCAATTGGAGAGAGGGCTCAGCGTGAGTATCTTCCCTTGCCAAGGTGGACAACGAGTACCTTCAGTGTAAAAACATGGGTTTGTGTAGCTAAATAATTGCATGATCATAATTGAGCAGAGGGTAACTAGGGGAAAATAAGAGTGGAGGTTTTTCTACAGAAAGCCTGGGTAGGCTGTGTTTATATATATAAAATGAGGTCTCTGAAGTTGTTTATTTCTACAGGAAATGGTAGCTTTCCATATGACCTTTGGCCTCATATGAGACTTTGAAAATCAAGAAAAAGCTGATTTAATTGTTTGGCAAAACCAGACTGTTTTTGTAAAGTAGTTTTTATTTAATTATCTTGTCATGACACATGGCATCATTGTGTTCTTCTCTGCTGTCCTCCTGCTATGTCCTAGCTGGCACAAACCATGAGTTTTCCTTTAGTTTACGTAGCAACTGATGTGCGACGGTAGTTTGTTACGCTGTTATAAAAAATAATACTGGCCTTGGCTGCTGGCTTTCCTCTGTGTATCTCTATCGTGAACCAGTCATCAAAGATTGAACTCGTACTACTGCCTGTAAAAATGAACATAGCTCACTTGTAACCACAGCACTCGTGTCAGGGACAGAGGCTCCCGTGAACCCATATAGAAGGAATTCTAATTACAAATAACTACAAAATGTGAGCCGCTAACTTTATGACCTTTGATGGTGGAGGATGATTCCAGAGTTGTTGTTTCAGGAAGAAGCAGGGATTAAACACAATTATTTTGCCGACAGCCATCTTATATAATTTATTTTGCATAATGTTTAAGCAAGGGAAGCCATTTCTTTTTTTTCTCCTTACGACGGAGCTTTTGCATAATAAATAGATACAGAATGAATAGGATTTGTTTGGCTATGCTGACTTTTAAAAGTTTTTTTTTATTTTTGGGGAAATACTGAACATCAAATAAATTTAGATTAATACATTTAATGAGAAGTATGTGACCTTTTCTGCTTATAATGGGAAAGTAATGTATTACACAATTAAATAAGTTGTATGCAAGTGTCTATGATAAAAGACTTTGAGAAGGAAGGGCGTTGACTACTAAGGAGAAAGACTGCAGTGGAAAATTCGATGTAAACTGTTCTATGAGCAGCATGGAGCAATGAAACACTTCTTTATTCTTTCTGTAGTGACAATGTGGATTGTTCTGGGTCCCCACATAACTGGTGTTTACCACTGGCTGTTGCAATGTGTTGAGCTCCAGTCTGGGAGAACTTTCCATTCGTGTCCTAGTTCTGTAAATGATGTCCTTGTGTTCAGGAAAACTCGTTCATTGAACACTCAATGGAAGGCAGTAACAGCATTAGCTACTTCAATTATTCTATAACTGATAAAAATCTGAACTGAAAAAAATATGATTTTATTTAGAGCCTTTTAGTTATGCTGTAGCTTTTTAATACCGAGAATGAAATTTCTAGGAAGGGGTTGAGGCGAGCAAGGATTTACCTGTGCAGATGTTAAGGAGGAGCTCCACCAAAAGAAGTAATGAGGGAAAGTTCAAAGATGTCTGGTAGGAAGCTGATGAGGGGCTGATAGTATTGCTTACCATTGGAAGGTGAACGTTAAAAGATGAATGAATGGAAGACAATAGATTGGGAGACAAATACTGGAAAGGATTTTTAAAGTAGGGAAAATAGTTTACTTAATGTGACAGGACAGTGTGAGAAGGGGTACATACAGAGTAGGTATGGAACCAAAATGTTGTCTAGGAAGATATGGATTTTTGCATCAGTGTAATGAATGAACAAAAGCTTGGCAAGATTGCATCAGCTGTAGGAAGGAAGACTAGAGTAACTGGTTGAGATGAGAGCCGAAACAAAATCTTTCTTTGATGTCAGTGTACAGGTAAAGCTTTGAGGTGTTTAGCAGAATGGTGACCCAGAGAGAGGCCCGGGCAATAGAGTTTGTAGCTATTTTCGCTTGCATGACCAACGGATCATAGAAGACTTCTGTACAGAGGTGAATTTATGTTATTACTGTTCTTGTTTTAGGTAAAGAAGATGAACTTCCAAAGAAGCCATTGGGGCAGATTCCACCAGGACCTCAGCCTGCTGTGCTTAACTCCACTCCAATGCTTAATGGACAGAACAGCACTGGTACACAAACAGCGAGAAGGACAGAGAGGAGACTGTCTCCAGGAGAAGAACCAGAAAGCTCACCAAATAACCGAAAAAGAATTAATTCACTGGAAAAGAAACCTTCCTTAAAACAGCAGAAGACTCGACCAATAGACACGCAAAGTACTATATCTAAGAACGAGGTAGATACCCGAAGAAAGCCTCAGCCAACAGAGCAAGACAGCTCGAGACAGTATAATAATGCAGCTGCTAATCAAAATTCTAATGCTATTTCAAATACAAGAAGGGAATTTGTACCTAAGTGGAATAAACCATCTGATATCAAAATAATTGAAAAGACAATGAAACTTACTGCAGAGGTGAAAGGAGGGCCAATAAACCATTCCGTTTTGGGCCCACCGCCAAGTCCTGGAGAAACACAGCCTTTGAATGTAAAGCAAAAGATGAGGGTTTTGGATGCTGATGAAGGTAAGAGAGGGTCTAATGCGTCTCAGTATGACAATGTTCCGGAAATTGAGAATGAGAATGAGAATCTTGTTGAAGAGATGCTTGAGAGAGCTCATCCACAGAGCCCTAGGCACGTAACGTATTCTAATAGTCCAAGAAAGCAAACTGAGAAAATACCAACTCCATTAAAAATACCCAATAACTATGCCTTCAATTCACAACCCAGATCTCCAAAATACTCATCACAATCTGACGGACCACCTCATGGACTGAATGTAAAACAGCCACTGCCATGTTACAGTAATCCACCTACTTACCATGGAAATTCTCCAAAGCACGTTTCTAGTATAGGCAATGCAAGTTCTGCACCTCTGCATTACCATGGGAATCGAACCAGCCCTTCTGGTAGGCCATATGCTTCTTTTGTTTCAGTAGATTATTCTCCGGATAAACTACAAATGAATTCCTATCCTGCCAGTCGCCAAAATCCTCTTTCACCGACCCCCGGTCAGATAGAAGTAGCCCCTGTCGATGCTTATACCAGCAACTCTAGGTCCCCCCCAGGTGTCAAATTCATAATCCCTCCAGTGGATTATTTACCAGAAGATAGAAAGTGGCCAGATGCTGCGTATATTTACAGACACGAACCCTACAGGCAGCCCTGGAGCCAAGACGTTAACAAGGGCCACTTGGATAATTACCAGAGATATCCGCATTTTCAGCCAACACCTTTTCAAGACCATAGTCTTCCTGCTGTTTCTGTGGATAGTCCAATAAGATACAGGACTTCACCAACCCTCGAAGAGCATGGTTCACCGCAATACCAATATTCAGGGCCCTCAGCTCAAGCCCAACACTATCGGAATAGAAACGATGGATTGTCTATGCATGAATCCGTGCTTCTCTGAGAATCTGGCTATGCTTAGTAAAATGGCAAGAACCAAAAGCAGTTAAACGTGACCGTCTTAGTCCGTAGTCCACATCGGTTCTTCTCTGAGATGCGGACGACTCGCGCGAGTCTCACAAATAACAACACTAGTTCAAAGACGTTTCAGACTTCAGCTGAAGGCTGATGGAGTTCTTAGACTGGCCTCGAAGCTATTGCGAGTGATCTGATGCACATAGACGTAGCAATAAGATCCTGTAGTCAATGTGGTTAATACTGTCGTTGTTCCTTACATTTAAATAACTCGTGTTACGATCATTCCGCCTCGAATCTGTAACACATTTACAAGGTTTATTTTTGACTGACATTGTTAATGCACTGTATAGATATGTGTGTGTGTGCGCGTGCGTGTGAGGGTGCACTTATAATACACAAACGCATATGGAAAAGAGCTAAAGAGTTTAAATGTAAATGCATTTAACTTTGGGCAAAGCTTGTGAAGTACTTTTATTTCATATTAATTTTTCTTTCTAATTTATTTGAGAAGTCATTCATTTTGAATGGGAATTTCTGTCGTTTTTATACAGCTGCCTCAGCATCCCAGTATCTGTTCTGGGCATGAGAGATGCTTTGGGATTATTAATTTAATCTTATGTGAGAGTTAATTTCCTC
>JAOXJK010000001.1:6664648-6697534 GCA_025774025.1 Xenus cinereus | reverse complement strand
CAAGGCCAGGCTGGATGGGGCTTTGAGCAACCTGGTCTGGTGGGAGGTGTCCTTGCCCATGGCAGGGGGGTTGGAACTCGATGATCTTTAAGGTCCCTTCCAACTCTAGCCCTTCTGTGATTCTATGAATTGATAGCAACCACCTTTGGAAAACAGACAGTGTGGTAGTATTTACTTTACCTCCTTACTTGTCACCTTACCACCATTTCACTCATTTGAAGTACGTGGTAGAGAGCCCAGAGCCCAGATGTCCTGAAGAGGGGAGCAGATGGAGAACATGTGGCATTTGGGGCATGGGAGGAAAAGCAGGTGTTGCTGTAGGTCTTATGGTGGGAAACGTACCTGTAAGAACATTTTCCAGGTGTCCCAGGGATGCCAGATGTCCCTTATAAAGTAACTGGAAGTTGAAGAATACAATGTAGTTGAGGAAAAATTGCTTCTTTTGGAGATTACGAAACATTTAATGCTTCACGCTGCTCCTAGCTCCTGGCATTTGCTGTCTTGCGGGAGAAAGTCCTGGGAAGAATATGCTTTAATACTGCCAAGGTAAGGGAAGACATCTGGGCAGGTTTTTTGGGATCCATCCCTGGGGATGAGCCGCACTGTCAGGATAGTTAGCAATGCAAGTCCTCTCCTGCACTGGCGGGATGATGGAGATCCCTGGGAATCTAAGGCTGTTCCTGGCTTTCTGGCGGGGAGAGATAGGAATATTTGCAGTACATCTGCTTCTGCATGCAGCAAACCCAGCGTGGTTCAGCAGAGCTGTGTTATGTACCACAAGCTGCTCGTAAGAGAAAGCATCTTCTCAGCAAGTCTAACAGCACCGTCACTCCCTTCAGGAGCTAGAGGAAAGAAAAGCAGGTAGTACCTAAAACATCTTACCAACAAGTAGAGGGAGGAATCTTGGGCTGGATGTGATGGGCAGCCCATGCAATGGGGAAGCTGTAATTCCCCTGACCCGCTTGGATTGTTTGTTCGGAACTTTGGGAGGATTTTCCTGTGGAGACATTCACCCTGACATTTGTACTTGTTATCATCTCATGTGTTCTTGCTTAATCCTGGTAACTCAAGGATGACTCCAGTGTCCCTTGGGTGTGTGGTCACATCCCTTTGGAGCTGGCCACGCTGTTGAAGGCAGTTTCGCTGCTCTCAGGGAGCTCAGTGTCCTCCCTTACAACAAGCCACCGGAGGCCAAGGTGCTTTCTATTCTCACCTGCCTCACCAGGGATTTGAGGAGATGGTTTATTTTCCCTGGTGAAATAGATTGACTGTGTTTGACATTTAAATTGTCATCCAGAATTAACCTGGCATTGAATTAACAGGAGAGGGATAGAGCAGCTTTCTTTTCCAGCTGTATGCCTAGACACTTTTCCCCTGCGCTTTCCTCCAGGGACCAGAGTTTCTCCTCTGTACCCTTCTCCCTCTCCAAGCCGGACCGAAAGAGCAGCAGTTCCTATATGAACATTCAATTAGTCCCATATTTAAACCTTGCCACTGTGACCTAGTGAATTATGCAAGGGGCTGGATACCAGAAATCAATTGAGCTCTAATTCCCAGCCCTGGCATTGGCTCTCTGCATATTGCTCAAGGCAAGTTATTTCAGCACGTTCTTTCTCTCTCCGTTTCTTGCCTATAAATCGCACATGCTGACATTAGGTGACGCAGCAACATCACAGATGTACTGAGATATTTGGGTAGAAATGGGAAGAATCGCAGCAGCATATCCCTCTTTAACACTGTGCACTGGGATCCTTGAATAATATGTTTATTTAAAAAAGCATCTGCGGCAAAACATTTACCAGACTTAGAGGATGACTCAGGCTTTGTCTTACTTATTAAAGATAGAAGGTCTAGGGGAAAACATTTCAAATTATCATACGAAAGACAGTTTAAGATGAAGAGAAGGTTACAAGAGAGTAAAATACGCAGTAATTTTCTATCCCAAAATGCTAGTGTGGAATTATCGCTCTCATGCAGTCCAGCATGGTGGCAATTCAGAACCGCGGGGGTCCTTATCTCCCATGGCTCCTGCAGAAATTATTGCATTGGTTGTTGTCAAGAACAGGCCAAATCCGGTCTGAGAGACCGCAGCAACGAGAAGGGTGCTATCACGTGCAGGGCCTTCCGATTTTTGTTAGGTTTCTTTTTCACCTTGTGTGAAATGTTCTAAGGATGGCTTCGTAAAAACCCAGCACCAAATCTACAGTGCTCTTTAGCAGTGAATTTGTAATGCAAAGCAAATGTAAGTATGATGGAGAAAAAAATAAGTACTGCAATAGTTTACAAGCCCCACAGTTTGGTTTCTTAGAAACCTTAGTTTAGTACCTTGTCTCCTATTGCTAGCTCTTCTACCAACCTAGTGCTTCCCATCACGCCATACTTAACAAGTTAATCATTACACTTTGGAGTTATTAGCTACTAATGGATGAACATAAGGGATTAGTGGTGGAAATATTTTATTTTATTTAAAAGGCTACTGGAAAAAATCTAGTTGGAATCAGTGTTTCCTGAATGGTTTAAAATGTCATCTGAGACAAAGTTCTGTTCAGCTGTTCTCCAGCATGGTATTTTCATGGTGTAACATTTGTACTGCGTGGGAGAGCCAAAATGTGAGCTCATGAAAGGCGAAGTCTTTAAGCTGCTTAGGTGGCGGCATAAAGCATCCTGAAAAAAAGTATAGGGCAAGGAGGGAAGAATAAATTAGGTGGTTTAAATATCCTCAATTTTAATTAAAGATGGTAGCACTGAAATTGGAAATGCATTTACCCTGATGGCTTCCTTCTAACGAAGCATCTTTACTGAGCTTCGGGGGATGAGAGTTCACTGCCTGCATTGCTGAAACCTTTCCGTGTCACACAGGGCTTGGCTGAAATCAGTGGTTTATTGTTGGCTTCCACAACTTTTGGCCTCTTAATGCTATCTTAATGCTACCTTGGCTAAGTCGAGCTGTTGGCGCATCCTTTCCCTCCAGCCCTTAGTGGGAACTTCACTTTATGAGAACGTAAAACCGTTTGCCGTGAGGTGATTCATTGGGTAGGATATATAACTCTCTCTTTGGTCTCCGAATGTTTCAGCCAACTGATAAATAATCAAGAACCTTGAATGTTCCTTTCTGTCTGTCTTTCTCCTCAGAGCGCTTTGTTTGAGTAGTGGTAATTTATTGGTGAGTGCATTAAAAGCCAATCACTATAATGTCACGGACATGAATTACCGCAGCATGGTCTGTTGTTTGGTGGCTTTTTCAATGCCAGGCATCAGACTAATCCCAGGGCGGGGTGTGTTTGTGTCTTCTTGTTGTTGTCATTTTGCTCCTCTGCATTTTTAAGTGTCCTAATTAAATATTGAGACTGTAAAATGAAAGTTTTAAAGCTTCTTCCAAAATCCAAGTGTTCCACAATGAGGGCTTTTTGGATTGTTGTTGGTGGGGAATATTCCCCCTTTTACTTTCCTCAACCTTATAGGCTTGAGTCCAAACTTTTGAACCTTGATAACTTTGTTATCGTTATTTTTCTGATTGAGCAGGTGAAGGTGAATGCAATGAACGTCTGTGGAGCTGGGTCCTTGAAGGATAGCTCTGCAAATTGGGATTTTCTCTTGGAAGGTCAGAGTTGCAGAGTCTCTGCCCAGGTTGGTCTCCCCTCCTTTTCCCTCCTGGCAGTGACTGCATGTCAAATGATTGCACTCTTGAACCGTGAACTCCAAGGCCTGTGCTCCCACTGCTGCTTGGCAGGAAGAAGAAGTGATTTTCTGTGTGGAATTAAATAGCCTCCTCTCTTCCTCTGATTTTAAAAATGATTTTTAAAAATGACTTTTCCGCCCCACATCTTTTGAAGTTAGCGCTACGCCCTGCGAGGCTGGCAGCCTCTGAAAACAATTAGAAAGAGACCCTTGAAGGCAGGATCTTGACAATCTTGCAAGAGACATAATTTTAATCTCATAGAACGTCTTGGCACATTGGGCGAAAACAGGCTTTGTCCCTGGGATGAAAAATGATGGGTTTAAAGCCAAATTCTGTCTTGCTGTGATTATGGAACAGGCTAAAGTGCAATGAAAGGCATGCCTAAATTGGTTGTCTTAATCCATGGTCTAATCGACTCTAAAATGCTGGGGAGAGGAAAATCCTCCATTTGAGTATCATCTGCATGCATGTCCTGACCGCCTTGACCTGGCTTATGTTTGTGCAGAAGCAAAGCTGGGGCCTGGAGGTTTCGGTGGCTCACCTCCCCGCTAGCCTCTCCTTCCTGCCGCCCAAACTTGGCCCACTGCCCTTCCTGGCATCTGTGGATGTCCAGCACCTGCTCCTGCCTCTGTACTCACAAACACACACTCTTTGCTGCCCACTTGCTTCTAACTTGCAGCCTCTCCCTTGTTGCAGGCAGATGTCTTTAGGTAGGACATCCCATCCTGTTGTCTCCTCATGGTCTGTGCTACCTTCTACCTCTGTACCTGCACACCTACGTGCTACTGCCTCTGTTGACAATTTTTTGAAAAGCTCTTCAAGATGAGAAGAAAAAACAAGCTCCACAAATACAAGAGGCAAACCTAAACAGGAAAACAACCCAACACATTTCATCTCATCCTCTTTACACACCAGAGTATACGCACACCGTTGTTCAGTAATCTTAACCTCTGCTTAATTTCTTCCGTGCCTCATTCATTTCAGCTGGCCAGCCTCCAGAGAGGGGATGCTGGGATCTTACCAGCCCTGTGAAAAGCAGGATGCTTCACACTGGGATCACGCTTTGTTTCTGGGGTGTGCAGCAAAGTGTGTTGCTGTTGGTTTTCATCGGAACGATTGGCGTGGATGTAGAGTTTTGCAAAGCTGACTCAGGAGAGAAGCCCCAGGAGATCATTGGCTTTGATGGTACTGTATTTATTTACATAATAAGTATTGAGAGTCGGTGCCTAGGTGCCCAGAAAGAATCAAACACAAGAAATTTTCCCGATTAAAGCTCCAGACCTCTTCTGTCAGCACCCCAGCATCATCTCACTAGGTTTGCTGTCTGTCCCTCCAACACCCATAAATTGAGTGCTGAAGCATCTGGGCTCCTTTAGCAGCCAGGTTTAGGTTTTGTTCACCCTGTCCTGCAACAGTACACACCAAACACCTGGAAAACCCCTCTATCTGCTGTCCTTCAACCCCAAGAAGACTCAAACATGCCTTGGTTTTGGATGGGGATGTGTGCCTTTGTGTTGGCTGCAGGTTTCTGTTTGGACTTAAGTAATGACCACATGCAAATGTGGGCAGTGTGGAGTCTTTGATGTGCCTTATAAAACCATAGATCCCTTAAAAAGGGGACGGGGAGCTCTTTTCCTAGCTGAGGGCTCAGCTGGCACTTCTGAGTGGTAGTCTCTGCTTGCAGTCTCTCATTCAACCAAAGCCGTCTCTCTGCTGCACAGTTCACTGTCAAAGAGGAGGTGAAGGGGGGAAGCAGGGCTTCCACAGGGCATTTGATCTGATTTACTTAGATTTGGATCTGACAGTGACTTAAATTTAGCCCAAATTTTGCGTGTGAGTGTGTTTTTTTCATTGTTGTGGGGGGTTTTGGTTTTAGGGTTTTTTTTTTGGTATTTTTGAGATAAGCTCACACACAGATCTTTGTCACTGAGATCTGCTGCAGTAACCACATAGGGACAAACACGATTCAGAGCTTTGCTGTTGTGATTAGACCAATTTAATGTGGTCTGTTACCTTGATTTAGGAGCTATTTTTGCTTAGAAGTCGCTTGGCGAGCAGCAGGTTAGTTTTTCTTGTCTTTGTTGCGTACATCTAGCGGTGCCAAAGACAGGGGTGCGAGTGAGGGAGAGATGTTGCACTGAGATAAGGAGAAGCTTTTAATTTATTTCGTATGTGACCTAAATTCAGGCCCTGTGGCCATCGTGTCAATCCCATGGTCTTGTCTGCTAGATCACTGACGTAAGTAATGGTGACACGTGTATGTATCGAATGTCCTTCTCTGTGGCTTCAGGAAGGACATCTCGGGGGAAAAAAAAAAAGTTACTTGGAGGTTTGATGATAATCATCATCAGTTCTCTTTTCCAAAGCCTTGAACTCTGGTTTATCTTAACATTGAAAGAGCATATGACAAGGCACATCACAAAAATATAATGTATTTATCCCACGAGGGCAGCTTATGTTGTAGGAAATCAGACGTCTCTTCTGCTGCTGAGGCAGCGAATGTGCAGAATCAGTATATGACTTACTGAAAATAATGCAAAATGCAGACGTGGTTCTTGTAAAAGAAGCTGGAAAGCCGAAGTCCTTTGTGCAGGGTCAGAGCTTTTATCAGTGGGCTGCACAATTGTGTTCTCTCTCTCGAGCTTTGGATCTCCTTCCATGCGGAGGCGGTTTCGGGAGGGGACGTGTTGTGTCCTATCTCCTGCTCCGAAAGAGGTCACAAGAGAAAAATCTGTGCAACACCTCCTCCCCTGTGCTTCGTACCTAAGAAAAAGCCGAGACCGCTCGGGGAACTTAAGCGGAGAAAGACCTAATTTGCAGATCCCAACAGGCATGTACATGACATAGATGCTGTGCCACACAGTCCTGCTGAGATGACAACATTTCTGAGCGCAGCAGCAAAACTCCAGACAGCTGGATAATTACAGTGGCAAAAATTACGTGTTTATGGCCCTTCAGGAGCCTCAGGTGATAAACGTTTTGTGGATTGCACTTCTAGATTTGAGTGCCCAAACTCTGTCCAGGTCTCCTGCAGTTCCTCGTGCCTTCAGTGGCACCTTGGGCATGGTATGCGCAGGCTGCTTTAAGTGTTGAATTAACTTCTCTGAAGTAATCCCAGTTTTCCTGTCTCTTTTTCGCAGTTCGGCCCAAGCCCAGCGTGACGGGAGCGCTGTAAGCAGTGACTCAGCAGCGCACCTGCCCTCCAGTACGTGGCCGAACACCTCATACTGTGTGTTTCATCTCCAGGGTTGCCACTTCCTGAAGTTAGAAGCAAATAAAAGTCATGCTTCATGGAAAATAAACCTGTATAATTTAAGTCTCCAGCACCACCTGGTCTTCCATCCTCTCGCTAACCTCTTACCGGATAACATTTCCCATGCTGATTGTATTAGTGTAGCACGGAGTGAAGTACAGTCAAAGGCTAATCTTTTTGTGATTGAATATTAGATTCTTCATTTCAAGAGGCTCTTGCAAACAGCTTTTTGTCAGACTGATGGAAGATGGCAGGGACGGAAGAGAACTTGAAGGAAAAGTATGTGTCTCTTCTTCACAACGGTTTTATTCTCTTTTTCTTCATAGCTTTTATGTTATGGCAAATGGTATAATTTACGGTTGTAATTGCAAGAAAGTTGTTCATGACTGAGAAGCCAGCTTGACCAAACCTCCTTCAGAAGGCAATTAATTGACTGTGTTTGGGACTGATAGGACACCTGAGATGGGTCACCAGCAACTCAACCTTGGAGCAGACGGAAAGGAAAAACTTGGAATTGCAGGATCTAAAAGGGAGTAAACATGCAACTGAATAATACCAATCCTGTGCTTCTCATGCCATCTTTAAATGTACCTAAAATTACATGTTAAAAGACATTTATTGCTATTTCTTTTTTGCAGACTGAAGAAGTATGGCAAACACTGTTGCTCCTCGGGCAAAGCTAATTCTTTACTCCTTATGCAGAAAGTTGTAACTTTCCAAGGGACTGGTCCTACACCACTATATGAACTATTGCAGGACTATTGCAGGACCTGAAAACCAGGTCAGGCCCCACCACATCTCATTCCTACCTCAAGACAACTTTCTGCTGTTTCTACTTTTAACAACTTCTAAAAATCTCTATTAATTCCTCTCCTCTCCCTACTCCCAAAAGAAAACTAAGGAACCAGATGTTAGCCATGTTTGCACGGAAGGCAATAAGGGTGGTGTCCAGAAGGGACCTAGCAATTAAAGTGACATATAAGTGACACCGAAGCAAGTAAAATATAATATGACAACACATAATGCCTATGTCCAACTACTACCCAATTCTGGAGGTTCTTGATTTGATCATGCACCTCCTTGCATCACTTGAGTCCTCCATACCTGCAGATTTGTTGCTGTTCAGTTTCACCAATCATGCTTTTTTATGTTGAATAAAAGCATGAAAAGCTACAATCTGAAGTCCTGGGGGTTGTTTTGCTTATGATGGGATGGAGGATTAAAGATAAAGGTAAATCCTTTGGGTTATCCAGTCTGGCAGCAGTTCTCAGAGCAAACCTACTGGGCAGCAATAATATTACACTGCTCAAAGAAAGTAGAGAGATCTCCCTTTCTGAAAACATGGAAGTGTATACCAGTGTGGTTCACATCCCTCATCCCTAAGGGGTTCAGATCTCCCTCTACCATCTCCTGCAAGAGGGGCTTGGTTTTGTTTGAGCTGCCATCTAGAAAATAACGTGGGATTTGGTATGTTCATGGGAATATTGAGCCAAGCAGTCAGCATAGCAAAGGGTCTTTGCTTTCTTACCTCACAGTTAAAGCTCTTGCTGGGAATTTGGGAGGTGAAGAAGGGAGTAGCCAAAAAGCCTTCTTCTGTTGCTTGTGTACAGGTTGTGTTTGTGTTTCACATAGGTTTTAACATTGACATTCAGGAGAGGAGGAGGATTCTGTCCAAAATGCCTGAGGAGATGGAGCTGCTTCCCTGCAAGCCTGGGTGAGGATCCTCCAGGAGAGGTGAGATGGCAGAGACATCTCTGTGTGCAGCATCTGCTACAGGCCTGGCCTAACATGACTTTCTGCTTTGTGCTTGATTTCTGGGGGGGGAAACACAACTATTTTCCATTCCCTCTCTGGAGTGCACTGATCTCTCTCTGTCTGTTGGAGGAAAGGCAGCTTCTGGATTCACTCCCTGCAGTATAAAAGTCTTGAAACAAAACACGATGTCACCTAATTGTAAGAGCTGAAATTATTTATGGACCTGGCCTTTGGAGTCAGAGCCTCAAACTTCTTTAATTACCTTTGAGGATCTGTGCACAGGATACCATGGTGATGAGAATAATATTTGGAATTCAAGTCTTGTCTTCTGTGCTTTAGCAGCTGGAATGGGCAAGCAGCTGATTATGACCATAACAGAAATCATGCCAAAAACCTACATACGCGCTGTTTGGAGTGTTGGCTTTTTAATCAGACATATAAAACTCTAGTTATCTTTCTTAAGCCCTGCTGGAAACAAAATTTGGAAGGAAAGCTCCTGTTCCATATTCAATGTCCCTGTGCAATCTGAATCTTTACCTATAAAGCTGCCTTTCAGAAAAAGTCCTCACCAAAGGAGGAAAGACTAGAATGTAAATTATTTTCTTGATACTGCAGTCTGGGGCATTAATATACATTCACCAAGAAACAAAAACCTGAAAATACAGAAGATATGCAGTAGATCCCACTACAGATCCATACCAACATTGCTGGAATGACTTTGCCGTTGTTTGGTTGAGACTTTATAAAATAAGAGCTCTGGGGACAATTTAAAAGTTTAAGGTGATTTGTTTCTCAAAGGAAACCATCCAGATTCATTAGCAGACCATGGCAATTGTCACCACACTACTGTTATGGCAGCATTGATGATATCTGGGGACAGCTGCTGCTTTTCAAACTCACCTCTGAGGACCCACCAAGGCACAGCTACACTTGCTCACTGCAGACCACTGACCGGTGCTGCAATTGTTTCAAAATGAACAAGAGGTCTGGAGGCTCTTGAAGACTTCTCATAACTGATCCGTTCTTGAAGCACAAAGGGCCAGATTTCCTGAAGAGGGTGAAAGATTTCCAAAGATAATGAAAGCATTTAGAAGAAGTGATCTAACTTCCAGCTGATGAATACTGAACCGGGCAGGAAGGGGGCTGGAAGAAGTGGCTTCTAGTCCTACATTCATTGTGCTCCCAGTATGACTTTGGGCAAGTCGTTTTTGCATTTGAGTGACCTGGTCTAGTGGGAGGTGTCCCTGCCCATGGCAGGGGAGTTGGCACTAGATGATTTCTAAGATCACTTCCAACCTAAACCATTCTATGATTCCATGTTTTGCTCTTTCTTTTGCTTCCCGTGGCACTTCCTATTTATACAGGAACACTGAAGTGGTGATGATCTCTTCACTGCATTGAAGGTATGTATGTAAATGGGTACGTATATGCAGAGCTGATTTCCTCCACATACTTTTTTAGCTGGCCAGATGCAAGAAATCTCTGCTACTGGTGGTACAGCATGGAATTAGTACGTAGCTAATCAAGCTAATATATCCAACTCACAGGACTCTCCGTAGGATGATGTAAGACTTGGGACCAGAGACGGTTCAGATTCAGCCAGATCATAGCACAAGTCTATCAGCCCCAGCCACGTGGGATTCATCTGAGCAAATAAACTGGTTGTCTAGTCTTGCTTTGGCACCACAGGGAAATTGGCACATTCAAGGCATGATTCATCTTGCCCGAAAGCCGGTATCTAAAATAGGTCAGCTGAGCATGCTGTAAAAGTGCCTGTTTCTCTTCACTGCTACAAAGGATGGGAGGCTTAGTAAGACGCAGATGTCTCCAGCGTAGATGTTTTGAATTAGGCAAGACAAATACTGTCTATGCTGTATTTTTAAAAAAATGCCTCGTGTGATGGATACTCGAGTCTCAAATTGGAAGTACAAGTCCAATTAAAAAGTACAGTGTCCTCAAGGGCCCTTGAAGAAGTGCGTTGGTGCTGAGGTCATTTGACCCAAAGTCATCTTTTCCTAATATTTAGTAGCTATAAGTTGCCAGACACTTCAGTGTTTGGTCTTCTCTATCACTTTTGTTTACCAACTGAATTCAAAGATGTAATGGAGGTTTTTAGAGATTTCTCCCATAACTTTAAAATGATTGGGATCAGATAGCGTACATGTTTCACCCTTCATCCATAAAGAGCTGTAGGACTTCATAACAATGCAACTATGACTTTGCCCCAAATCCCTTTGTTCTTCCTTTTGTTGTTTGCTTTGCCTTGTATCAATCCATAACACTGTGATTGTGCCACAGCTAAGAAGAGACGATTTTGGTACATCTTGAACTTAGATTTCTAATCAACTTGCACTAACAGCTACGGAAACCAATATAACAAGCCAGGCCTTTTCTGTCTCTTTCTCTTTCTTACATTTGAAAAAATAAATCTGAACAGCGACATAAATGAGTCTTGTATAATTACTCTTCCATTTGTATTTCTAGACTTGTCAATCTGGCAAGCATCATAGAGTGGGATTAAAAGCTTTCTCCTTCGCTCTCAATCAGAGATTTCATTTGCTTCCGTGTTTTACAGTAAATATAATCAGTTCAGCAGGAGATGGTTCTGTTCTCTGCCGTGGTGTCTTCCTAGTCAAGGGAGTTGTTATCAGCAGCCCGGATGGGAAGTCAGTTGACATGAGCTCCTGACGCAGAGCGCTTTCACAGCTGTAGACAGAGTGCTCAGGGCTGGAGACCCCAGGGGGTGTCTGGAAATGTGTCTCCCCAGCAGGAAAGCCAAGGGCCTCTACTCCTCATTTGCTGGATGGGCTTTAGGGACTCCAAACGAGAGTCAGACTCAACCACCCTCCAGGTGATGCTCTAAGTCAGTTGGGTGGTTGCCAGGCTAAGGACAGACCATGCAGATCAACCTTAGCTCCCCTTTAGTCCCAAATGTGAGGTCTCTGGGAAGATCCTCCAAGCCAGCACAGTCCACAGCCAGGGGCACAGGGAGTCCTTCATCTTTTGGTGCGGGCTTGGCCCCAGTTTGGCAGGAAGGGGAGGTGCTGGAGCATGGCAAAGCGTGGCTGTGGGATGGAGGGGGCCATGCTCGGGCCATTCACTCCCTTGGCCATGAGGGTGGGAGTGGTTTGGGGATGCCACGGAGGAGAGAAATGAAGAAATTTTCAATTAATGAAGAATTATACTTTGGGTATTTAGATAGTTCTGAGTTTAGACAGCAGCAGAGCAAGGAGTTTTAAGTATTGCTTTCTGCATATTTAAGCACCTGAATTCCGCTTGCACCTCGTTTCAGTTGTCTTTGTCCTTTTTTTCACCCTGACTTGCAGGCTCTGTGCCTTGGTTTCCAACGCATAAACGCAATACAAAATACAATGGAAACGAATAGGAAACACTTCGGTTAAGCCTTGATGACAGCTGGTATGTAAATGCAAAGACTTACACTGTCTCTCAGTACAGAGCAAGCCTCAGCGCTTCACTGTTTTTAACTTTTACATGGTCAAACCCACAGATACACCAATACTTTGGTACTTTCACTGATTTCTGTTGCCTGGTTCTGTGTATGAATCTGAGAGAGATGTCAGGTTTCCTACAGCGTGAGTCCTTTGCCAATCCTTCATTTAACAAAAAACAAACCTAGGCCCCACTGAAGCTTGTGCCCGTTATCTTTGCCCATTTGAAGTGATCAACATGTTTAATCACTTCATGAGGACAAAGCGTAAATTTTTTTACCTACTGACTTTGCAGAAGTCAACCGGGGAGCTGATATTTCTATTCTTTCCTGTTGTCGCCGCTAATAAATATTCTATGGTGGGGCCCGAGCTGACAGTTGTGATGATGAGACGGGGTGGAACAAAAATACTTGATCTTCCGTGGCTGTGCTGACAGCTGGTGTGGACTGGCACGGCTCCAGCGACGATGTGGCCCCTGGTCCTGAATTCGTACAGGGAATCCATCTGCAAAGGGAGAAGCCATTTTACAGCCTGCGTTTACCCTCAGCTTGATGGATTTTTTCATCGCTGGTATCAGGGTGCTGCTCCATCCTACAAGGTATTGAAGAAAGTCATAATTAAGAGCAACCCTGCTGCATAAAGCTCTCGATTTGAGTGGCAAACAGAGAAAACGGACAGGAGAGGACACAACGTGTGGAAAAGCGAACTCATTTTCAAAGCAGGTGAGGTTTGTAGTGGTGCGCTGCTGGTATTTGAAGGAAAAAAGCTGGTAGTTGAAGCAGGGAGCGCTTCATCTCCTGTGAAGCAAGGAGAGGCTGCTGAGCCAGCCCGGCAGCCACGGTGGCAGCGAGCATCCTGCCCGGCGAGGCGTCCAAGCTGTCGCGCAGCCCAAAGCCAGCCAAGAGCAGAGCGAGCCAAGGAGCCGGCCCGGGAGCCAAGCGGCGATCCAGCTGCCGCTTTCGGGGAGGGGGAGAGCGGGCTCGGCCCCGTCGCCGAGTTTGGCACCGGAGCCCGGCAGCCCGGCCAACCGTGCCCCTCGAGTGCGCGCGGCGGTAGGCAGGGCTTCTGAAGCGGGTAGATAAAGAGGTTGTGCAGGGACCACTTTCCACACAGCAATTAACAGGAAGAGACGGCACCGAGCGAATATTTCAATTGCCTCGTACAGGAGGTGCCAATATGTTTCGCCGTTCTGCGGTTGTGTTCTGGAGGCGCCAGCAGGGCTGTTACAGTGAAGGGTCTGTTCAGTTGGCATTTCCACTGTAAACCTAATTTTTGAAAGGGGTTATAATTCGGCCGTTTTTAATTAACGAGGGGATTAAACTTGGCATATGGGTATTCAAGGGCTGTTTGAGTTTATTATTTTTTTTAATCCAATCTGTTAGACCCGTCTCAAATAGTATTCTTTGTTTCCACTCGCTGGGGTTGACTTTTTAAATCTCTGTGCATACGTGTGTGCCTGTGCCTATGTGTAAAAGAAATGAGATTTATCAAGGTGAAGAACTGCATCAGAGTAGGTGAGCAGGTTGCTGAAAGATCTCACGTTCCCCAGGCCACCGCAACTCATACCAACGAAGTGCTGAAACAGGGTATGCAGAAGCAGTTGCAAATTTTTTTGCTGATTCTCAGAGCAGAATTTTGTCCGCTTGGGACGGATGGAAAGTTTTTTCTAGACTTAGGCATCATTCTTATACACAATATTTTGATAAATTAATATTAGTAGCTCACAACTTCAAAAAGAACTAGGCATCCTGCTGGTAAGTCATTATTAGAATATGTAAACCCATATAAATAACACAACATTGTAAATAGTTACTCATTGTAGACTATATTATTCTAAAACCTCAAAGTTATAGGGCCATAAACCTCCTAGTATTCCTTATGCAGTCTTCCCTTATACAAGTTTCTGGTGGTTTTTTTTTTTTCTCTCTGTACCATATTTAAAAGCAAGCTTTCAAGAGAGCATGTACGATTTGTAACAGGTATTTACACTGACTTACAGAATTATAGCACCGGAAGGAATGAAAGAGCACTGGCTATGGCAGTAGCACTCTTGAGAGCTGCTTTTTTCCTGACTTGTTTTAAAAATCTGCTTAAAACTTGCTTTTAATGATGTAGCGTCCACCTCATCAGAAAAATTTATTCCAGTTCTGTACAATCCCAACCATTTGAAAGTCTTTCCTTGTATCTAAACTGAATCTCCCTCTTAACTTAAATCCTATTAATTCTTGTCCTATGTGCACCGGACATGGAGAACAGATTGTCCCTTGCCTTTTTGCAGCGTGCTCTTCATGTGCCAGAAGGCTGTTGCCTTGTCTCTTGGGAGTTCTTGCTTCTTTGGGCTTTCCAGCTTTCCTAACACAAGGAAAGGTCTCTGAAAATTTGGCTCTTTCAAAAAAGCATGTCTTAGCTCTTTCTAACTGTTCCAGCCTTCCATGGAGCACTGAAGATTTTGGGTGGTGTTTCAGCAGAATCCTTGCCACTGTCCCTTCAAGCTCAGCAATATTGCAACTCTCAGGCCCTCTGCTCTTTCATGGATGGTTTCTTCAGCATCATCTACACATGACCACAAGTTCGCAACTTGGACAGGAAGAATGACAGCATCTCTGTTTTTGTACAAGCGCTGAGTAACCCTGTTGGCAAACACCCAACTGGAAGGATCTGCAAAATGGCTGAGTTCAAACCCTTGAGCTGGTGCCTGGTGGCTTCTCCAGTTCCTCACAAGACCAGAGCTCTGTGGTGAGCAGAGGGATAAGACTGAAGTGTAAATCCCTCAGGCTCTATTTTGCACTAGACAAAAGCCTGCCTGCCATGCGAACCACTTGTGCAGTTGACAGGGCCCTTTCTTCACAGCAGAGGCATCCTTCGGTCTCATCAAAAGTCACATCCTGGACCACCAAGTCCACAGCTTTATCCCAGGTTTAGCTGCCATCTCTGGGCAGCTTCAGGAGTTGCTGAGCTGGTTTGGTAGTCACCATGAACTGTTTCCATCTATCTGTGATGCCTGTCAGTTTGCTGGACTGTGGCCATCCCAGCTGATGTCTGTCTTCATCCTGTGTCTGCTCTCCCATCCTTGGGGATGGGAAAATGGAACTCTGCAATACAAAGCAGGTGGGTAACAAAGAATGAGTTTTCCTTTATGTTCTAGCCCTCGGGGTGGGATTCAGCCTGAAGTGACACCTACATTAGGTCTCCATGTGTGTGCTATAGTCTTTAAGTCCCTGTTATTTTCAGTGGAGGCGAACTCAATCTGGAGAGCATCATAGCATACCAGGCAGTCAGGGCTTGATTTGTTAGATCAAACACAGATGTCAATCCAGAGGAGCAGAGGTCTTCTTAGGTCCCATGTCATCTCTGCCCCAAGCTGACCTGCTTTGTGGGCTCTGCTGGCTCTGATGGGAGCCCAGACACCAAAATCATGCAGTGTTACTTAAATCTGGTGCATCGGAGCTGAGCTCTGACATTGACCACCACCTTCAGATAAAATGCCCCAAATATGTGGGGCCTGGAGGACGCTTTGATTAAATCTGCAGTGAAAACATTTTAGGTATAATGTAGATGCTCCATAGATTTCCAGCAGCCCCTTTACCTTGATATGCAACCAGGCACGTTTCCAGACTCAGCTTTTGGCCAGCCGTTGGGCTGCAGTACAAGGGAAAAGCCATAGGTGTAGCTGAAGAAATCTGTGTATTTTGCTCAAGCCCCTGCCCTGTCCTTGGCCATGCTGCAGGCAGCACTGTTTGAAGGCTCAGTTTAACTGGTGAAAAGGGGGTTTTGTGTGAGCAATGAAGTCACCACAGTGTCTGTGATTACTTTTGGCCAATGCATGCTCCCTGTGGACTCATTTCACTCAGTTCAGAGGGGACAAAACACAAGTCTAGAGGCCTGTTCAATAAACGATATCAGCTGCCTTCTGCTCTCTGGATGGAAAAAGTCCCTGAGGAGAGTTAGTTCCTCTCTCCTGGTGGCATCTGGGTGGGAGGCGAGGGGCAAGAGCATGTTGTTCCCCTTCCTGGGAGGGGGAACATTCCTGATTTTGGGATTTGTGGAAGGGTCTTTTTGCAGGGAACATGGCAGTTTGCATGGTCTGGGGGTTGTTTGTCTCCTATGAATGGCTTTGCCCTGGAGCAGTGAGGACGTTGTTTGAAGGGGCACAACAATCACTGTTCCCCGGCGTGATGGGTTTGTCATCCATGGAAGGGTTGCTCCTGGGGTATGTATGTTTGTCAGTTGAAATTTTTCTGCAATTTCCTTGACAGTAGCAGTGAGTGACACACATTCCCTTAGGAAACATTTCCATGTTTTTACTATTCTTCAGGATTCTGTGACATTTCCCAAGTCTGGTTGCTGGAGCCTCAGGTTTGAACATCTACCCTGCCCTGGACAACGTCCCAGCAGGGATAATTATTTGACCCTTCAGAACTGAATACATTGACTTCTGCAGCTCATGGCATGCACAGTTTGGGGGTGGGTTTCTCATGTAAAACCTTAAACCCCACGGTGGTAACCTCCATCATTGGGTGTTCAACCAGGTCCAGCATCAATTTTCATTCCTGCAAATCCCAACAGCTTAAAAAATGAAGATTACAAAGAAAAACAAAACTGCTTTTGCCTTCTTTTTAGGTAGATGTATGTACAGGACTGAAATTTTCACGCTTTCAGTGATACATAAAATACATGCATACAGCTCCAGGAATGCTGGCTCTTAGGAAAAACACCACTTACTATGAGTTTCCTGGTAAAATCACAGCAGTTGACAACACCAAGCACCAAACACAAGCTATGTAAACCCAGCTGCTCTTCTGAGTGTGTTAATGCTGCCTGCACTTCTCCAGCCTGAATATTGCTGTGTCTTTTCAAAACCTCTGGTCAGCTGTGAAAATTTAGACAAAGTGACTCTTGCTGTCCATGGACTTTAGAGGTCTCTGATGACCCTCACTGAGAGTGCGGGCTGTCAATGGCCAGACCATGAATTCTCCTCCATCTTCGTCACAGTGAAAAGAGAAGAGGAGCCAACTTTTTTTCCACCTTGAAGGTGCATCTGCATAAATGGTTTGACTTTCTGGTTGCCCCTGGGCCGTCTGTACTGTGTACACGGCAGTAGGTTCTTTCCCCAGCTTTGAACCACCTTGTTCTCCCCAGTGTAGAGGATAGTTTGCTCCAGGGACCTTTACTTACATCTTCTCTTCACCAAGGCGGGTCCTCTCTGCCCTCACATCCCTCTATACCCGGCTCCAAGGTAAGCACCACATATTTTTAGTCAACTGGGATGGGGTTAAATTAAGCTCTTTCTATTTCCAGAAGGAAGGCCAAAGGAAGAGGTACCTGAGATCTGTCACCAACCAATGTGGAAAAGGGGAAATCTATCTTATCTATTACTGTTGTGGTTGTTATTATTATTATTACTGTGATTATTATTATTATAAGTAATACTAAGAACCCACTGAGGCCCTCTTATTATGTTGTTAAAGTCAATGTTTTCCCTGTTGCACAGCATTCTTTAACCTGGGAAAGATAAAGAATTTTTGATAAAGATATGCTGATAATGTAGCTAATTAGTTTCTCATCTTTAAAAATGTGGCTACAGGCAACTGGAGCGATCTCTTTGTTGCAGGACATTGTAGGCTGAAATGTATAGATGCTTGATTTCCTCTGCAGGGATCTCACAATATGCTAATTTGTCCTTGCTGCAGGGTTAATATTTTTTTTTAGGTCTTTGCCACTCTATTTTACAAATCCATTATGTCAAAATATGTTCAGTTATATGTGCACAAGTTGCAGGCCTCCTCCAACTTGTACTGATATGCGTGTGTCTGTGTGTTCACACACATATATATTTAAAAAAAAATCTGCAGATATGTGTGTATGCCTGTATTTATATACACACACTGATATATTTATATTATTTTATATTATTTAATGAAATTAAATGTTTAATGAAATTAAATGTTAATTTTTATAATTATCTATAATATGTGCATACACATACACGTGAAATTTGACATCTATTTAGAAACTCAGCATGTGAATGGCTAATTGAACTCATAGGGCTTAGCTCTTCTAGGGAACATTTCATTTAAAATATCTAGTTTATAGTGTCTATTCAATACAGTTTGCAAGTCTAAGTTGTATGCTTGCCTATGCATTTTCCTAACACTTCCATCTGAACTCTCATTATAATTTACTTTCAATTGCTATCATCTGTCATTTTTAAAAGTTGCATAATAATGTGGTTAGTTCGTATGAAAAATGATGTTTGCTCTAAATATGGCTACGATTGTGACATTGCTGTTAGTATTTTTGTAAGCTTGACACCCACAAGCTGAAAAGACAGGCGGTAAATTTATTTTTTTAAACTTCCCTTTCAACCACCTCCCCCCCAATTAAAAAATAAAAAGTCACATAGAAAATTTTCCATCACATTCACTGGACTTTCTATGTTCATTTCCATCAAAATTTCACTGAGGCAAAGGAGAAAGGCTGAGCTTTTTACCCTTTTGGAGTAAAACAAATTGCAGTTTTCAGGTGCTCAGAATTAGAAATTTTCCTTATCCCATGAAAACCATCAGCTGAAACACCATGATGTTTCTTCCCTGGTCCTGATGGGACCTCTCCCCACGAGCACCACCTTCTGCATGTAGCACAAAAAGGCACCAAAGGGCATTTTTCTCCCTTTTCAAACTTCCTTAAGGGGGAAAAATAGGGAGGAAAGGACAACTCCTTGAGCTTGGGGGAGATCCTTGGTAAGTGGCCCATTGCCAGGTTGGTCCACGGCAGTGCTGTGTCACAACCAGCTCCATACTCCCAGCTCCCGGCGTATGTCCTGGCTCTTTCTCAATGCTGGGCTTGTGAATTATTGTCCATTATCATCTTTTCCCCCTCTCTCCTTCTCTGGGTGCTGGAGCAAAGGACCAAAATGGGCTCATGGTGTTACATCTTTGCAATGGAGATCTGTTGCATCTGAGAAATGGGAATGTCTTGTCCCTGAGCAGTGCCTTGTGGCTCGCAATGCTGCCAGGAGCTAAATGTCCCGAACACGGAGTTTTGTGGCAAAAATCCCAAACATGGAGTTTTGTGGCAAAAATTGTATTTCCCTTGAAATGGCTGAATGGGGTGGTTTTTCTTCTCCATCTTTTGAATTTTGAAAATGGTACTTGGAAAAAAGTTTCTGGTGACCAAAAGCCCGTTTTTAGAGCATTTTCAAGAACATAGTTTAGAAAAGCAGCCATGACGTCTTTCATTACAAACAACCCCAATAACTATTTTGGCAACTTTTTAAAAATTCAGTTTGTTTCAAGTTTTCTTTCCCTGTCCTGCTTTTGCCTTGGTTACTCTCCTGAAGAGCCATCTGTGGCAGAAGGAAAAGTTTTGCATCTCTTTTCCTTCTTGTTATCCAAAACCCTTATAAAATGGTTGTGAATCACACTGAAAAAGTTTCTCAGTTTTCAGTAATGAGGCCAAACCAAATAATAATTCTAAATTACGTTCTTTCTAGGTCTGTCCTGAGCAAGAACAAACAAGCTTTCCTAATAAGATCAGTTCAGTCCCTGCTCAAAAATAATTTGAGATCACAAGGAAGCCTTTTTATCATCCTGATGGTATTGCTTGTATTTGGACTCTTAAAACTTTATATGACAATGGAAAATTAGGAAATCTCAGAAAAGGAAACATTAAACTCGTGAGCTTTGGGGGAAGCTCTTTTGCATCTTTTTTTTTTTCTTTTTCTTTTTCTTTCTTTACTGATTCCAAACTATTTACTGGATTTTACTCAAAACTGCAAAATGTTGTTTTACCTGTTGCTGCTCTTTTCAGGGAGCAAACTGTCCCCTGCAAGCTCATGGGCTTGTGGTGGGAAAGGTGGGAGGGTGTGGGAGCAGGGATTTAGGGCCGGGGGGTTAATTTCTGTGGGGCTAGTGCAAGTTCAGCAAAGGTTGGCTGTGACCTAGAGCAGTTGCCAGCTCATCTGTCACGGATGTACAGAGAGTTGGTGGTGACATTTTTCATCTGTCAGGAAACACGCTATCCCAAATGTCACAGGTCTTTTTTTATTTTATTTTTTATTTTATTTATTTATTTTTTACTAGCTGTTCCATGTTTGCTGTTGTAATGGCTGGCGATAATGAAGCTCTTGTGCTGTACACACCTTCCCTCTGACCCAAAGGCTGTGCAGGTCCCATGCAGACGTTGCTCACACCAAGCTGGCTTGGTTGGTGGTGCCCAGGGAGAGCCCCAAGCAACCTTCTGGAGACCAGCGCAGGCCTGTCCCTGGTTACATGGGCAAGAGCTGCCTCTAACTTTTTCTTCTATTTCTTCCCTTGGCAGGAACCAGAAATCAGGTCTTTCTTCTGTACTTTGGCTCTCGCTCTTTCTGCACCCAATGGAAATGGCGTGGTTACTCCAAATAAACACGCATTCAGCTAAAATACTCTGTCTTTGCAGGGAGTTGATTTTTCACAGACCCTGAGTCTTCCTGAACATATGGGAACTGCAGGAATGTGTCTCTTATTTAACATTGAAAGCTCTTTAGTGATGTAGTGCCGCAGTTGCAAGGTGGGGAAAAACATGGGAGCTCTGGGTTGGCTTTGGATGGGGATAGGACATGAATATTTGGATGCAGAAAAAGGCAAAAGGGGATTCTGGATGAAAAGGCAATTATTTGAAAAGGGGAAGGGGATGGGAATGACAGACTGGTGCTCTGGAGTTGCCTCCTTCTGTCCAGTGGGATCATGGCCACCCATCCTACCTGTCAGCTCCTGTCTTATATTGACTTCCCTGCTGCCTCCACTGCTTAATTGCTCCCACCTTTATTTCACTCAGTGATTCCTTGTCTTTTGATTGACTGTTTGGTTGTCCATTCTTCAGATCACCTTCTCCATCAGTTCCCAGCCACTGACCTTGTCGGCACGTTTGTTATTTCAGTCCCCACCGTTTCCCCTGCCATTCTTCTGAAACATTTCACTGGCCCTAATTGGCCCTGGATTGCCAAATCCTGGCTCTGCTCTCACCAGAAAACCTCATTTAATGTCTTTATTAACTAATCATGCCCCATCCTGACATACTTTATGGTTGATGATGGGTGGGCAGGCACTAAAGGCCACCTTGGGTTGTGAAGGCATGGGGAGACTGGCTGGGCCAGGGGCAGGAACATCGTGGTTTGTTTTCACCACATGTGCATGTAGAGGTGAAAACCATCCCGACTGTTCTTCCACCCTCTTTATTTTTACTTGAAACAGCTACAGTGAGAAACCAACAACTCTTGGCCTCCAGCAGTCGAGATAGCCTTTCCTCTGAGATTCCTAAGGTCCAGTCTTTGCAGCTGAAAGCCCATCCAATATATAGGCCTTAGACATCTAAAACCATAATTAAAATTCAACTAAGCACCCCTCTTCCCTCCCCTCCCAGTTTCACTGACCTGGGAGCTGAGCCCACCCCTCCTCCAGGACAGACGACATGGACACCTTCACGATGGTGGGTAGCCTACTGCACATCACGGTGAAGCTCTTTGAACAGCCACTTGTTTATTTTTCACCAGGCATGAGCCCACCACCACGGGCTCACAGGGTGCCCAGCAGCCCTGTGCCTCGGGGGGGAAGGCAACTGCCTCCCTTGCCACAGCTGTTGTACCACCACGGGAGTGTTTCCCATGCTGGGCTGGGTGCCCCAGCATGGCTGCACACCCCCTTGGGCTCAAGCCTCAGCTGAAATGTGAGATGGGAACGATATTTTTGCCATAAGGAGTCTCTCTTATCTCTGACTGGTTCCCTTTTGCAGGAGATTTTCCACATGAGGCTTCACCGGAGGATAAAAATTGATGCCTTCTAGCACATCTCTCGCACGTCTCTTTCACTTGACAGCTTCATCCCTGGGTGATGTGGCAGAGAGCCTGGACAGCACAGAGAAACCCTTCCCAGGGATGGGGGCCACCCTGGGGACACCACCACAAGCCAGGGTCTTGTGTGCACAGAGGAAGATGCGGCCCAGCAAACACCTATCACTTATTGATTGTGCAGAGCAGGTATTTTTGGCATACCTACTGTTAAGAGGAAAAGCAGGAGAAGATGTTTTTGTCACTTAAGAGTGATGGGCTGTTTCTCCAGAGGGTTCCCTTGTGCAACACGCAGAGGCTCAGGGCTGGTGGGAGGTAAGTATTGCCTCCTTGTGAGCCCGGAGCAGGATGTTCAGAGATCCTAGAAATCCTGGCCGAAGGACTCGAGCTGTGATGTTCAGTTATGTTAAGAGGGATCTTAGCATATTTAAAACTGATCCCGCCATGCACCCTTTTCACAGATACGAGGTCTTTTCCCTGGGCAATGAATCCATGGGGTGGTTGGGTAGTGCCTGGGTCGCTGAAGGTGTTTCTGCACAACTGTTTTCAGGCAGCATGAGCTGTGCCATGCTGGCTGAAAGCTGCCTAGCAAAGGATGTCTTTAATCTGTGCCACATTAACTGTGTCCACGGGGCTTTGTGTTCTTTTTTTTTTTTTTTTTTTCAGAGCATGAATGGCAGGATATCAGGGCAGCCCACAGAGCCATGCACTCGGTGGAAATGGCTGTATCTGTGAGGCTGAGGGAGAAACCAGTCCCCCAGCCCCAAGATTTGCATAATGGCTTTTTCTTCTATAAAGAAAGCAGGTTGTATTTGCCAGGAAACTCACCTGAGCTACCTTTTTGGGCGAGGTAACGAATCCCAAACACAGTAAGTAAAAATCATTTGCTCATTTATTTTCATTCTAAGACTGAGCCAATTACAATCATAAAAAAGAATGAAACGTCAGGAATTAAAGCCCTACCTTAATGTCTGGCCGTGCAAGGTAGTGCAGCTCAACCTGCTGAGAGCCCTTCCCAAGTGAAAGCATGTCAGAAGGTGGGATTCAATAACGGAGACACCAGAGGGGTATTTGGGAGGCCTGGGTTAGCTGTTGGCCTTTACCATCTCTTTCCCTGCTTTGCCTGACTCATCTCTTTGGACCCCAGACACGGGGGTTCTTTGGGACGTGGGATATCTCTTTCCATCCATTTGCTCATACCTGTGCTGTAAGTGCTATAAGCAGCATCTCCACTGCCCTGAAAACACTGCAAGTCCAAAAGTATTTGCTGAAATGGATCAAATCTAAAAACAAATGATGGGATTTTCCCAATAAATAACCTCCTTAAATATTTAATTTCAGCTTGGTGAAATCATCTTGCTTTGAACCATTCCTAAATGAAAAAGGTCAGTCCTTCTAAAATTTCTTTTTCTTTTCTTTTTTTTTTTTTTAATTTCACATAAAAATAATCTTCAGGTTGGAGAAATCACTTTCGTTGAATGTCAACAACATTTTGCTACCGTTTCTGTTGCATCGCAACCCTGAAACAGCCATCTCTGAACTGCTTTTCACCGTGGCTGCAGATGGCTGGGTTGCAGTTGCATTCTCATCCTACAAGTGGCTGAATTTTCATAGTGGAGTAAGAGATCCCCAGTAGCCATTAAAGTCAACCTTCATCAGCAGTTACTTTATTCTAGTGGCTTAGAGAGTGCAATTTTCATTTCTTGAAGGAGAAACTGCTGAAATGCTGTGTCTCCTCTATCATACCAGAGTATACTGGAGCTTCCATTAATCACTATAAGTTGCTGAGAGATCACAGGCAGAAAAGCACTTGAAAGAGGAAAATATTCTAAATGTTACGAACTTAAACAAGAAAAACTCAAAATCACCGCAAAAATCAACTTCAGGGTTGCAAGTTATAATTATTCTATGCTGCTTGTGGCAGATCTCATGGATGAAAAAGAAGAGTGGATTCAGGCTGTATTGGCTCCCTGTGTTTGCTTGATTGCTCTCTCTTAGCTCAAGTCAATGTCATCCAAGATATATCAGCAAGAAGACATTAAAGGCTGCAATCTTATCAAAACTGACCAAACCCAAAAATCACACCTGAATTCACATTTTCAGCTCTGGGCAGTAGTGCTGCAAAATGCCGTGGTGAAGGGAGTTTGAAAATCCCTGGTTTTTTGGCTGGAAAAGGTGTTTTACAAGTTTCATTTCCATATGGAAAAGAAGGGATGGAGGAAAAATCTGAGTTTGCCTAAATTGCCCGTTATTTCTCCTTCAGCATGCTCTTTCCAGTGCCAGAACAGCAACAGGTGGCAGGGAAAAAGATCAGCAACAGGATAATGGGAAACAGCAGTATGGTAACTATACCCTTTAAAACTCACAGAAAGAGATCTTTTATGCTTCAGTGTCCCTGGGAAGGGGACGTGTCATGCCTGGTATTTATGTACCTGACCAGGACATTGACCTTTTTATTACAGGAGGCATTTTCAGACTGTCCCAAAGAAGACAGGAGTCTGTAGGCAATCTCAGTGGTCTTTTTTCCCAGAACAAGACTGAAGATTATATCTGGAGGCTTAATGCCTCCTTTCAAGCACATGTAGCCAAAATTCATGGCCCAGTTTCAGTATTTGCAAAATCCCAATGTGAGCAGGTGGGTCTTTTTTTTTTCTTTTTTTTTTTTTTTTTCCTTTAAGTTTCTTACCCCTTGCTTCTGTGCCGATCCTTGTTTAAACATGTTTGTTATTCTGAAGAATCTGCTAAATGGGTTTATGCAAAAAACCCCTTTGGATTCAGCACCTGTGGTATTGCTGAGTGCCAGGCACCAAGCGCAAAGTGCAACGTTTGTGCTGTGTCATCAGCTTGCTCTGTTGCTGGGTGTTATTGCTTCTCCATGGCTGGATGCTTCTATCTTTTAAAGCAGAACAATCAGGAATAAAGAATGTCAAATGAGAAATGAACTATGAAGGACAAATATTTCCATTTCTGCACAAATAACCTGTCCTTGTTAGCCTTGCATGGTGGTCCGTGTGCAAAAAAGACAAAAAACCCAAAACATCCAAGTACCTGGATGAGCAAAACACCAATCGCATGTTTATTTATGAAAAAGAAAGGCAATTCCTGTCCTGCAATCCCAGAAAGGATCATTGTCTTATCTAATTTGCTCTCCTCTGCAGGAAGCCCATCGTTTCCACCCTGTTTCCTGTTTGAGGTTTTGGCAGGTTTCAACTTCCCCTTACGGCTGCTTCAACCGTGCAAACAAATTCCTATGACTCTGCATGACATGTCAGTTAATAAAGATTACACTGGCAGGTAAGAAAAACTTTGAAGATTATGTTTGTGCCAGGGTGTAAGCCCGAGCACCAGTTTTGTGTGGTCAACTTGGTGGAGATGGCCTGTCCTGTAAAGATTGAAACCTTTTCAAAGATTGCAGGTTAGTCACCCCTGATCACCAAGATCATTAGAAGTATTTGCCTCCATGCTTTGGGGTGACTGATGACAGTTCAACACAGGAGATAAAAAGATCTGTCCGTAGCTCTGACTAATTAAGAATTTACTGCTGCATCTTGTGCACCAAGTGCCAATGATGGGGAACACAACATATGGTTAGTTTATGGCAGTGGTTTTCCTTGTCAAGTACGAATAGCCAGAAATAAGCTTAAAAAAAAAAAGAAGCAATGATGCTGGCAATAATTAAATAACATTAAACCGGAAGCTGGTAGCTGTGTGAGACTTGCTGCTGAACTGAGTGTGGTCGTTTATGATTTATAAATGCAAGTACTGCTGACTCTGGGAGTCCTTCATAAAGAGACCTATTGCTTTTACTTTTGTCACTGAAAGAATAATGTGGATACATTTGGAACAACTGGACTAAACCATGGTTTTACCTGGCTCCCAGGCACAGGATGATGTTTCTGAATGCTGTGCTACAGACTCATATTTGAATGAGGCTATTGTCTGGAAACAGAACAAATTAATTTCTTGTTTCTAGATTTATTAGCAATTGTATGAAACTGTCTCTCATGTTTTAATTCACTCCGCATTAACAGGGTGTTTATATTTCTGACCCTTGGGCTGCATCCTGCCTTACCGTTTTCACCTCTTCAGAGAAAGCAGTAAAACCTACTTTTCTACACTGAAAATGGTGGACATAGAGCACACAATGGGCAATTTTTACTGCCATCAGCCCCAGTGTACTGTCAGAACTCAGGAACTGGAGCCTTTTCTATCTTCTACATCATCTGAAAGAATAGATGATTAATTTCTAATTGTAGGACACATGGTGTAATGCCACCACCGTCAGATTTTGCTCTTGCTTACCCATGTGTGACCTCCAGGAGACACTTTATTACTCTTGATGGATGAGCCTGGAAGAGCTCATCTTGACTTTCAGATCCTAAGCTGCATTTATGCCCTGGAAGATGAGAATCTGGAGGAGAAACATTTTGCTAGTAAACAGAGCAAATGAACATACAATAAACCTCTGAGACACAGTAATCCCAGAAACCCATGACACTATTAATAATGGGTCCTTTTCAAAGTGAAGCCACACTTCATGCCCCAAAGCCTCCGGAATTATGTTTGGGTAAGCTGCAGACATCACATTCCTTGGAGGGCAATAGCTTGTATCTTCTATTTCTCTGATGCCGCTTATTTTTTTCCCTTTATCAGAGATGGATATAGATCCCCTAAGAATTCTCATTTAAGTAGCTTCAGTCTTTTTTCACTTTAACCTTATTGATCTGGGCAGGATGGGTATTCCGGTTAGTGGAAAATTTTAGGGGTTTGCAGTTAGTTTTTATTTTCAGGAAGGATGAAGGGAGGAATTTTGACCTGTTGATAGAGAGGGTGTGTGTGTCTTTACCTGTACATGTATATGTTCCACTTCTTACCTATGCCAGCTTTATATGTATGGTGGGTAACAGAGGCACTTATCTGTGTGAAAGGAGAAAAAAAATCCAGTACCTATGCTGGTTTCAGTTTTGAGCCTGAGTGAAGATCTGAGCCACCACAATATCACTTGTCTGGGTTTATTGTCTCTGCTATTGCCCCCAGTCCACATCTTCCCAACTTGAGAGTATTCCCTGTAACAAAACTTTTTATCAACCATCTCTGTGTGTTGTTGCGTGTGGCTGTAGGGAATGACTCCATGCTCTTGGACAGACCATGCTTGGGTAGGGCCCCAGGCAGGTTTTCTCCAGAACTTGTTAAATCAAACCAAGAAACTGCCACAGAACCTCAAAAATACTTAGATGCCCTCCGCCTCCTTAAACACCTAATCTGAGTGTCAGTTAACAAAATGTCCTCTGAGTACTTAAATGTTCACCAGTGGCTGTGTTTAAAACTCATGCTACTCAAAACTCATTAAGAAAAGGCTTCCAGGTCCACCCTGAGCAGTTCAGCCTCTTCTCCTGCCCTCCTGCACATCCTGAGACCAGTCAGGAGATTTGCAGCCAACGTAAAAGACTTTTCTTCCACCCCAGATGGAGCTCTGTCCAAGTCCTTGTGGATGGGGACCCAAGGTAGCATATGTATGCTCAAGTTCCTGGTTTTAATGGCCAATGCAGAGTTTTGAGGTGGGTCTGTGACAACCATGGTAAGTGCTCAGATCACACTGGGGAGCTGCCTGTCTGCAACGAGTCTTCTCACACTCAATCTGAGCTTTAGGAACCAAATCCTAGCTCAACTGTCTCAGCTCAGCTTCACAAAGCACAAGAGATGCCTCCTCCCCATCCAGGCAAGGGCTGCCCCCAGGGGTTGCAATGTCCTTTCTTGGGAGGAGGCACATCAGCACGGAGGAATCCATCCCCACGTTTGGCAGTGCGGTGCCCACATCCCACCTGAGGGAGTGGAGTGGGGTCTACTGCTGTTGCTGAGTTGCCTGCCCATTTTGCAGCTGGGGCATCATGCTACTGCCGCAGTTGTCAGTCTAGCAGTCTTCAGTGCTTTGATAGACCATATTTCTGAAAATTGGCCTTCCTGCTTTACAAGTGTTATTGATTATAATGTGAGTTGTAGTGCAGCTGGAACTCTAATAGACTCATAAAGGATTTATTTTTTGTTTTTATTTTTTTAACCAGACTTGTGGGTTAAGTGGATACTACATTATGCCATTATTATACCTTCAATATTATTATTTTTCTTTAACTGGGATTGTTTATTATGCATGTGTTGAAGCACAAATGTGGAACAAATGAATCTGATATCAAATTAATTCTGCGATCAGGTTTCCCCCCCTTCCCTCTTTAGTTGCCATAACAATCTGTGATCTTGAAGCAACAATAAAATTAGAATTGCATTAAAGGTGTTTACATCATGTACACTCTGTCTCCCATTATTATTTTTCACTGTAATGAAAGCATTGAGTGTTTGCTTTGGAACAGAACACAGTTACAGCTCTTGTGTTGCTACATCTCACATTGCTTTTTGCAGCCAGAAGTTGTTTGTTTTGAGAAGAGGGCAGGGTATTCTGGGCTGGAACTTTTGGAGGAGGGGTGATTTTGTTTATGGTTTTTTTTTTTTTTAAGATAATGTTTGTCTTTTACTTCTAGGATGCAATTTTGGGTGTGCTACCTTTGAATTTCAGAACTTCAAAGAAGTGCATCCCGGCTTTTAAATGTGTTGCAAATCTTCCCCCCTACTGTTGTGGAAAGTACATCTTCTAGCTCTTCCCCTTACTGACACAAAGCAAAATAAAGCAATGTGTGCAAGGAAGAGATTTCATCGACGCAAACGTGTGCCTGTGCTTGGGTGCGTATGTGTGCGTACAAATGTATGTACGTGATGTAATTGGCTCCCCCTCCCCATGACTGCACAAGCTTCTGCCCCTGGGGATGGGATGAAAGGGAAAAAACATGACAGATGTTAGTCATATTGCCTAGTGCATGACTTTAAAGTGCTCTGGTAGTTCAGCAATGAGCGTTATGGAAAAACATTTATGGAACAAAGAGGCCGTTATCTCAGTATCTCGACTGTGCCGGGCATCACGGAGTCCCTTTACTGCTGCTCCTATCCAGTCTGGCACATTATTCCTTGCTGTGACATCTTTCTGCGTAGCCTTTGTAGATAATCCTTGTGATAAATCTCCCTTCAGAAAAATGGGAGTTTTTCATTTTTAAATACATAACGTGATCACCTTATGCTGAGGCTGGACTTGAATAGAAATACCATGAGAAGATTTTCCTTCTCCATCCGCTAAGCCTGCTGTTCTCAGACGCAAACTGTCCTTTGATTATTTTTTTTTCAAGTTTAGCCTCTGTTAGGAGCACAGGATCCATCTATTTATGAACATTGTGTGTGATTATTTCCCTGATTAATCTGAATATAAGATGTACAGCAACAAGCTAATTCTAAAGCCTTTCCTGGTGGTGCTAACGCATCTTTGAATTCTTTATTTCAGATTCTGTGCAACACGGAGGAGAATTGCTAGACTGGGCACAGGGATTTGGTAGGGCAGGATAAAAGAAAATAAAATGCCATGTAGGCTGAGTGAGGAATGTAGTTAGCTGTCATAAATCTCTGGAGACAAGATCTCTCCAGAGCTAGGCTCATCTAGTGATCCCCTCACTGACTCCAGTCCTAAAGATCAAAGAGGGGTCGATTAAGTAGCACGTATTCTGCAGTGATGTGCAGCTGGGGATTAGCTAGGTAGGAATCACCTAACTAAAAGATCACAGCACCATAGTACAACTTCGATTGGAAGGGACTTCAGGAGGTCCTAGTCCAACCTGCTGCTCAGGGCTGGGACAACTTCAGTGTTAGATCAGGTTGGTCAGGGTTAGGCCTCATTGAATTTTAAAAGTCTTCAAGAACGGGGCTCCCATCTCCTCTCAGGATCGCTGTTCCAGTGTTTAATTCCTTTCACTGTGAACTTTTCCTTCATTATATCTAATTGGAATTGCTCTTCCAGCAAATTCTTGTGCCTATCCCATCCATATAACTTTTTGTCCTTTCATTGTACGCTCCTGAGAAACATCCAACTCCAGATTCTTTAGGCTGTTGAAAACAACTATAAGGTCCTCCACCTCCCCTCTTCATCTGAAGCTGTCTCTTCTCCAGGATGAACAAACTGACCGTCTCAGTATCACCTCATACATCATGGGGTCTGGCTCGCTCATCGTCTTGGACTGTCACCGAACTGGACTCACTCCAATTGGCTAATTACTTTCTTGGCGGCCCCAGACTGGCCACAGTACTGTAGATGTGGTGTCAGAAGAACCAAATCAAAGAGAATAGTCAATTCCCTTGTCCTGCTTATGGAGCAAAGGAGGTGCTCTGGGATACCACTGGTACTGACACTGCAGAGCCTTTTCAAGCTCCTGCCAGCTGCCTTGTACAAATGATGGCCCTAGGCCTGTTCTCACCATATAAAATTCACACTGATCCAGGAAAAAATTACTAGTTGTCTCAAAAGAGGTCCAAAGACCAAGTGATCTTGGGTGGTGGCTTTTAGTCTTGATTGTGGCCTGTCAGGGTGAGTTATGGTCACTGCTCTATGCCACAAGCACGCTGTTTGGCTGCAGGAGCTGCTTCTGGAGGAAGTCAGTTAAGTCACTTAGAGAAGGCTCTTGGGTGTAGCTGCCATGATAACTCAGGTAGGCTCTGGAAATATGACCAGACCAATTCTCCAACACGTTCCTACTAGGCTTTGCATGCTCAGACATCTCCTCATCCCTTGGTCTGGGATATTGAATTCACCCTCAGCATTGTGCTATAAAGATATAACATGAACAGCTTGTGAAATATGAGTGGGTCCTCACTCCCCAAATCTTTGAGGGCCATAAGGCATCACATGGGACGCTCGAGTCAGGCTGCTGACCAATGTGCACACTGGCCCATCTGCTCCCCAGGACGCTAACCTCAGGCAGTTTGGGTGTAAGGCAGTCTGCCTCAACTGCTCTCGGTGAAGGGAAGGGGAATGAGGGGGCTTTGCTGTGGCCAGTGATGTAGTAGTGTGGCTGAGAGCCACTTTTGAGTCTTGCTTTGTGCTAATCAGGCTGCTAAGATTTCTCTGTAGATGCTGTTCTCAAGCATTGCTTGTGATTGGTACTGGTGACTAGAAATAGTCTAACACGGTCTAGAAAAAGGAGGGAGGAGAGCCGAGGTTGTCTTATGCTGGTTCTTGTGCTGTAACCATATAAAGGATGTACTCATGCCGTGTAGCAGGGTGGAGATACCCTCATGGTAGCTCCAAGATTACAGTATAGTCAGTAAAGATCTGTGCCTAAGAAAAAACTTATCAGCTTTGTTTTGCAGAATGGAGATTCTTGCGGATGTGCCTATTCTGTCTTCCAGACCTGAAATTTCACCTTTGCATGGTGGATCCAATTCTTGGAGGTATGTGGCGGGGCATTGTGTCTCTGCCAGTGCATGGCAGGGACACACACAACTATCACACATGTAAGCTTCTACATTTCAGAGTAAATGCTTTACACCACGAGCATTTACTATTTTGAGAAATCAAACAAAGACCTAACTGAGAACTTGATTACTTTGTTCTTCTGATGCCCCAAATCACAAGGTTTGCTGCAACACTTTCACGCACTCACTGCTGTACTTGTGCTTTCCTTTGGGTGACTTAGTGCTACACAGAGCAGCTTTGAGGGTACTCCAGTGATTTATAACATGCTTTCTAGTTGAGGGCATGTATTTATCATGTTACAACAAACCAATGATTAATAGTTGCCATAGTGATAATGAGAACTTGAAGTCTTCGAGTGCTACAGAGTCAAATGCAAGCCTTGGCACATCTTTCCTGCAAAGCAATCGTGGTGGGGTCTTAAAAATAGAGGCTCAGGAACCAGCGTCACTTAGTAACACTTTAACACCCCATGGAGAAAACATTAAAAAATAATCATACGCTTATTTAGAAATGTGAAAAAAACAGATGGGAAAGACTCTCTTCAGGTTTCTCACTGCAAGAAGACATTTAAATATTTTCACAGAATCTACTTTTTCTTTTTTTTTTCTTTCTGTTTTTTTTTTTCTTTCTCTTTCCCTCCCCCCCAATGCAATTGAAAACTGCTGCTTTTTACTGCTAAGCTTCCCCTTCTTCTTTCCCCTGCTCATTTAAAATGTTATATGGACAAAATGTTGACTTTCCAAGGGGCTGCCACTGCTTCTCTTTAATCCAAGGCATGTAATCATTTGTCCTAAAGGTTGCTTACCAATCATCAATTAAAAGTCTTTTCAGGGACGCACAGATTTGCCCATCATTATTCCTTGATATTCTGTGAAGGAAAATGTCATTCAGGCATCTGTGGGGACACTACGGCATATGGGTAGCTCCTGAAGCTTATAGCTGTTTCTTCAAGACCAGGTTGGTCATAAGTCCCTCTATATTCAACAGGCTGTGCTGCACGTTGCTGTGGTCAAAGAGGAGTTCGTTAGAGATGGCAAACCCAGACCCAATACCTGGTGAAGTTAATTTTGGTGATGTGGCCTAACAGTCTCAAATTGCTCCTCAAAAAACGGCACTGTGCAAGAAAGACTGACCCCATTATCCTCCATTGGTGTCAGCTGGTTGCAACATTTAGCCTGGAAATGAAGATTCAGCAAAAATATAAATAAAATATTGAGGGCCAGTGGCAAAGCTCTCTTCTTCTACCTGATGCCTCCTGAGATTGCTTGTAAATGAAAATCTCATAATCCATAGGGAGAAACAGAGAGCTGACTTGGTGGCCATTAATGACTACAAGAACTAATTAAATGAGAGGGGAGGAATCTGAAACCACTGGGACATGCACAAGCTTTGTTTTGCTCACATGTACACCAAGAAATTTCAGCTGAGGATCTGGAATATGAGTTGGCTGATTTATCCGGGAGATCAGATAAAGAGCAAGGCAGGAGGTATTGTGCCAAAGTAAAGAACATGAACAGTATTGTTTGCCCTCAATGTGCAGCTAATGTCCTCCAGGAGGAACAGTGATGAGACCGCCCCCCCCCG
>JAOXJK010000001.1:6643832-6664548 GCA_025774025.1 Xenus cinereus | reverse complement strand
CCCCCCCCCCCCCCCCCCCCATTTTGTTACTTCTGTATTTCTCCTCCCCTTGTGGTTTTTGCTGTGAACAGCTCTGAAGCATCAGGATCCTGTACTGCAATGGGTGTAAAATTATTTATCTTGCTTCCTCAGCCTGCGTTTGTGGGAATCTGAAATCACTGTCAGCTCTTTGGAGCACTGAAGGTTTGAAGACACAGCTTCTGCCAGGGATTACCAGGCTGTCCTCACCTCAACAACAGTATATCAGACAAAACAGAAGAACATGCATTGCCCGGAGTCCCATGCAATGTGATAGTTGAGGGAAAACAAAGATAAATTGTTTTGGTGTTACCAACAAGGTATAAAGCATTAATTTTTAGCCAGTACTGCTCTGCCAGACCATGTAGATTGGAGGTTCAGTGCTAGCAGATATCTCCATCAACTCACACAGCCATCAGGCACCCAAAAAGCTTCAAGACCTGTGAGTCCTGATTGCCGGGTGTTCTCATACACGTGCTTCTACTTGGCCAAATGTCTGATGGTTGCACCAATGTCAGCACATGGCCCAGTCGCTGTGAACTCATAAGACCCATGTGTGTAGGCACCACCTTCCACAGGCTATGTGTGTTACACACAAAGCACGGGGCAGGTCAGGCGTGTTGACTTTGCTGTGTGAGATGATCGTGTGCTCTGCTTTTCTAATTAGGTCAAGAGGAACAGGATGCTCCAGCAGCTTCGAGGGCTCGGGGTAACTAATTCAGCACTAGAGTGGGAATTGCCCCAGAGACTGCATGTGACCTGTAGATGTACTTTAAATATTGAACACAGCTAATGAAGCTATTAAAAGGCAGCAAAACTTTAGCCATTTCAGTGAAGCAGCTAAGTTGCAATGCCCTCAGACAGATTGGAATTCAGCACTAAAATGTCACACTGTTGTACATGACAGTTTCCCACTAACAATGGGCTTCACCCAAGCCAACATTTGGCCACTTAGAGTTTCATTGGGTTGCTTGGCTTAGCTTGGCCGAAAGTTTTGTCTGCAGCCAGAATGGGCTTTGTGAGTTACCAAAATAATCCTAAGACTTCACATGAGCAACAAGTTTGTGTGCTATTTCTGAGCTATAAAATTTTCCAAGAGAGGTGAACCGACCACTTCAGTGAGAAGGTTTTTGAACAAGTTTTTGTTCAATTAGCACAACTTGATTTATTGCTAGGTGAGCCCTCAAACAGCCTGTAATTACACATCCACAACTGCAAAGTAGGAAGATTATGAAGGTTAAACATATCACGTCTTTGCATGAGAAGGAAGTGATCAATGAAAAAAGAAAAAGTAGAGTTAACAAGAGATAAAAGGATTCAAGAGCGTGGCAGATAGGTTCGTGCTAGGACATTCTGTAATGAAAGGAGACAGCACAGCAAATGAAAGCAGAAAACCCTGATATTGCTCACAGTACTATTAAAAATCTTAGATGTAGTCTTCACAAATAACTCTCATTTTAAGGGCTAGTGCGCTTTCTTTTCAGTCCCAAATTTACCTGCTGTGCTAATGCAGTGTCCTCTCACATTCTTTGTTGAAAATTAATTACTTGAGTAATAAGGATATATAAAAAAAATCTCTTCAAACAGGTTACAAAGAGTTGTTTGCACTGAAGGGAAGTTGCCCACTGCATTTTAAGTTTGCAGCATGAATAAATCTCTTTGTGTTCTCATTTCAGTGCTTTCTCACACGCTGTGTCCCACCATTGTGCCTGGAAGGGAGAGACAAGTACAGCCTTTTGGGCTGGCTAACCTTGTCCCAGAAGGATTGCTCTTAAAGACCATTTTCTGCTCTTTGCAATCTTAAATCCCATAGGAGGAGAAACTTCCCCCGCTGCCCCAGAGGCAGGCTTGCCCTCTATTACATTTCACTTTAAGGAAATATTTTCCTGATCTTCAGCCTTTATGTCTCACTTGCTTAATTCCTTCCCACTGCACCTAGTTAAATTCCCTTGTACAATCCTAAATAATTAATCACCTCCTTCATTCATTTCAAACACTTGTTGAATACAGAGCAGAGAACAAGAATTGCTCATAGGAAGAAAAAGAATGGGAACTGGATGAGAGAGGACCAGTTGAGAGGCGAGGAACGGGGAAAGAATGATGCTCCAAGCATAAAATCCAAGCTGCTGGTAAGAGCAAAAGGGGTTCAGGAGCGCTGCAGTGCCTCATGGCTGATTCATGATGCTTACTTTTGCATATTAATTCGGGAAGGCAAACCACGGCTCCTCGTGGGGCCTTAAAGTGCTCTCCTCCGCAGAAGAAGGTATCCTTTGATGCCTGTCAGACAGCAGCAGCGTGCAGGCAGTTTCCCCAGGCATGGCTGGGCAAACAAATGTAAAATGGGAGTGGTGGTGAGTGCACCACAAACACAAGCCCTGCAGCCATTTCGATGCCCTGCGAGCCTTTGGCTGGTGGAAGCTGCTCAGGGGAAGGCAGTTCTGCGTACATGCTGAAGCAGGCCTCAAGAGAGCTCCCAGCACTGATAGTAATGCTCCTCACAAGCTTGCTTTCCCAAGGACATGGGTGGATTTTGCTGCACAAAAATCTATTTTGAAGGGAATCGGTTTTGTTTTGTTTTTCTGTGTGTTTTGTTTCCTTAGACCTTGAAGGCTGAAGATCTCGAATTTTTCTAAGCAAGTCCAGAAATGCATTCTTAGACTGCAAGGGCTCCTTCCTGGCAGAAGGCATGACCCAGTGCACTGTGTCCAGCTACCACGAGCTGAAAACCCAACCGGGATGCTAAAATCTCTGCACTGGGATCCCTTCCTCACTCTCCTTCAGCAGAGGACAAGCAATTTCTCCAGATACGAGCTAAGGTTTGACCCTCACCTGGTGATATCTCTCTAGCTTTCCCTACAGGTGTACAGGGATGCTCAAACAACCAAACACGTTGGTTGACTGAACCCAAAGGCTGGCCACACAGAAGCTCTTATGTCCAAGGAGACAACTTAGCACCAGTACCCTGGGTTGAACTGCACAGCCTTGGGGACTGTAGGTAAGAAACTTTTCTGTGCTTTGCCCAAGGAAGAGAGGGTAGTCAGCAAGCTGGGAGATGGCTGTTAGCAGAAAAGAGTAAGCCTAGATGAGCTGAAGAAAATGAGGCTGGAGGAGAAGAGGACACTGTCTATGCCTCCTGTTGAGCCTGTTTGCCCTCCATGCAAAGTTACAATCCAGCTACTTGGTGTTGTTTCCATGAATCGTGCACTTTTTATTTATTCACGCCTGGGAATACGACCTCTCATCCAGGAGCTCTGTTCTACTAAGAGTAAATTTATGGCTGGCATCTGCTCCTGCATCAGGCACAGGGAGGTGATTTATGGCAAAGTAATTGCATTCTGACCCGGTGACAAGCCATTTTGCCGAGATGTTGAAGATATAAACAGTCGGGCTGTGGCATAAGCGTGGCTACAATTTCAGTAGCTGTGAAAACACACTTCCCATTCCACCCCACAGCCCCGTTGCTGTTGTTCAGAAGTTGGATGCAGTGTACAACCCTTCTGTAAGGCAGCAGAAACACTAAAAGGGAGGCACATGGGTTGGGATGGGATAGCGCTAGGGCTTTATTTTTGTTGGGAAATATATTTTGGCACAAATGATAGCTGCCTAGTAAGTAAGCATGCCCAGTCATGAAGAAGGTGCTTGAAAGGGGACAGGGAAGAGGGGCATCTCACGTGGGAATTTGTGATTGCATTTGACTGTGTAAGGCCCATGAAGATGACCATGGGATCCACTGGTTTGGCAGATGGTGTATGCAAAGGAATAGTTATCTGAAAGCAGACTTGCTTATGCAAACTTGTTTGTTGGGCTTGTTTCTCCTTCTGTGTATGGCCATGGTTTGAGACAAGAACCTCTGTCCCACATCTGAGAGGTGAACTGGCCCTTCACGACCTCTTCTTCTCCCTGCACAGATGCTGGTCAAGGCCTTCATGTCTTTCTAGTCAGCATGTTTTCAATCCATAACTGAGTGGTGGTACTATTTTCCCTTACCTTACACACAAGATTAATAGAAACTTGAGGTTTGCTGAGGGTGTGGGGAGAAGGGTGAAATGGACAAAAAGGTAGGATGAAGACAGGACAGAAGGAGGCCCCAAGCCTTGTGCCACACGTTGTTCTTGTGCCTGTGGAAAGGAAGATTGCCTTTGGCTGCTGGCAGCAGACTGACACCTTGGTAACAAGGAAATGGGTTGGTGGATGGATTCCTGCCAGCTGCAAGCACAAGGATCTTGGCCATCCTGGAAGAGGTGCAGCCATAGATTTAGCTTTGTCACTACTTGGGAGCCTACATAATCACTGGTAGCTGTTTGGACCAGTGAAAACATTGCCCAGACTGTGCTTCACAGCATGGTGGTGAGCAGAAATCCCAGTCCTGCCTCCCAGGGTGGGCTCTGAGAGTGCTGTGTGACTCGTTATGATACACCTGCTGGAGAAATGCTGTTTCCTTTCTTAGCACCTTCTGGAGTGTCTTTGTTGTTGTTGTTGTTTTGTTTTGTTTCGGTTGGTTGGTTTTTTGTGTGTGTGATTTTTTTGGTTGGTTGGTTGGTTGGGTTTTTTTGTGGTTGTTTTTTTTTAATTTATTCTCATTTTGGCATGAAAGTAAGAAAGGAGTGGGTGAGATACCATAATATGCTATCTGTCTCCTCAGCCTGGACTTGCATTAGGCTCAGCCGCCTATAGAAGGACAAGCGCAACCCAAAGCAAGTGAAAGTGCAACATCCATTATTTCACACCGCTTCATAGCCCATCCCGGCAAGTTTGCAGACGACATCAAATTGATGGTGGGGGGAGAGGGTGACCAAGGGCAGGGCTGCCATTCAGAGCGACCTTGACAGGCTGGAGGAAAGGGCCAGCAGGAACTTTGTGAAATTCAAGGAGGACAAATTCAGAGACCTGCACCTGGGAAGGAAGAGGTTCTTGTGGTAGAAAAGGCTGGGGAGGAGCACTGCTGAAAAGGACTTGAGTGAGACCTGGTGGGAGGTGACCATAAGCCAGCTGCGTGCCCCTGCAGCAAAGCCAACACCCTAGGCTGCATGAAGAACAGCTAAGCCAGGATGATGAGGGATGTGATTATCACCCCTTACCCCAGAGACACGTATTATACCACATGCACTGCATCCAGTTTTCGGTTCCTCCGGTACAGAAAAGTGATGGACACACTAGAGGGAGTTCAGCAAAGGGCCACCAGCATGGCTGGGCAGGTTGAAACACTTGCCTACCAGCAGAGGCTGATGGCTTGTTCAGCCTGGAGTAAAGACAGCTTCAGGGGCACCTAACAGCAGTGCCCTCCCCTAATATCTATGAGGAACTTATCAAGAAAGTTTATCAGGGCTTTTTGCAGTGGCATATGGCAGGGTGAGAAGTAAGGGGCACAAGTTGCAACAAGAGAGGTTCAGGCTGGATATCAGGAAAAACATCTTCTCCACGAGGACAGTCCAGTAGTGCAACAAATTGCCCAAAGCAGCTGTGAAGGTTCCTGCTTTTTATTTTATTATTCTTTTGAGCAGGAGGATCAAGGATCTGGGGCAGAGGTGGTGCTGCATGATATGGCATGATTACACCAGGATCAGAGACCAAGGTTGGTGTGATACAAATTATGTGATACTTTGGCCGCATCCACAAGAAAGGTAAGTGATCGGTTCACGGGGATCCTCAGCACCAAAAGTTGAATTGGATGAAACTAATGCCAGAGGTGCTCTATAGATCGCGTAAGTACAACTCCTTGGGTGTCTGGCTGTTCTGTCACAGGGATAGTCTGCGCATGCACATCCCCTAGAAAGGATTCCCATTGCAGTTAGTGGTTTTTTCAGCCCAATTCCCACTTAGGGCCTGTGGGATGTCACCTGGGGCTCATTTGTTAACAGTAGGATTCACTGAATTTCACCTTCAGCTGTCTACAAATTGGACCCCTAGAGCTCAACTTTTTTTTTTTTACCTTTTTTTTTTTTTTAATAACTGGAGGCATCAATGCCATTTGAATTGCCCTGGAGTATCAAACATGGCCCAGGTTTATGAAGTGAATAAAAGCCTTCAAGTGGGATTCAGCTCACCAACTCACCCTTCTAAGCTTCGGGATCCTTAGCCCAGTATCTTGAGGCACCAGACTGGTTTGCTTACGCTATTTAGAGCCCTGGAAATGGCCTAGGATATCCCACTTTGAAGGTCACGGATGTCCTGTTCATCCTGCATCATGTCTGCATGGCCTTCATGAACATTTCAGAGACTCTAGGACATCTCAGATGTAGTCTGAGACACCCACATGGGGCTGGCAGGTATGAAAAAAAGACCTAGAGAAGCCTTGTACCCTTCTGCTGCAGTGGTTGCAGCTAGTGGTTAAAGCAGGGTATTCTCAGGCACTGGGAGCAATACTTGACATCCCTAGTAGGAAAAGTGAATGCTGCTCCTGTTCTCCTCTTACAGCCAACGGGAAGTCAGCAAAGCCTCCAGACAGCTGCTCCATTCTCTGGTCTTAGGCGTACTGGTTCAGTTGGGAATAATTGTCTCCAGGATGCACCTATGGTACCCTGACTAGCAGGGATGTCTACAGGGGTAAGCAGTGGTATGTCTCTGCTTTGAGGTGTGCTGGGCTGAGCTTGAGGCTGAGCAGATACAACAGTATCTCAGACCCTTACGGTCTACGCCCAAGAAGCCTGGTCAGGGACCTATATGGTGTCACTGTGGCCTGAAAAAGCACTTGTGTCTATGGTGTTGCATAAAACAGCCCATTGCCTGCCTCCACCATTGCTGCTGCTTATCCATTTGTATGTGTAATGACACTGGTGTCAGGTCCGTTTGACTAATTTATGTTTCTTATGATTTCTATTTGACCTGTGTTCTCCAATAGGTCCTGTGCAAGGAGGTATCCCTCACTGCCCAGGTGATACTGACTCTTTTCCACTGGGCTTTCTCCACAGTGTCTATTCAGAGGATGACAACTGAGTGAAAAACTATTTTACCTTCACCCATGGTTCCTACTGACTTATAAATAAATATGCATTATCCCATGGTTGCCCACTACAGTGTCAAAGCTAGCTGGATGAGCAGGGCAGGATAACTGCAAAAATTTCTTTAAGTATGTTCATTTTAGCATTAGACTTTAGCTTATGGAGATGGGAAAACTGTTAGTCATGATGCAGAAAAAGAGGAAATGTCAAAAATTCTCTTCATTCACATACCTACATGTCAGGAAAAGAATAAAATGGTTTCTGGTCCAACTCTGTAACAATCTACTTAGCTACTGTTGCTATTAAAGATACAATATTTCCCAGCATGTACCCCAGGTACTTTGGACTGAGAATGGGACAGAGAGCTCTGAGCCATTGATATGAATCCTTAGGACTCTTTGAGCACACCAGCAGCATCCCAGACAACGGGGAACATGCCGTTTTCAAGCTCATATTTATAAAAGACAAGCAGGATGACCCAGCTCATGGTAGGGTAGTTTGACGTTACATTGGCAAAATAATGGAAATACCGATATGGCTATAAAGGGGTAGAAGACATTAAAGAAGAGGTAAACAATTAATGCCAATCAACATGCTTTTTAGGGAGGAAAGGTTGTCAAACTTGATTTCATTCTTTGATGTGATTGTAGGTTTTGGCTGATAAAAGTAATTGCAAAGACGGCATATACCCTGACTTTTCTATGTTTGACAGCGCAGCAGATCCTGATTAAAAAAAAAAAATTAGCATTCTACCCTATCAATACAAGGCACATAAAATGGATTAAGAACTGGGCTGACGTGTCAACAAAGAAGCTGTCAAAGTGGAAATCACTGTAGAAGAGTATTTTTTAGAGGGGTTCTGCAGGGATCAGTAATAAGTCTGAATGCTATTGAATATTTTCATTAATGACCTGGAAGTAAATATTAAATCTGCTGATAACTTTGGAAAATAATGAAGAGGACAAGGAGTTATACAAGAGTGCTCTTAGTATGGTTGTAAGTAAGCTTTCAAGTCTAAGAACGGGCAAGCAGACCACACACACAGGAACCTGGTGTACAATACATCTGAGAGGGGTTTAGCCTAACTAAAGAAGTAACCCAAAATAATTCTCCCAATATGGTGTTTTGTGGCTTTTGCATGTTGTTCTTTGCAAGGACTGATGCAATCCCTGACTGTGTAATTCAGAGGAGTAGAATAAGGATGAAATTTTTAATTTCTGCATGTTGCACCACTAGACCTGATGTTGAAATAATTAATCTGTCTCTGGTACCCCAAATTTAGAAAGGATGTCAGGAAAAAGAAAAGAAAGGAAAAAAAGGAGGTTTCAGAAATAAACCACATAAATTATTCAGGGATCAAACCCCCACTATTGTATGTAGATACTTCCAGAACATGATACATTTATTTTATGAAAAAAGGGGATAAAAAGCAACTTGAGACCTGCTTACAACCATCCTTGGGGGGAAAATTGTAGATACAAAAGGGCTCTTTAGTGTAGTGGAACTGAGCAGAGCCAGAACCAGCAGAGAAAACATCTGCAGAAGCATGGGCAGGGATTCAGCAGACTGTGCGTTTCTGGGAAGTGGTGGACTTTCACCCCAGTGATTTTGGATCACGACTGAAATCTTTTGTTGCTTATTTGCTGACTTGATCAAGCACGGGGTCGGAGGAAATGATGTTGTCCTACACGTGAAGGGTGAGAGTGATTTATTGGTCCCCTCTAACTTGTTGCTCAAAGGCATGGAGCTGACAAACCCACTGCCTGCTTTCCCACAGGACTTCATCTCTGGTCTTCCTTCTGTCTCTTTCCAACATCTCTGTGGTCTCCACCCTGCGGCACCACGCAACGTGGGTGAGCCAAGAGTGAAATTTTTCAAGCCATCGGTCAGAGGGATGCGAGATAATGCTGAAAATTTTGCCTGGTGCGTTCTCAGGCAGGTTTTTCAGAAGTGAAAATGCCAGCAAAACTTTGTACCAGAAGTTAGCCCACTTTCTGAACTGATGCTGTCTTCTTTCGCTGGGAACTCAACAATTTATGCATGTGCTGTGAGTGAGATGTCCCCAGAGCAGCCCGGGCAGGCTGGGACATCGCTCCCAGCAGTACTGTCTTCAGGAAACAAGTCTCTAAGATTCAAATGCTTCTTTGTTTGTGAAATAAAGTCCACCAGACCTATCGTCAATTGTTTATGCTAAAGAGCACACTCCCATTAATGTTAATGGTGCTTTGGAGCATAAATCCTTGCTAATTGATATAGGAATGTATCCCAGAAGAGTTTACTTTACTGCTGATTTAGCTGATAGATATAAATGTGTGAGAGGGAAATATTAGCATTCATGTAAAACAATTAGGCTATCAACAGGGGCGAACGATTCAGAAAATGACTGCAACTTTCCAGCTCCTTTTAATGGAAAAAAAAAATAAGTCTGATAATGAGAAAAATCAGAGGGAATACAAATATGAGCTAATTGTTGCTGTTACTTAATATTTGTGTTACATCAGCAGCCCCTGAAAACCAGGGCCTTGTCCCCACCTGAACTTTGTGCCGATGTGGGATGGACAGGACCATCCTTCTGCCCACCCAAGCCAACCCTCTCCACGGCCTCTCTGGGGGAGCAGTATTTTGGGTTTATGAGTCTAACAAACCTGGCCATTGGATGTTGAGCTCATGAACACTTGTGAAATGTGTATGAATAGAGGAGAATGATACAAGCAACGGATAGATTTCCACAATTTAATTCTTCTCTTTTTTTTTTTCAGATAATATAATGGCATATGAAAAGTGAGGCAGTAATGCAGTTCAAAAGAAAAAAAAGAAAGCAACCCCCACCACTCTCCTGGATCTTTCGCCAAAGGCTGACATTATTGAAAGTTTGCTAAATACAAGAAGTACGGGTATTTCCATAAAAAAACGATTGTTTGAAAGCTACAACTTTATGGCAAATGTACAGCCATCGAAAGAATAAATTTTTCAGTGTACTCAACAGTTTTAGCTATTCGACTCCCATTTAATTCATGGGTTTTGATGAGAATTTTTTTTTCCTAAGAGAAGGCTCAGATACAGGAATGGTACAATAAGCCACACATCTTCCACAAAAAGATGCTTTGACTTCCAGTGTTGAATCTGTCATTTTGAGCATACTGGGTTTCCTTTTTTTTTTCTAAATCTGACTAGAATCAGGAGGAAAAAAAGTCACATACCAAAAAGAAGTATTGTATTGTTTGTGGAAGTAATATAGTATTGTTTCATTACATTTTCTGATTTACATATTTTAGCTCTTTCTTAGTTTTAGTGCAAAAGCAAGTACATTTGCTTTTCCAAATACAGAAAAAAAATAGACATTTCTGCATTTTAGTATTTTTGCTGCAAGTCACTGAATGGTAAGACTTTTTCTCCCCACAGACTTCAGTAAGCCTAATTTTCAAGGTTTCTGCTTTTAATGAACTATCAAGCGAATTATATAACATTTGCCTGGGCACGGTTAAAGACCGTGTACCCAGTAAGATTTCATACAACAAAAAGCGCCCAACCCTAGAAACACGATTTATTTTTTTTTCCATTTAATGCTCATAAAATTTTACAGACAACAGAATCCTTTCTTAAGCTTTATTTAAGAAATCGAATACTATTATAGTTCAATATATATAAGACACATCCAGTATTGTGTTCCTGATAGCAAGTGCATAGATTTTGTTAAGATATCATTTTTATATTTTAAAAATTTTTTTTTTTATTTGTTACTCAGTAGCATGTTTCATGATCACACGAAGGGATATTCCCAGTGATTTTGCTAAGAGCATGAGAGAAAAAACAGAACACAGCAAAGTAGTGAAACTACAACAGAGATGAAGAACAAAAACAATCAGGCAAACTATCAGTACAGTCGATTCCTGATAAGTGAATAATCTGATTGCTTGGTCACAATGCTTTATTCACTTATCAGGAATGATTCACACTACATTTTGTTAAACTGTTTTCCTTAGCCTAATACCTAAGAGTCACACTGGGCAAAGGCACACACACTCTGGCAGGCTATTCTTTAATCAGCAAGTCTTGTGACAGTTTGGTAATTTCCCATGGCGATACACATATAGCTAACAAAGAGACATTTTGCTAACACTGCAAGGTGCCTTACATAATTGAAATTAAAAAGCATGCATTTAAGCAGGACAAACTGTTCAGCTGCATTGCTTTAAGGAATTCATTTTTTCCCCATTGTTGAAATAAAAAAAAAGAAGAAAGAAAAACCTGTATCTTTCAGCCCTGAGTATTTAAAAGAAACCCAACTGCAGTATAAGTCTTTTTTTTTCAGTCTTATTTTTGGAAGAAAAGACCCTTCACAAAGCTCTTTTTTCTTTCCTAAGACCAAGTTTTGGATAAAAAAAAAAAAAAGAAAACATTCACAGCAACCTAAAAAATCCAGAAACCAATTCTAATTTATCAATCATGCACGTCAAGACTTACTCAACTGAATCCACTGGTGTCAATATTATCCAACTCAGGATCATAAACTCTAGAGGTGTCAAAGACCCAGGATATAGTCTGGCCATCGGTTTTTGCTCTCCTGCCTGGGCTGTCCACTACAGATGGTTTTAGATTAAACTTAAGAGTTGCACGGAAGGCATTTGCTTGGACCCCTGACTTCTGACAACAGACCCTGCAAGACGACACTTGAGCTTGTTTGGGACTCCAAACTCATCACTTATTTGCCTTTCATGGAAACAGAAAAGTGAAAAAAGCCAAAAAAAAAAAAAAAAGTTTGAAAAAAAAATATCGAGCAACAACAACCAGGCCAACTCATGAGCCACCATAAAATTTCAAAACTCTTCCAAACGCAGGAGCCAACACGGAAACACCCAGTGTGCCATGACCTCGTAGGACATTACTTGAGGGGGGTGTGTGTGTTTGTGTGTGTGAGCCAAAGCCAGAGTGCCAGAAAGACCAGGGGAGAGGAGACATGAGGGAGGAGTGTCGTTTGGGTCTCATAAGAGCACTTTTAAGTGGTCTTCGATTCCTGAGCATCAAAGAAAGTGGGACAAAGGAAAGGGACGGGGGCGTATGGCTTGAATTCCAGAGAGCACTCGCCGGTGCTGCTCTCTCCTCCTTGGGTTTGGTTTGGTTGGTTTTGTTTATTTTTTTTTTCCCCCTCTCCAAATTGTAAGGTTTGTATCCGTGATCAGACAGAGAAGAGAGACTTCTTGTAAACCAGAACAACATAGACTTTTCTTTTGCAGCTTTTATTTCATCATGGTAGACACCGGTTGGGGGAGAGCAGAGAGATTCTTGTGACGAGGAAAAAATTATAGGAAATGAAAGAATAAAAAAAGCTAAAAGCTAACTGTAAAAAATAATAATAATAAAAAAAAGTGCGACAGTATTTCTTTTGTCCCTTTTGAGATTTGTGTAATACTATTAGCCAATGCTGGAAATGATCTGCTTTGTAAGCCCACAGCAAAAATATCACCCGTTTGAACAACAGGGGATTTTTTTTCCCATCATTTATTTATCTTTTTTTTTAATTTTATTTTTTAAAAACTTCTACTGGCTTTAATAGAAAGTCTTCCTGTGCTCACTTGGATTTTATTTTATTTTTTAAATTATTATATGTATAACTGCACGTAACAAGCTCGATCACCTGGTAGGCTCTCACAGCCCTAGTTAAGATGTGATTAGTTTCTAAGGAGAGTTTGACTAACACCATATGCCATCAGATTACTGTGCAATTTGGAAGAAATCCCAAGGCTATATCTTCCTTTTCTTGAATGTTTCATATGCTTCTGCGAAGTAGCAACAGAGTATTATTATTATTTTTTTAATGACTAGGAAGAATTGATCTCCATAATCCGCATTTTCCAGACTGACTGAAATGTCACAGCAAAAAAAAAAAAGTCTTTTCAGGTGGCTTCTGTGTGTTTGTGTGCAGAACCTTTTGCAGTTAGAAGGCTAACAAAAGCTACCTTCAATATGACTTTGCAGGAAGCTCATTTAAAATGTTTCCTGCTCAGATAGATTATCCAAGTGATAAGGCATGACTAGGGGGAGGAAGAGAGAGAAAAAAAAAATCAAAGAAACCGTAACATGTCTAAAATGTACAAATCCTCTTTTGCCCCCCAATCAGATATTCACTTAGGTGGAATCGACTGTATCTTTTGTACACAACCAACAAATAGAGAAAAAAAAAAACAGGCACGTGAAACAGTGAGGTGTGTAGATGTATTACCAACACAGAATGACCACCAACAATACAACACACAAAGTAGAGAGACAAGTATTAGGAAAATGGTTTAATATTGGAGACAGAAGCAAAAAACTGCATCACACAATAACATACGTTACAAAAATAAGTCTGACTGTTTCAACTACACGGTTATGTTCACAATGAGGACAGAAGAATCAGAAAAAACTCTGATCTAAACAGCAAAAAAGCAAACCCCTAACGTTTTAACTAATACATTTATCCACGCAAAGTGACCGAGTACTCCTAATTCTAATTACCTTATTGTGTAACTGCACGATACAGAATAAAAAGTGAAACTTACCGCTTTTGTTAAGACAAAATTCTAAACACTAGATATAAGCAAAGGGAAAAAAAGAAATCAAGCCAAAGTTTTGAATTCTCTAAACAAAACCAACTCTCTTTCTACCATCCAGAAATCAAACTTGAAAATCAGTCATGATCGAGGGGGCCCACGAGAGTAAGCCACAAAAATTTCCATTTGTTTTTTAATCTCCAGTATAAAAAGTTCCACTGGTACAAAATGCATAAGTACAATCAAGTTGTAGAAATAGGAAAGCCTGCTTTTTTTTTTCTTTTTTTTTGTTCTTTTTTTTTTTTGGCTCAAATTCCATCAAACAACAAAATCCAAATGCATCAATAAAACAGAAACAATACTCAAATGGTCTTACAGCTTCCACTAGATTGCATTAACTTTGGCTTTTCTCAGACAATACTTAAAAACTAGTTTGTAATTCTAAACAAAATGATAGTATTATTAATCTACAAACAACAATTCTCACAGCACAAAAAAAACACAAATACATAGGTTTGTTTTTTTTTTTTTTTTGTATGACATTATCCAAAAAGGTAATGAAACTACAGGATATTTTTTTCCTTTTGTTAATTAGCACTTAAGATAATAAAAACAGAAACAGTAAAATGATTCCAGAGTAGCACAAGCCAAGGAACTGTAACCCCTATGGTGAAAGAAAGATGAACTTGTTACTCCTTTGAGGACTGCCATTTCATCGCAATTAGCTAATTTGTTTGAAAAAACAACTAGTCTAGTCTTTTGATTAGAATTTTGTAAAGCAATTTCCCTTGTTTTTCTTCCTCTCTTATTAGGCCCTTGCACCCTTGCAGCTTTTTCCTTTCAATATTTTGAAAGAGAACTAGTAGATGATTTGTCTCCAAGGAGGTGTATGTTTGGGTTTTTGGTTTTTATTTGATTTTTTCTTTTAATTTTATTTCAAGGTGGACACTATTCTCAGCCATGACCCATCTCAATTGCCTGGAAGTACAAAAACATTCCTCCTCTCCCACTGCTAAGCCAATGTCCTGTGTAGAGTAATTCGGGGCAGCCCGATGCCGAGTTACACTGCCCCAGGACCAAAGGCATTGCCGCTCTAACTGGACCGGTAAACCCGCAGGACACACTAGGGCATCTAAAAAAGCTTTGGAGATTTATACGGTGGGTACAATGAGAAAAATTAGTGAAACAGTCTAAACAATCCAAATGATGATCTCATATTATATATATATGTACATATATATAATATAACGTACGTGAGATGATACTTTGAATATGCAAAATTGCTGCAAGTAGTACAAAATAGCCCTCAAAGGGTGTAGGAAGGCCCCAGCAGTAGTAAAAACATGTGAGAAAAGTATAGATCATTTATTTATAAGTGCATGTGCTATAAGAAGGAAACTTTTTTTTTGCATCACTAGAGGCTAGTCCTTTCCATCCCAGGGCTCTACATAAAGAAGCATTTAAGTTGGGGATGAGAGACAAGAGTGCACCAGCTGATGTTGTTCGTATAGGGCTTTGTTTTTAATTTTAGGCGGCTTCGAATATAATCAGATAGAAATAGGAAGTGGAAGAAGGTATGGCACTTTATCATCAGTAGCAGGTACTGCTGTTCGCACGCATTGGATTGGCAATGAATTCTCTATACCGGTAGGAAAAAACCAAATTTGGTTGTTGGCCACTACTTGTGCGGTCGAAATGCAATCAAATCAGACTTACAAGGCAGTGAAAAGGGCTACCAGCATCTTTTTTCTGGTTCCTTACACAGAGCTTCCTCCAGCAAACACCCACATCGGTCACAAATATATTCCCATGGACTACTTGTACGAGTAAAGTTACTCCTCTCTATACGAGTGTCTGCAGGAGTAAGCCAATATATTGCCGTTACAAATAATGGCAGATAACACCAAACATTACAGTGTATGTAAACTTTATCCATAAAAAGTAGTTTAACTGCAGTGCACACTGAATTTTCACCCAGGAAGATCTAGTGCATCTGATTTAAGCAAAAGTTCATTTATTTAAATTACAAAAATATTATTTTTTTTTTCTCCTCAAGGTTTTCAAATGGTGGATTTACCACTCCTGTCTGGGAGTGGCTCACACAATAGATAATTAAAGAATTGTTTTCTTTTTCTTTTATTTTATTAATACTGAATAGCATATTCCAGCAGCATATTAAAAGCTCTTTAAGAAAAGACAAAATCCCCGAAATCTAAAAAGGAAACCCACAAGTTAATTACGGTTTTAAATAATTTTAGTTATAGATACAGAAGAAATTTAGACAGCAGTAAAATATTTTTGTCCTTCAGATCTGCCCTGTGCATTGTTCTGATTTCAACCATGTATTAAATAAACCACAAAAAACTAAGTATATATATATTTATAGATATAGATATATATATAAAAATAAACAGCAAAATGGTGAATGTATAAAAGGTATTAACACTCAAGACAGCTCTGGGTGGAAAGGGTTAAAAGTTCAAAACTTTCTCACCTTAGAGGTTTCCATACAATATGAAGAAAATACATAGTGAGGTTTGCTTTCACAGCATTGATGTGTGCAGAGTGGTTAAAAAAGTGAAACATGGGCACTTATACAATGTTTTACAAAAAACATCAAAGAGAAATAACAAACAATAACAATTTCAGGCAACAAGACCACAGGATAGCAAGTTAACAAACTTTTTAACCTCTTTTTTCTTTAAATATTAGGGATTTATACAAAACACATAATAAAATACCCATGTTATCAAATTACTTCACACAAGAAACACACTGAAGCTCTAGGAAGAAAGTACCTTTGGAATTTGGCACTATAGTTTCACTGATTTTTTTTTTTTCTTTAAAAGAAAAACCGATCACATTTTGCTGAACACAAACACATCTAAATTGTTCACAATAAAAAAATGACATCAATGCGTCACAAGCCAACACAAACTTATTCTGGAATATTTTTTCATTTTTCACATGAAATTCATTTTTTTTAAGCAAACAACTTTTTTTTTGTCTTTTTTTGTGTTTTTTTTTGAATCTTGTTTTTGTTCTTGTTGTTCGAGTAAACCAATTTTAAACTCGTCTTTTATAAACATAGAACACTTAAGACCATAAGACTCATGATGAAACCACAACTTAATTCACAGAAGCACCAACGTAACACATTTTACAGTAACCTTTCTCCTGTACATTGAAACAGTATAAAATATAGGTAATTTCATGTGCATTAAACCATGGATTGTCTAACTGTGAGTCAGTTCAGCAAAAGGTGACACAAGTAGGTAGCATTTGCCCTAAAACAGGGTAAATATTTTCTTATACTAATCTACAAAAAGTGGTTCTATATATATACTTTAATGAGAAAGTGAGCCACCTAAAATGGCCTTATCAAAAAACTTTACACTGCCTGAAAAATGTAAAAACTATTACAGACCTCTAGAGACTTAAAATCAGACAGTTTTATTTCTCAAACTGTTTTGGAAGTAGTCTGTTAGAAACCAACATTCTGTGCCTCTGGACACATATTGCTATTGTCACCAGTGACCAGGCAGAATGCCAATCCCTGTATAATACTTTCAAGTCTGTTTTTTTTTTTATTTTTTTTTTTACGAAATGAAAAAAACCAAAACCAACCAAACTAAACAAAACAAAAAATCCAAACCAAAAAAAAAGAACCTAAAGGAAAAAAGAAAACCGAAAAAAGGAAAGAAAGAAAAAACATTTTGCCACAGGTTGTTTTTAAATCCTATCATTAATTTATCTAATAATAAATTTCAGTCTTGCATGAATGCAGCAATGTTTTTTCACATTGACTTCCCAGAATTCATAGCTAGATGAGGTCACATGCAAATTTCAAAGGTCAAACTAGATCAAAGGTCAGTAGGAGAACCAAATATGATGTGAGGTCAGAAAGACATCAGAAACAATGACGGGACGATGAAACTTTTTTTTTTTTGAGACGCCACAGGGACATGCTAGGCAAACGATGGGCTAACGGGCATGGAGATGTCTAGGGAAAAAACAAGGAAGAGGAAAAAAAGTTACATAGAATCTATGCAGCACAAACAAAATCACTTTTATGGGTGCAGGAGAAAACTAATGCAAATCTTTTATCAGTAGAGTCTATGAGCCGTTCACATAATTTGCATTAACTTACAATACTTGTCAACAAGAGCACAATGGAACCCCAAAAGAATCCATCTGAAAGGAGTCAGAGAGAATGGATTCCTCTTTGGGGAGACAAGAGAGGAAAAGAACCAGTTTCTACAAATGTAACAGAAAGATACGGGGAGGGGGAAAAAAAGGGGGTCAGACAACTGAACTTTAAACTAGATAATGGAAACTACGAACAAAATAACCAGACAAATACAAACAAGAGGATAAAAGCATGAACTGTAAAGGGTGTAGGGTTCAACAGTGAAAAAGCGCCCATTCCTGGCACAATTACTCTAGAGACTACTTCAAAGGATCTAGCTAGCATAGAGAGCTGCTCTTTAGGTATCCAATAAGTTAACAATAGGCAATAAATAACTTCCATTATTTCTGAGGCAGTAAAAATTTTGTATAAAAATAGAAATGCTTTTTACAAATAAAATTTACAGGCCTGTGGCTTTCTTTTTTTATTATTATTAAATTTATCTCTCAAGAAACATCAAGTATTGTCACTCATTTTATTTTATTTTTTTATTTTAAACCCTGTAGCTTTAGAAACAGATCTCTAAATCTTTTTTACATTAATCCTTTCCAAAAAAACAAGAACTTAAAAAAAAGTGAAATATAAAGACGACCAGTGTAAAATCAGACTAATATATAACAATACGTTGATTTGAACGAAAAAAAAATAATCAAATTTTCTCAAAAAACAAGTTGATGTAGTGGAAAGACTTGTTTCAATTTTTGTTGCAAAATAAGTGCTTCAACTGGCATGAGGCCATTTTGTTTAACCTATAAACTGCTGGTGCCACCCTGGTAAAATACGATCCATCCATAGAAAACAACTTTTATTGTGTGCTAATGGCACCAGGGTTCACAGAGTTAAATTGCACATTTTTTTTTTTTTGTATGTGTGTGTGTTGCTTTGAATTTCAAGACGTTTATTTTTGTTTTAAAAAGGAGATAAATTATGCTGCAAAACAAAATACAGTAACACAACTCGGTAATTACTTGGCAAGGAAATGGGAGCCAAGTGTAATAAGGACAAGTGGGGAAAATGGAAGTGGTAACTGTAAAAATAACTGTCTCTTGGTGAAGGTTGGCTCTATGTTCTTTCTTAACCCCCCTGCAGAGGACAGGTTTGCTCATGGGACTTACCCTAAGAAAGCTAAAATAAGAGCAGTAAGCATCTGGGGTTAAGATCAGTAAGGTTTGCTGTCATTTTTGGAGCGTTTCAGCTGAACCTTCAAGCGTTTCATGCCAATCTGAAAGCCGTTCATAGCCTGGATAGCAGCTTGTGCAGAGACTGGATTGTCATAGCTAACAAAACCTACGAGACACAGAACGGAGGCGGGAGAGAAAGCGAACTATAGGTTAGAACAAATGTCAGAAGGCTTTTCGTTAGGATTTCATTATCACTATTTATTTGACACATTTACCCCGCTTTCAGTTAGTTCTTCTTTGATCACACTTCGTATCCCATTTCCTCTCCCATTTTCCTTTGCCTCCCCCTTTACCTTTGTAATATTTTTTTACTAGCTGGGCTGCAGTTGGCCAGGTTTGGTGCAATGCAGTTTCCAACCCGTTATTTATCTACCTATATTAGAGACTGAAGATTTTTATTACAGTGACACTTTTCAGTGCAACATCTACATACCTCCCAGTCTATTAGGAAATACTATTAGGCCGGTCTGCAGATGTGAAGCTGAAACAGAAAGCCTGGTTACAGAAACAACTCCCCCAAACTTAGATGCCTACACGCGTTTGCACACCTGAGTGTGGGTTCATGTGCACTGGTCCTGTGTGCTATGAAACATCTCCTTGGGCTTACCCTAGAACTGTTGCAATATATTAATATTTTGTATTTTTACAGTTCCTTCCAGTTCAAGATCTCAAGGTACATTAAATGTTAATTAATTCAGCCTCCTGGTCCCCAAAGGGGTATGCAAGCATCAAAATTAAGCAGCATCGTAAAGACAATGGCAGGGCTTGATGAGAACTCCAGATCTTCTGCTCCTCAGTTGCAAGCACTAACTAGGGGGATAATGCTTCTCGGGTAATTCAGAATGGCTGGCCTGGCTCGGCTTCCTTTTTCCCGGGAGATTAAAAATGCTCTGTTCATAATGGACTCAAAATCTCCCTGATTCTGGAAGCTCAAAATTCATTTTCATATCTGGGCCTCCCACTTGTAATTGCAAAGCTCGCCTAACTGCTGCTCTGCCTCAGCTCCGGCTAATTACTACTGTACTCAGCCTGCTATTATACATCTGCTTTGAAATGCACCCTCTTCTTTCCACTCGAATTTGCCTTAACACATATCCCCTCACTCTGTTAAAGCATGGACCCCACACACTTTATTTTCAGTCCTAACACGCAGGCTTCTCAGTGCCTCTCTCCTACCAGCTTTCTTCATTTGTGCTTCGTGCCTGTGTGCTTTTCTGATTCATAACCTCTTTTTACCATCATTTTAACCTGTTCTTTTATGGCTCTTGTTTACCTTGCACTGCTGCCCTCTTCCACCCTCAGTGTCAGAATGATACACTTTCCCCATTGTAAAGAAAAAACCCCTCTTATCAAGTCATCTGGTCCTTGTCCAGCTGTTCTCCTTCATGGACCATCCCTATGGTTTCACCTTAAATCAGCTTCACCAAACTATTTAACTTAAGACTCTTCTCTGACAATTCAGGCTAACTTCTGCTCCTTCCACTCGAAACCACCTCTCACTTAATTCTCTGCAGACTTTCTCCTGGCCAAAGCCAATATGCTCTGTTCATGTTGTTCTGTGCTTGATTATTTGTTACCTCCTTAAGGGATAATAAATGTTCCTCCATACCTTCCTAGGGTTTAGTAACTCTTGTCACTTCCTCACTTTCTCCACTGAATCATTTCCTCTTAATATTACTGCCACATCCTGAGGAGCTTCATCACTCTCTTCCTTTCTTCCTCTCCCCCATTTTCTTATAGGAGAAAAGAGGAAAGGCTCAAAGAGCTGGGGCTCTTTAGCCTCAAGAGAAGACTGAGGGGAGACCTCATCTATGTTTACAAGTTCCTAAAGGGTGGGTTGAAGGATGATGGAGCCGGACT
>JAOXJK010000001.1:6580409-6643732 GCA_025774025.1 Xenus cinereus | reverse complement strand
CCTGCTTAGCAGGGGAGTTGGACTAGATGATCTCTAGAGGTCCCTTCCAACTCTGTCAAATCCGTGAATCCGTGAATCTGTGAGATCTTATCCATTCACACAACTCCAATCACTGTCTTAGCACTGCACTCCTGCCTCTACTTCCATCAGCTCCTTGATCTCTAGGACTGCCTCAAGGGTAGAAAAGAGATCTACCATGAGTTGGAAGGTAGCTGTAGAACCTTCCAGGCAGGTGTTCCACAACTGAGATGCAGCCACTCTTACCTACCTTGACAATTCAGCATTGTCCCTTACAGCTTTCCTGACCTTCTCTTTGTTAAGTGCATTCATAACAGTCTTCTGCTATGAACTTGTCATCACCTTAGTTCCTTTTCTTCTTAGCTAGTTTCAGCCACCTGAAAGTTAAGCAACTGATCTAAACTAGTCACTTAGATGGTATCTATGAATGGTGAATGAAGTGAAGCAAGCACACTTGGAGGTGCCTTTGCCACCCACCATTCATGTCACCAATTCAGACACCTCCACTGATGACAGAAGAACAATTAGCTCAGGCTATGCTTACCTTCTGGGGGGGTGACACAAGTCACCTCATTCTAGATCTCTTCATTGGCTTCCTTGACTCAGACACAAATTCAAACATACAACCTCTGTGCTGCACCCGTGGCACCAGCTTTTATCATTCAGTTGTTATTCTGATTCCCAATTTGTCTCTTTATACAATGCTATATCTACATTAACCTCTTACACTTTCACCTTCTTCCTTATCGAGGACCTTCATTTATAAAGCTTACACAGGAATCTGGCATTCTCTCCCTTTACTTATCTTTTTCTGATTGCACCCATTCATCATTTTTTGTCTGAATTTTAAACTGCGTGTTACATGAGGATGGCATGATGTTTCTTATCACTTTTCAAAGACCCTGTCATGACGATTCTGATTTTTGTTTTAAATCTCTAGGTATCTCTATAGTCGGTATAAATATTTTTAATCATTTGAGTAGCAATTTTGCTATGAGGCAGACTGCATTTATGCACTGGTGTCCCCCCTCCCCTGCCTTAGTTTTACACCTCTCATTTCTCTTATTCTGAGGTTTATGAAAGGCAAGAGATAAGCTTGAAGAGTGAAACCCTTTGACTCCTGAATCAACTAGAGCTCATGAGAACTCATGGGAGCGCACTCCCAGGTGTAAACAGACTGTCCTGTCATCCTCACCACCATTTAATCTTTTGAGCAATCATTTGAGGTGGGCAAGAAAGCAAATAATGCCAAAGTCCATTTTCTGCAAAGAAAAGTAATTTTTCATTCCGAGAAGCAGTGTTACATGAAAGTTCATCATTGTATATCACTACCCTGTGACTCACTCAGAATGCACCTTCCCTTCCCAGTCCTGCCAGTGGGCAGCCTGGGACAATCTTTTTACCTTTCTGGTGTTCAGCCTGACCTCATCTGTAATTTGACTTCCTCCTCCTTTGGGCAAGAGATTGGGGGATCCACAGTAGAAAGCACCGAATGTGCAAACAGCATTACCATTATTATTATTGTTATTATTGCAAGGGGAAAAAGACCAAACCAAGGAAAGAAAAAACCCAAACCCAAACTGTACCAAGACCATTAATGATATGGGAGAGAAACGGGTTCTTCAGATGTACTGTTGTCCTAGTTTTTGGGTGGGAGGACAGAGAAAAAATAAAGCTATTTATGGGACCAAAACAAGAAATAGAGGATTCTTGCTAATAAAGCTGAGGAAGTACATACAGACTATGCTAGTACGTTAAATTAGCAGGATTAATTCTGGCTTTGCCTGTGATTAGCAGCATCACCAAGTTGTCACCTACTGAATCTCAACTTCCTCTGCCACTGCAGTACTTTTTTGTTTTTAAAGCAGAACTCTCTCACTGGTGGCAGAATATCTGGGGAGGAAGAATGAGAAATTAAAATGTTAGTGAAAGCTGACTAATGCCAGAAAGACAGAGGACTCCTCCACCTGTTGGGTGTTGACAGAGTTTCCCTCAAATAAGATAGCTTGGTACATCACTCTGAGCCAGGTAATTGTGTCCCTTAAATCCACACAAATGTTTAAGTAGGTAAAAATAAGGTAAAAACAGAGTAAAATGAAACCTACAAAAGCAAGTGTGGGAAGCGAGCTCAATTGAGCCACCTGCCCAAACTAATCTACATTCTTTCAGCAGTCACCACAATTGCTGCACTTCAACTAATGTAGCTTAATTTGACATTTCATCAAGATTCCTGGAGACCTCACCAACGATTTTGTCACCCCAACATACTAACTGAACTGGCTCCAGATCAATAGGGAGTCCACTTCAATTCCGCTTTTCAAACTTGCTACAGCCTCAGGGACCACTTTAACCCATTGCAAAAACATGCTGGACTATATTAGTCTAGTTATGAACATTTTTTGGTAAAGCTGAAGAGGTGAATGCTTCAATAATGAACTGAAAGACCATGGGAAAATGCAGAAATATTGACACACCCTTTCTCTGAACCGAATTAACTTTCCACGTGTGCTATAGGCTTGTCTTCAGGTGAAAAGCACTTAGAATGTGGCAGAGCTTGAATTCCAGTGCAGAAGGTATTTCTGAGTAACTTGATGGATTCTCCTCATGTTTGGGTACTGTCTGTTTAGATAAATGCAAACCCTTTCAAGGTGGTTAAAGCCCAATAGCTGTGGGGCCTGTGAAAGGCGCTGGTGGAGACAAGTCCTTAGATACACGCATTTTAACAAAACCTAGATTTAAACAAAAGTAATGATGTGCAAGCTAAGAAACATGTATTATGGTTAATGGGGACACTTGAAATGGGGGCACTTCAGAATTAAGTAATGGTGCTGGGCGAAGAGCAACACTGTCGGTCCAAAGGATTTTTGGAAACTAGGGGGTTGTCTGGACTGGTTACTCTTTTGTCATACACACAGTTGCGTTCCTTCACTGGGAAAGAATTGTCACTTTTATGGATGCTCCAGTATTTTAGGTAAAACCTTATAAAAATTATCTTGAAGAGATTCTTTCCTCCTCCTAGACCCTCCTCACGTCTTGCATAGGACCAGAATTATCAGACCAATGCTCTAATAGATTGCTGCTGCTTACACTCGGTACCCCACTCCATCAAAGCACTGAACTGGCACATCTATGCTATTCAAAAGACATCAGCCCCACTTAATCAACCCTAGAGCTTGTTTTATACCAACATATCATCTTCTCCTCTGTTGTGATCTAATTTTCTGGCAGCTCAAAGTCTTCTCTGGGAAACTTGACACTGATCTTGTGAAGCTCCCTTCATCCCTGCCCTAAGGTAAGGGGAGATGCTGCCTTCCATCACGCACTGGAGCCCACCCGCAGCGCTGGGGCTGCGTCTCTAGACGTCAACTGTCTGTAAAGCATTCTGAACTACACGTACACACCATTCAAGCACTAATTGCAAAATCTTGTGCTTAATTCAGAAGAAAGAAATTCCTGTAATGTAGAAGTAATGGGTTAAACATAGAGCATTTTTAAGTGGCCCAGCTATACAATAGAGAATAATTAGGTATCCATAATAAGGCAGTTTAATAGTATACTAAATGACATTCCCCCACATAGGGTGTAATTAGTTTCATGTACTTGACACATTCATGCAAGATGTCAGACTGGAAGATTATTATTGTTTTTTCATATCCAATTTTTAGTTAGAACTAGTTTCACTGTGCATCTTCCTGCTCATTTGAGGATTAACAGTCCATTATTTTTGGAATGAGATTCCAGTATGACATTTCTCACATTGCTGTTAATTTTCTTTCCTGGCCCCTTTTCAGAACAATGCATGTGGTTTTTACTATTGGATTTATTAAATTTGACATACCAAAGCACTTGCTCAGATTGGTCTGTTTGTCAATGAAGACTTTAGCCGAGATAACATTTCCAAAAGGCATGAACATCTGCAGAATGTCCTGGTCTCCAAACTCCTGGGGGAGGTGGTAAATAAAGAGGTTTGCCCCTTCTGGACCTTTAGGAAAACAAAACAAAACAAAAGTATGAAAACAGCTATTACAAGTGTTATATTTAATCTATTTTTCCATAATACTTACTGAAGGTGATGGTCAGAAAGCATTTCACTTTCCAGCTTTGAAGGAACAAAAGCAAGTGGATCATCAAAGGAACAGAGCTGAAATGCAGCTCTTTAGAACATCCTATCTTGAAAAGCGTTTACTTGATAACTCTACTACAGAAGAAGTTAAACTGCAGCCTCTTCAATTTATACAAGTGTGTTTCAGCATAATTAAGGTTAGCAAAGCAGTTACACAATGTGTTACTCTCTCACAGTACCCCAAGAACCACACCAGGAGTCCTCTGCTGTCTCAAATGCCTGCATGGGTTTGTCAGTTTAATTCTAGTTGTGGGAATTTACTGAAATGCAATGAGCTGAGCTCAGATTTGAGTATCACATATGTAAACTCACAGGGCAGGAAACTGGTGGAGATGGGAATAAAAAGGATAAGACAAAGCAAACCTTGTGACTTGGAAATCAGGGAAGTCAGAGAGAGAATGAGACTCAGAATTAAATTTGTACCAACTCATTTCAAAATGACAGCTTTTTTTTTTTTTTTAAATACAGATTCCCCATAGGAACCTCTGTCTCCTGGAAGAAACTTTGTAAAGTAAGTCTTTTTAAAAAAGTTCAAAATAAAGTAGTTGGATTGAAATTAAAGTGGCTTTCAACAAAGCTGAGTTTGCAAAGAAAAGTGCAAACTCAAAGGTGCTTTGAATATTTTTCTTACAGCTAAAATTTGTGATGCACATCATTAGTGCTGTTGGTTTAAACACTCATCCTAGCACTAATAGGTTATTTTTTTCCATAGATCAATCTCTCCTTTACAATAACATACTGGAAATGAGCAATGGATGCCTGAAAGAACATAATGTATGATGGAGGCAGATGTGGCCTTCCCATGCAGATACCAGGAGCATAAGCGGTACATAAAGGGAAGAAACATTTCTGGAAAAACACATCAGAGTAACCTGTGTAAGTACTTTCTTGCTTAATGGAACCTAAGTGTGCCTCAGATGTGATGTCCTTGGTTTTCTGGAGAGGAAGAGGAAAGCGTGCGTCAGATTTATGCAGTACCTTTCACAATAGAACCACGAAGTCTCACCTCTCCCACACAGAAGAACAAGGCTGGCTGCTCTCTCTCAGCCTGAAGGAAAAGGTTGCAATGTTTGCCCAAAAGGAGGGAACAAATGGATTAGAAGAAAAAAAAGTTTTTAAAAAGAAAAAGATTTCTGAGGGGTTAAAAAAAAAAAAGAGGAAAAAAATTGGCCAGCTGGAATTTATTTCTTCTTATTGCAAGTAAACTATCCTATCCAGAAAATACCGTTTTTTAAAATAGTAAGAAGAAATGTATCAAACAATAGTTTAGAGCATATGCATGAGGCAGTTCACTGTGCTTCAGCATTTAATATTTATATAGCATTTTTCTCTGATACTTGTTTATCCTCAACCACTCCAGACTCTTCACCATTCCATCACAAAGCATGTTAAGAGACAAAACATAGTTGTCAGTATTCAATGATGGAATTTACTCACTTTAACTTAACCCCTTACTAACAGAAACAAGACATATAACAAGAAAGACTATTTTAAAAGGGAGTTTGCCAATTCATAATAATAAAAAGTAAGCCTACACTTGATATAAATGTTCATAAACAGAAAAAATTTAAAATAGGTAGAATAAAAATGAAACTGTCCTCCACTATGTATCTGTAAATGATACCAAATAAACAATTTATTTCTGGCATCAAATAATCTGTTGTCACTCGCCAAAGTGAGTGAGATGAAAAATAAATGCAGAGAACACCAAAAAAAGAGGGCAAAAAAGCTAATTAAAAAAAAAATTCTTTCACTTGAAATAATTCAAGCTGTTAGCAGTAAATGAAGTAAAGAATTCAGAGAAAATATACATTTTAACTCCAGTGTCCCTATACAACAGCCAGCTGGGGGAATGCCAAATTTGTCTTCCTAGGAAACACTTCCCATCACAGTACAAGATGTTTTAAAAGAGGATAAAAAAATTTCTCTTGAGGATATTATACTGGGTTTATTTCCAAGGCTTAGCCCTGGCAAGAACAGGAGTGACAACACAGATACAGTCTTAGAAAGCATGCAGTATTTTCCTGTCCTTCTAGAATCAGCTGGAAATCAAGATGAGACAAAGGAATGAAAACAGAAACAAACACCCAAAATGCCTGGGAAGTGTGCAGGGGAACGGAAGAGGGGGAAAGGGTAACCTCATTTTCCCAAACATCTTGTAATTAGTATTCATTTATTCTTAGCAGTAACTTCCTGAGGTTTATTTGCTGTTGGCACGGGGAGAGGGGGCAATCATTCACTTAGTTGCTTCCCCGCAAGACCCACAATTAAGCGAAGAACCACTCAAAGTGAAAATGGATCTTGTCATTAACTCAAAACCTTAAACCTAATCAGATTAACTCCATTATCATAGAAAATGGAAACCAGAAGAGAGAATGGCACCCATAAAGGGATGATTTTTGTTACCCGTGCCTTTTATGCGGTAGTTGGTAAATGCTTTTACATAAGAAAGGATGGCTGGTAGAGTGTAACTTGAAGGACAGATGGTTAAAAAATGAACGTATTGGGGTTTTGTGGCAAGGTTTTGCTAGCGGGGGGGGGCTACAGGGGTGGCTTCTGTAAGAAGCTGCAGGAAGCTTCCTACATATCCAAAAGAACCAATGCCAGCCAGCTCCAAGACAGCAAGGTTGAGCCCATCAGCAACGGTGGTAGCACCTCGGGGATAACACAGTTAAGAAGGGTGAATAAACCCTGCATGACAGCAACAAGGAGAGAGGAGTGAAAGAAACAACTATGTAGAAAACACAGTCAGTGATGAAGGAGGGGGAAGAGGCGCTCCAGGCACTGGAGCAGAGATTCCCCTGCAGCCCGTGGTCGTCCATGGTTGAGCAGAGATCCACCTGCAGCCCATGGAGGACCTCACGTCGGAACAGGTGGATGCCCAAAGGAGGCTGTGAGCCCTTGGAGATCCCATGCTGAAGCAGGGTCCTGGCAGGATCTGTGGACCCATGGAGAGAGGATCCCACGCTGGAGCAGGTTTGCTGGCAGGACTTGTGGCCCCATGGGAGACCCAAGCTGGAGCAGCCTGTTCCTGAAGGACTGCACCCTGTGGAAGGGACCCATGCTGAAGCAGTTCATGAAGAACTGCTGCCTGTGGGAAGGACTCACTTTGGAGAAGTTAATGGAGGACTGTCTCCTGTGGGAGCGACCCCAGGCTGGAGCAGGGGAAGAGTGTCAGGAGTCCTCCCTCTGAGGAGGAAGGAGCGGCAGAGACAAGGTGTGATGAACTGACCACAACTCCCATTCTCCGTCTCCCTGCTCCGCTGTGGGGAAGGAGGGAGAGAAATTGGAAGTGGAGCTGAGCCTGGGAAGAAGGGAGGGGTTGGGGGAAGGTGTTTTCAAGATTTGGTTTCATTTCTCATTACCCTGCTCTGATTGGATTGGTAATAAATTAAACTAATTTCCCTAAGCTGAGTCTGTTTTGCCCGTGATGGTAATTGCCGAGTGATCTCCCTGTCCTTATCTCCACCCATGAGATTTTTGTTATATTTTCTCTCCCCTTGTCCAGCTGATGGGAGTGACAGAGCATCCAGCCAGGGTGAACCCACCACAGTGACTTCCATTAGACCTCTACAGAAAATAACAGCAGTAAACAGGAGAAAAAAAAAAAAAAAAAATTCAAAGATTAGGCTACTCGAGGTCCTCCCCCACGAATTAAACGGGGCCGTATGCAGCTTGCTCCGCCGGCAGCGGGGGTCTTACCTTCCTTCTGGCTGCCCGCAGCGCTCTGCTGCTGCAACAAGCTCTGGCTGTAGAGGGTGGGCAGCGCGGCGGCGGCGTACTGCTGGATTCCTGAGTAGGCCTGGGTGAGGGCGTCCATTGTGCCGGCCGTACCGTTCGTCAAGCCTGTCGCGCCGAGTCCTCCGTTCAGGGCCGCCATACCTGAGAGCATTTGAGCAACTTTACAAAAAACCCAACAATAGAGAAAAGAAATTGCACTTGTTCATTAGTGCTTTCCGAAAGTCGTTGGTATTTATAATGACACTGACGACGACGGCAGGGCATGCAGCTCGGGCACTTCACCAAATGGGACCGAAAACAAAGAAACACGACTTTGGCGCCAGGGTCACTTCAGCACAAGGGTTGCACAGTCAAAACGGACTCGCATGCAGCCTGCTACTGGCAAGAACTACAGCTGGGTGCTCCTGCTTAAAAAGCCTCTCTGCCCATCCTCCTTGACACCCATGCTTCTGCTGAGGGCATCCAGAGCTGGGAGGGTGGGACCTGTTTGACCTGCATCCTTGCAAGATGGCCACTGGGATAGCGCAGTCTGCGAGGAAACCCACCCTTTATGGCCAGGGTCTCTAGCAACAGGCCCTACCACACCGTCTCAGAAGCGTTTCATTTATACAGAATTAGCAGAGAACCGTGATTAACAGCAATTTTGAAACAACCCTCTGTAAAACTATGGGCTTCGCCCCTTAGGTTTGTGGTTGGAGGATGGACTGCAGTCCTTTGGGCTTCCACCCTTCTCCTCCAGTTAATCTAGCTACTCCAGAAGAGATGAACAGCAGCACATCTGGAGTGACCAGAAGTTCTTCCTCCAGACTAGGCATCTTTCACAAAGAAACAAAAGCCTTCAGTTCTAGCAATGTCTTTCTTGTCACTGGAAGCAGAGTCGCTTAATTATTTTTTCTTTAAAGCGATTCTACATCCTGATAAATAACAGATTAATTTAACTGGGATGACTGCCAAAGAGGAAATCTCAGACTGGATTGCTAGCTGTGGGGAAAATGGCATCCCTCATCCGTTCAAACAGTGTGGTCTACAAAAGAAATTTTACTGCTCTGACTTGATGATGGACAAATCCCTGGGCTACAGCGTCTCTCCGTTGCTTCTGTTCCTCATCATGGTTCCTAAATGAGCCACGTTGATAAGTTAGCACTTATTTTTTTCAGAAATCCCAGAAAATGCGTTGTTTCTGTTAGGGCTACAGTCTTTGTGGCAGTTGAAGGGGTAGCAGGGTTCAGAGCCCTGCTCATTGCTGGCACTTGTCAACAACCGGAACAGTAAGTGCTCACCAGGACTGAGGGTTAGGCCCTCACTGTGTGTTTTCTGTACAACTAGTTATCCCATGCTCCCCAGTTTTCAGGTGAACAGCTCACAAACATCTTAAAAGGGCTTAATCAGGCCCCTTGGGGTACAGCAGATCAGTCACCAGAAAAACGGGGCACCCAGAACCACCAGTGACCATTTCTTAGACATTGACTGTTGAGTGTTTCGCTTGGTAAAATGATGGGTGAAGTGGTGACTGGTGGACCCATATTAAGACCCAAAAGGTATGAACATTGAAAAGAAGGAAAGAGCTTAATTTCAGAGCAATAATAAAGGGTTATATGTAAATGGGAGAAAAGTGAGGAAATTAAGCAGAGGACACTTTATAGTGAATTAACAATGAAATCTATTAGACTGGGAAACAATCTTCAAGGAAAGTGGCATAAACCTTATCACATGAGTAATTTAGAGACAGAAAGAATACTGCAGGGAATTATCCTGCATTGACAGAGGAGGATAAAGATGCTGACCTACTAGTTTTCTTCCATCTCTTATGTAGATTTGAAAAGTGTATTCCTATGAGTCTCTGATAATCAGGACAATTGCTCAAGTGGCACCTTTTTGGCTCCACCAGAGTCTGTGCCAATTAAGAGAATTGTGCTGCATAAATTATACCTTTTGATATTACTATAATTTGTGTGACTAAACACTTGACAGAGATGTGATATTCTTAGCCTTTCCTTAATAAAATGTCTCGCACTTTAAAGATTTCTCTTCCCCTCCACCCCACTTCAGAGCATCACTGTATCCTGACAGTAGGCACTGCCTGCCACTACTTTGAACAAAAAGCCTCTGTCAGAGCACAGGAGAGCCAGGTATTTGTTGTATAATGGCTCCAGTTATAACACAAAAACTTGCAAACCAGGATGGCTTGTGAAGCAATATATCTAAAAGGCAGGAAAGCTTGGAAAATTAAGGTTCTTCTTCATCATTATCACCATCATCATCGTCATCACCACCATCATCATCATCTGATCCTGAGCCTGACCTCAACCTGCTCTGATGTTTTTGTACTTAGGTCTGTGTCATTGCCTGTATGGGTGTACACACACCACTGATTCAAGTAAAGGCTCCTGATAAAGCAGCTTGTATCTCTCCTTTTATTATAGCGTTCCAATAACTTGATAATAGAGGAAGCATTAGGATAACATGTTATCTTTCGTGAGTCATCAGCCTATTAGATAAACACGCTTTGTGTTGCGGTGGGCAGCACCCTCCCCCTTCTTTCACCCAGAATCAATAGCCCTTTCCCACGAAGTGATTTCAGATTAGCAAGCAGCCCAGCAGCCCCGGCTCACTGCCCTGCTTCTGGGAAGGGCGCTGCTAGTGCAGCACACGTGTCTAAGTACGCTTCCCTCCTGAGCAAAACAGACCCGCAGAAAGCTCTTGACATTTTTCCTATTCTTTCTTTTTACATTTTTATGAAATCTACAAGGTCCAGCTGCAATTACACATCTCTGCCATCTCTTTATTATCTCTACCAATGCACCTCAGTCTGATATTGAACTTTGGTCCCTTCCTCACTTCTGTGAAATAACCTTTTGGAGCCTTTCATCTACGGCCTTCCACTGTTTTGAGTTACTCTACATAAAACAGAAGTGACAATGCTTGGCAAGTCCAAAGGTCTCTTAAAGTGCTTTCCAAGCACCTTCAAATCTGTCACGAATAGTTTTATCTCCATTTTACAGATGTAAATATGGGGGCAGAAAGGCTAAGTGATTGCCCTGGGTTCACACACAAATATTGTGCCATAGCTGTCCAGTATCCTAAATCCATACTGTTTTTTCTTAATTGCAAAGAACCTCTTCCTCTCTCTTTACTAATTTTTCCTCATTATTCATAATTCTTTTATGTTAGTTGCATTATTTAAATCAATGTGCCCAAAGGAGACAGTCTAGTGTTTTGTCATTTAAGGTTTTAGATGCTTCAAGCACAACTGAGGGAAGACTGGGTGAATCCCCAAATGTGTGTACAACTGTTGCTAAACCCTTGGAGACAGTTAAACTTACCATATTCTGCTTTCTTTAATTTTTAAGGCCTCTAGACATCTTTCTACAATGCTCCTTTACAATGAGAGCACTATCAGTCTCCATAGCCCAGCTTCTTTTTAACGGACGCAGTCAGGATCCAAAAAACAGATAAAAGTCTCCCAGTTTGCTCAGCCTGGAAGAGATTCTCCTTGTGATTCTCACACACAGAGAAGGACATGGTTTCAACAGAATAGTACCTCTTCCAACATGTGTAAATCAATGCCCAAGCCCAGTGCCACCTTCTGATTAATTTTTAGGTTAAAGTCTGCTCGACTTGTGCTTTGGATCGCTCTTGTTAATTCCCCAATTAGAAGCACGTCACTCAATTCCAACTTATCTGCACAATCACTTCAGGAACCTCCATGACCAAATGGCATTTGGATGTTTTTACTGGAGTGCTTATGACCATGGCATAATGTGAAACATCAGAGTCATTGAACGTGAGGTTTCCTGAAGGCAAAATCCTGGGCAGGTTTGAGTGTGAACAACTGCATCAGACATGGTCACTAGGAAAAGCACTGGCTCGTCATTAAAACAGGCAGGGGAGGTTGTAATTTGAATGATGCTTCGCTCTCGTTAGCATAACAAGTACCTGAAATGGGTAATACATGTCACACTTTTGAGAGAAACAGTGCCACAGCACCAGTTGGTGGGGAAGCAGTTTCCCCTCTTTAGATCTCTCTCATACATAGACAGACATATCCACATACATTTTGTAAGTGCTATACACATACAGATATTCTAGGCACATACACTCTCTGCGTCCATAAAAACATCCATGAAGGAGATTTGGGACTGAAGCCACTGTTGGCACAAGACCACAGAAGTAATGGTGGCTCAAAACAAGCTGAAATTTGGTACTAGATTGTGAATACATCATTAATACTCCAATTGACACATGCAGATAAGTTTTCAAATATATCACCTCAAAATACTTGCTGAGAAAACGTAAACTTTTGCTTTTAGCCTAGTGAGAGGTGTTAAAAGAAGTGCAACAGGAGGGTTCCCACGCAAAGTCAAGAGCAAGGTGATTCATTCTTCCTCGGTCTTGATGAAGGGGACATTATCTTGGAGTGCTGCAGTGTGCCTGGGTTCTTAGCACTTGTGGGAGGGAAGGAGTGGGATGCCATACTCCACTCTTGGTATTGTGACTTCTTATAAACCAAGCAAAGCACAATAACTGTTTATCGGGAAAGGACATTTAATGATTGCTTACTTATGTCAGGGTAGCTCTCTTAGTACGAGAGCTCATGAGCAGAGATGTTAGCTTTTCATGCATGCCATTTTCAGTGGTTTGCTTTAATACTAATGTAATAATGAGAAAGGAAAACAACATCTGCCATTTTGGGACCTAATACTTACTTTTCTTAAGTTGTTCTTGAGTCATATTTACTATGACGTGGTTTGTGTGAAATATGCATGTCCTTGCCAGAAGCAAGACCTGTTTTACACAAGACCCCATGCAACCACTCAACATTGCTACATGGACATCCACTAGCCCCCTTCCTTCCCAGCTCCCAACAATGACAACCAGAGATCACAGAACAAAAAGGTCGAGTGAGCAGCCAAGTAACAGTGACAAAAAGGACATCATGCAGAGCACCAGAGTGAGCAAGAGATACTGAGGAGGACATCCATTCCTGGGGATACATTATGAAGGGTCATGGACTGGCAATAACCAAATAGATTCCTTGCATTGCAAAAGGAAATGCAAGGAGCAACAGCAGCTAAAAAAAAAAAAAAAAGGGAGGGGGGAAATGAAGCTGGACAAATCTCTTCCATTGCAGGCAAAGGTGAAGTCATCATGGCAGAAACAATAAAAAAAATAAATCCTTCTTCTTCAGGAAAATCTTGTCCAAGGCTAAAAAAAAGGAAGAATGTTCTAACAACTACCAGCATCTGCTTAGCTGGAGATGCCAGGGTTTGATTAAGATGTCAGAGGATAGATGTGCATGCTCTGGTATTACAGGTGACTGACTACATCATTCTCTTATACTTGCCAATTAAAAGCCAAAGACTTGCCTTCGTTTTTAAAGTATGTTGCTCTTGAGTCAGTTTTATAATTCCTACAGACTTTTTAAAGGGTCTACCTCCATGGCAAACATCTTTCTTAACACTACATTTCTGAGTGAGGTTTTGTACATGGGGATGATATATCTGTTGTCAGTCTCCCTAAATGAAAAAGGAGCCTCTCCTATAACATAGATAACCCAAATCCTTGGTGATGTTTCTTTTACCTTCCATATGTCCTGCAAGAAAAGCAGTCTTTATGCAGGGACCCAAGGGACTTCATTTTGCAGAGCAACCTATGTGAAACTAAAAGGCTCCAGAACTGCATACGTACCATGAATGGAACTAGATCAACTTGACCCCCTTATTTCGTATATAGATTAAAAATAATCATATAATTGCTTTACAATTGATAGCTTTTGTGGCATGATTATTGGGGAAGGCTGTCCACCACAGCAATAAATACTCACTGTTTACGGTACCTGCTAGTGCATTAATATTATTCAGTCCAACAGTGGCTCCAGCCAGTCCTTGGAGAGTACCCAGAGAAGTCAAAGAATTCATGGCCGCACCAGCTGTGGAATTAGCAGTTGATGCAGCCACTGAAAGGAAAAAAGAGCAAGGCAAAATTAAGGCCATATTTTCCTTTATTTTGATCACAAAACAGCTTACAATAATGCTGAGCAGAACAGTAGAGCTACTCGCAAGAAAAAGAAAAACAGCAAATGAGACCAATAGCCCAACTTTGTTCAAGATATTAATAGTATGATTGTTCATGGAAAGTGTTGATAAGCCTTGAACTGCAAAGACTGGATCCCAAAATTCAGCATTGTGTTATTATTTGCAAACATAATGCAGAAACAGTAAGTATGGGATCAGTCACTTTCTCAAAAGTTTGTCAATCAAACTGAGCATCCCAGGCTGACCAACTAACCAGGCTATTGAGATTTTGTCACATTTAAAATTCTGTCATTGAAGAAAGATAAAATTACTTTGTAATTTTATCATTCAACAGCTTTCTGTTCTGGGCCCCAAATGTTCTAAGAGAAATTTTAATTACTTAAAGTGAAACTCTATGCCATTATGGCTCTGCTTTAGGACACTCTATGAACATTATTTAAAGCCTTGAAGTTTACAAAAAGAAGAATGACCCGCCAAATACAAACTGTAACTACAATCCATTTTATTGCAGGCTTTTAGCCAGGCCTTTGTACAAAATTAGTCATGTATATCCACCCATAAATGATACTATATGCATCCCAAAAGCTCTGCCAGAAGGGAAGCTGAGGCTCAGGGGGAGAAAAGGTCCTTGCTGCTAAAATGCCAAAGGAATGATGAAGGCAGATGAGATGGATCCATCTAAACCACACACTTAGGAAGAGAAAGAGACTCACTCTCTTGTCATAGGAAAGTGATAAAGAACCTTAGAAAGAGCTATCATTTAGGACAGGCTGGATGAACTACAAAAACGTATCTCCCTCATAGAAGGATCTTGAATAAGCAGTGTAGATTAAACACTTAACTTACAGGTAGGTAAAGTTGTACCAGATGAATCACACTCATAAATGCTGTGGAAGCAATTAGGTTTTTAGCTTGTCTCCTGAGCCCTACTTTAGTGCATCAATCATAATGACTTCCTTTCTTTTCCTTTAAAAAGTTGCATTATCTTCTGAAAAGTGAGCATTTAAAGTCAGAGTTTTGTTGATAATTTACCAGAGGCACATCATGTCTACACCATGCTTTTTTGCTCCTATTCATTCCGTAGCAGTGAAATGGTTAAGATCGCTTTTATCTTGATGCTCTTTTGAGCTGTCAAATACATCAGATTACTCAGTGAACCCTCAAGAAAATGAAGTCTCAGCAACTGGCAGGATCCAGTAAGGAAAGCAGGCAACGTTTTTGCCCTGTGGGTAAAACTCAAAGCTCTAAGCTACAAATAACCCACTTTTACAACCTCAAGACCCACCAAAGAAAAGTCTTTGCACTCATGAGGCCTCAAAGTACAAAAGACTCTCCTGGTGTGGGTGAAGAGAGAGTTCTGGACTCTGTGAGGCATTCCTTGTCCCCACTTCTCTACCATCTGCAATGTTAACTTGAATAATTCTATATGTTGCAGATAGAAGCAGCTTTGATTATTCAATCTCTCTCCACAAAGCAATAAGAAGCCAATAATGTCTTTGATTTAAAAAAAGAGTAATAAAAAAAAAAACAACAAGTAAAAAACCACTTTTGTCAGATAATGTGGGCACCAACAGAGAAGACAGAGAAAAATCAAAGTGAATGAATGTCAGTGAATTCCCTGTGACCAACACTGCTGCATGTTTCTGCTCATGTTCATTAACAGATCATTTAAATGAAGCATATAAACCTCAGATCTGAAGAATCCAATTGGTTTTGACTGGGCTGAATTCCATCCATTTCTGTTTCAGAGGATTATTACCCTTTTCTCTTGAGGAAACACATATATTTAAGAAATGAGAGAAATGGGGGCTAGGAAGCTGCCTGAAAATTACATTAAAGCTCTTGGGGGCAAATAACTCCCGTGAATGAGAGCCATACACTTATGGATTGTCAACACATCTGTTGGAGAAGGCAGAAAAACCTGATTAAATCCTTCCCTTTTGCACAGCCCACAGAGTGAGTTGTGGTGGCTCTTATCATAGTCTCACACTATGCTCAAACACATGCTCCAGGGATGGCCAGTATCTGAGGCCAACATCTCTTTTCTTCTTTTATTCACATCAAGTTTCTCTATTCCATCAGACAAACACAGAGCAGGTGCCTTGGTAATTCTCCCATTTGAAGTTGCAACGCAGATTATCTAGTTTGCCTAAATAATGACTTGGCCTATAATCAATGTAAAATACTAGTTGGAGCACTGAAGCACCTCAGAAATCAACATTTTGTTGTGGCTATTTCTTCTGCTTAGCAGTGATCTGTCTCACGGATCTACTGGGATAATGCTTTTTCCTCTTTAGCTTATTATATCTTTGAGGAGAAAGAAACTGCACAAATTGTGTGGTTTCCATTATCTTATTGAACATGGGGTGAACAGAAATAAGGGAACTCCTTTTGTTAGGGCACTTGCAAAGGACAGATCCAGCACCTTGCTGGGTGAGGTCTCCTGAGAGACTCCACACTAGTTACCTCCTTCTCTTTGACTGAGACCTGCTCATATGCAATGAAGATGAAGACAGCGATAAGCTAAAATACTATCATCAAGGAGCCACAAAAGGTTCAACATATTGAGCGAGGTGAAAAATTCTCACAAAATGATGGATAAAAGCAACAGATGAAGCAATGGTATTCCTTGTCCCCAAAAAACTTAAAGGGAGTTGAAACAAAAGTTAGAAAGTCCTACAAGGCACTTGTGGATACTTAGGTCAGTTGAAAGTTTTTACCTCATGCACTCCCAGAACATGTTGAAATACATCTAAAGACAAGGACTACGTTTCTTCTGTCCTTTGTCTTTTTCTAGTTTCTTTCAACTAAAAGATTGTAACATATATCGAACCAAAGGGAAAAAAGAAAATCACGTGCTTCCTGAGAACGGTAGATGACTGCACTACTTTGGGGGAGCCTGTATAACTCTCTCACGTCAGCAAAGCTCTTGGGATCCACAACTGCTCAGAGTAATGGCAAAGGAAGTATAATTCACTGTCGGAATAGCGTTATTCTATATTTATGCCTTTTAGTTGTCCAGATGACAAAAATAGATTGTATACCTACAGAATTTATAAATTGGTTCTTACCAGCTTCACCTGCCACCAAATAAATTAAAAGAAAACATTTCACAACTCCCTCCATCCTCCACACCAGAATATTGCTGCTCTGAATCGAATCACTTCATCATGCTGCTAAATAAACAGTAGGCATCTGTCTCCAGGTACTTAGACAGCTTGATGTATGGCACTGCAACGCTGCTAGGAATTGCCCTCCTTGTGTTACTGGTGCACCAGCATTTAGTGCAACAGTGAGGAAAATCAAAACATACAAAAAAGTGCAAGTGATCGGGGTTTCCGGTGTCGCTTTGTATGGCACACCCTGTATTCATAACATTTGATGCATTATTTTTCTCTTTATACTGGGAATTTTATCCCTGCCTCCTTAAGACCTATATATATCATGGACTCCATATGTTTCTGGGGCAGCATTGAGTTGGCCAGTACTGAAGCTAGGGGGAGAGACTCAGCAGACTGGAGCTCCAGCCTGATGAATACGGGCTGAATATACAACAGTAGGTGAAGTACAGAGTTGCTTTTTACCAGCTACACCGATCATTCCCTCACAATGTTAAGCCCCGGATAAACATCAGAACACGATAGATAAGATTTTGTCTACTCAAAGGAACTCCTTCCTCTCTAACATCAGTTATTGGAATAAGCCGACAACTTTCTCAAAGAGGCTGTTGCTCAATTAGAGACTATTGGCAGGAGTTACAGGGTTGAATCCTTTGGCTGTTGTTGCAAGAGTTCAGACAAGATGTTCATCATATTCCCCACTGACCTTAAAAACCTATTAATATGTGAAAACAAAATCACAGCATCAGATAAAGAGGTCAGTTTAGACTTGTAAGAGTAAAGACTTGTCCTGTAACCTGTAGGACAATCTGCTCTGTTTCCTGTGGGTACACTGCGTGCTGGTCACCTGTTGTCTTCTCCATCCAGGCCACATACAGAACACTTCAGCATCTCCAACCGTGAAAGGTGAGAAGGTTAAAAATGTTTCTTTTACTATTAGAGACCTTACTATTTTCTTCTTCACTGAGCCGTCTATTCCCACATTTCTGTGTCAGTCTGTTAACCTTCCTCCTCTTTCTTCCAAACTTAACGCCACTTTAATAAACATCCAGAAAACTTCAAATAATACAAATAATATTATTAAGAGGCTGTGAAGTAGAGAAGGGCATTGCTGCAGCCTTGCCCCAATACAGCCCCAAATCACTCCCCACCCCAGCCATTTGATCATACTATGCTTCCTCCATTTAATTGATGATATTTTTTCTATCAGCTTCATTATGAATGAAGAGATTTGGCCGTTGGTTAATATGTTCTTTAACAGAGCTCTCGTTGATACAGAGAACATATTTTCATTTGGAGTTGTTGCTCTACACGGTAGATATTTGTGTTTAACTAGGAATGTTGCATTCATAGAGATTTTTAAGGCTGGAAGGAGCTGGCATTTTCAACTGTTCTCCTCAACACACTTATTCCTGCCTATAAAAGCTTATAGCACCTTTTAGGTCAGATTTTTTTTTAACAGAAATCTAAACTAGCAATAAGCCATTTCCCTTTTAATTTAAATAACATTTCAACACAATTCCTAAAAACTATGCCAGTCTCGAAAAACAACTGGTACTAGCATAGAAAATTTTGGCCATTCTTTTGGCTAGTTTATGTCCATAGAGTCATGATGATTTACGTCATCTGGATTTACATCAGCTGGAAAGCTGGATTCAGGATAACAGCATCTAGCACAGGCAATGATGTGTAAATATTTCTTTGGCTTTCCTGTGCACACTGTGGATGGGATTATTTTCCTCATCTTTGGCTGCCTCATTGTTAGTTTAAGCTAGTCTAGTCAAAATTATTCTTTTGGACTGTCTCTGAGGTTAAGAGACCTCCAACTCAAACCACCTACCTTTATATTTCTATCTCAGGATGGGATGAATTGGCCTCTGGAAGTGCCCCTGTTTCCACTGTTTGAGGTGGTGAACTCAAAGTAGATGTAGGCCATCCAGAGAGCAAATGTGTGGTAGTATGGATCCTGCCCTTCCTGTCAGCCACACGTTGTGGTGCAAGCCCGTGATCCAAAAGGGAGGGATCTGCTTTCATCCTGCCCGCAGAACCAATGCCGGACCATGCAAACTCAGGAGTTTGAATGTAATCACCGCAATCAAATCTCAGGCTCAGAGAATTGCCTGATGCTGGGCAGTTCTGAGCTGATCTGCAGAGGATGTGTGCTATTCTGCAAAGCACACCCTGTCAGAGAAAGGAGCCAGACAGCGGGGACCTACACAGTGTTGCAGTACAGGTCACACAAAGTCAGGTGGCCTCGCACAAAACCATGCAGGACGAGCTAAACTACTAGATGCTACTGATGTCTTTCCCAGTTCTGCTTCAAACTTCTCGCGCTGCCCTGGATAAAGCATTCACTATGTTTTTTTGCTGCAAAACAGGGCTAATTCTTCTTCCCAGTTGCTGGCTTGTCTCTTAGAAAGGCTTCTTGGAGGCACAGGCACATTCTTGTCATGCCTGTTTCCCTCCTACACCAAAGACCAAGAAGTGTCCTTGATAAGGGCACTAGAATACCTAGAATCCTATGTATTATTGAAGTAAGAAAACCATAGACCTATGTTTGTCTTTAGTAGAGCCTTGGGCAATTCCCAACCCTCTCATGTCTTAGGGCCAATTTATAAAATGAATCCTCTTCCCCAACAGAGGAGGTCAACTGGAGGGTCCAGAGAGGCTGCCTGAGCGCTTGGTGGTGAAACAAAGTACTAGATAAACACTCCCTCTCACTGCTCTGAATAAAATGACCTATTCAAATCACTCGTGTACTGCTATGATTTAGCAGAGAGACGGTTTGCAGAGTGTAGTCAACCCCATTCTTTCCTTAATTTTTTTGGTAAACATCTAATTAATAATGAACTCCCATGACTTCTCAGCATAGTCATATACCACAGAAAAAAGCAGTCTCTTGGAAACTCCACACCATATATGCTAACTTGGCACTATTTTTGGGGTGGTAATACAAAGGCTGTGCACTCTCGCCATTCCTCTTTGCCTTCTCCTGTTCCCTTCCTCCTCTTCCAACACTGGCACACTGTCTGGAAACGATACACAGTCACACTCCAGCCCTGGGACTAAGGTGTTAAGAGTATCAAAGGGGTATTTCAAAGAACTTAAGTGAAGTTTCTTTTTGGAACCATTATTTTGGTTTTAGGGCAGGACTGAAGGAGAGAATGGGCAAAGAAAAGCAAGGGCAGCTTTAGCTCTTTGCCTGCATGGAGGGTTGCTGTAGACCTTCACCCACCCCACCCATGTGAAGACAGCAGCTCATGTTTCTGGAGAAGAACCAGCTTTCTGGTGCTGCAGGGCTTCGGGGCAGCTCCAAGACTGGCTTAACTACGCTAGGTTTTTCCACATAGATATTCAAAACAGTAACTGTGTCATCCTTGCTGACAGCTTTCCTTTAGGCAGCTCTCAGTTCCACTCCACAATTGCCTGTCACTACCTAAGGCACGGCGCGACAGGAAGCTCAACGTTTGCTTTGGTTTCGGCTACCTGCTTATCTGCGTTCTGGTCACATCCTGCTTAGTCAGTTGTAGAGGATGCGCATGTGTTAAAAAGCAAACCACACCGCTCGGCTGTGAACCACAACTTTGTTCCTGTTATTTTACTTAATGGAGAGTTTAAATAACTCAGTGTTCAAAGCACTTATTTTTCTCCACTTAAGACGATATAGTAGTGCACCAGGGATCAATGTCACCCACAAATTTAACGTTCGGTACCGCTATGACTTTAAGCATGAGAAGTTGCAGAGAAAACAGGTTCTCTTTTGGGAGACACTCCTGTCAAATCTGTATTGGCAGTTGTCTGAGTCCAGAATCCTCTTTCTTGTACTGAATTTGGGTGTATTCCTCATTTTCTGCTGCCTTCCTGAGCTCACTGACTCCAAGGAGTAGATAAAATAGATCTGACTTAATCTGCTCCTGACTAATGGGTGCCATTCCGAGGGACGCAGACAGGCAGAGTTGGCCAACAGGAACCTTATGAAATTTAACAAGGTCAGATGCGAAGTTCTCCACCTGGGAAGGAATAATCCCTGTCAGTAACACAGGCTGGGGATGGATGGGCTGGGGAGGAACTCTGCTGAAAAGGACTGGGGGGATGGTCCTGGTGGGAGATGACCACAAGCCAGTAGCATGCCCTGGCAGAAAGGAAAGCCAACAGCATCCTGAGTTGTTGGAACAGGAGAAGAGCCAGGAGACCCAGGTGATTTTTCCTCTTTATTCAGCACTTGTTAGATCACATCTAAATACTAATCCAGATTTGGGCTTCTCGTTGTAAGGAAAACATTGATCAGCTGGAGGGAGTTGAGTGGAAGGCTAGCAAGATGGTCAGGAGCTGGAGCACTCATCCTGTAACAAGCCAGGCTTGTTCAGGCTGGAGAAGATATGGCTTCACGTGGACCTAAAGTAGCCTTCCAATACTTATGAGGAGGTCATCAGCTAGATAGAGCAGTAGTGCATGATGGGAAGATGAGAGGTAAACTGAAATAAGAGAGGTTCAGTCCAGATATAAGCAAAAGCATTTGTACCATGAGGACTATCAAGCACTGGAACAGATTACCCAGACTGCCCAGTCCCTGTCCTTGGAGATTTTCAAGACTTGACTGGATCAAGCACTGAGCAACCCAATCTCACCTCACACCTAACCCTGCTTCGAGCAGGGGCTTGGACTACAGACCTCCTGAGGGACCTTCCAACCTTGATTATTCTATGAACCTATGAAAAGTAGAACAGTGTAGTGGCAAAGTAGAAAAAAGTCAGGTAACACTGAGGCAGAGTGAAAGAAAGCTGAAGGATGAAGATGTGTTGGCAGAAAACCGAACAGGAGATCTGGCTTCTGTTCTTGGGTCTGTTTGCAGGAATAGTGGTTGACGCCGAGTGTGCCACTTAGTTCTTCCTGTGCTTCTGATTTTAGTCTGCCACAGCTATTTTGTGTGTAAAATTTCCAGGGCTAGACCTACATCTAACAAAAGGAGGTCCTTTAGATTTAGCAATGTGCAACAGAAAATAAAATCATAGTGGAATGGAAAGAAAGCATATAAAGAAATTATGCAAAGAGAGTAAATGCAGTAAGAAAATAAAAAATATTTTAATACTTCTTACATCTCCCCAGCCAGTGATGGAAAAAAAAAACACAACGAGTTGGGTAAAAAAGGAAAAGAAATATTAAACCCGAAGTAAAAATCTCTAATTTTAGCAAGTTGAATTTAAAATCTTTTGGGTAAACAGAATATTCCTTTGTCCCTTTGTTAGTACAAAAGGGATAATAAAGCTAAAAGACAACACTGGATTTAAGGATAATCAGATTAAGGCTGTGTTCCCTGTTTTTTTTCTAATCTGTAGTTGCAAAACCCAATGATATTTGGAACAATGTCTTGCAAACTGTATCTAAACAAGACGAACACCTGCTGGCCTGAGTGAAAGACTAAAGATATTGGACAAAATTTAGTTGTGTTGGACAAAGTCTATGCAAAGCTTCCAACTTTGGTCTGATTTACAACATCTTATTTTGGTTACGATAGTCTCTTAAACAGAGAAGAAAGGCACCCAACTGTAGGAGGTTCTTATGTAGCAGGGAATCTGGTGTTATGCAGATTCTGGCCAGATCTGATTTTAAATTTTTAAGGTCAATTGATTAAGGTGTATTCTCTTCATGTAGCACTAACAACAACTGATTGTTTTAAAGAGATGGAGGCCCCAAATCCTTCTCCTAAACTCACAAATTAAATGTCTCCTACGGAAAAGAGGAGTGATTCAAGTATAGTAATGATGAAGCTTATGAAATGAGGATTATAAACATGGGCGTGGGGGAGAAGTGGAGAAGTCAATCACACCACCCATGTGACATCGCTCTCAGGAATTTGCAGTTGCGTTTCTGTCTGAAATGAGTACACTCTACGGGCTCTGACTGCATAAGGAACATTTTAAAGGGGAAGAATAATTAAGCAATGACAGAGGCATCATCATTATTAGATAATCACAACCCAGGGGCATTAACAAACGTTGAGTGTCTCTAATCCCATGGGGTCTAATTATTCTGTGATAATAACCACACCTCCAAGTTTTAATTTATTCTTCTGGAGAGTCGGGAGGGGGAGGAAGTGGGGGAAAGGGGGCATTTTAATATTTTTGCTGAAAGAAGATGCAGTTGGCCTTTCAAAAGGGCTCATCAGTATTCTAATCTAAGTAGCATGTGTGATTGGCATTAAATTGTCTGCCCTTTACAGTGATCTCCAGCCAATCCGAGTACTCACCCTTGCACAAACCAGTGGTCTCCCAGTCACTAACACAGCACCAGCATGCACCAGCTCTGTTTCCTGGGGCAATTTATGGCAAAGGAGAGGTGGATTTTCCTAGTCTGGGGAGGTTAATTCTCCGTAAGGTACCCTGACAAACACATTACCACTCGGGGAGAGAGAGAAGTAAAAACTTGCTCATTTTCTGGTATCTTGGAAGTGTTGTCTGACATGTCAAAAAGGAAGATTCTGGTAAATTTAAGTGCTCTGCTTGTGCTTGGATAAAATAAAATAAAAGTGACAGACACACTCCAGGGAAAGACCACCAGAAAATCAAGAGAGCAAGAAAGAGTTGGGAGAAACAAGAATGACAATATAGAAAGACATCTACTAATATCACAGTCTTTCTCAAATAAGTCAGTGTCCCTCTACTTCTTCATTACTCACAGGTGAACAATTCCTGTGAAAGATTGTCCATATCTTCTTGGGGTATAGGAAAAGAGAAGTGCCAGTGAGGAAAGGAGGAAGGGAGAGCAGCATTCACTCAACATCTGGCTACTTCTGTGTGTTTGTGTGCAAGCATGTGCAAATGAGACTAAGCAAGACAGAGTGGGAGAGGAGGAGAGTCTTTCCCTATCCTTTCAGGCTGAAGCTAGCTGAAAACAGAAATATTTTACTAAGTCCTTTGAGTACATTCACTTACACAAGGAAAAAAAGAAAACATAGGGAGGTGAACCAATTCATTCCAATTCTTTGCAAATTCAGAAGCAGCCAACGTCTTCAAGCACTGGAGACTAATTTTACACTCATAAATCCATACTCTTCAGTTGTGCGTAGGTATTTGAGAGCTAAGGAAGTTCTGTGAGCTTGGGACAAATGAAAATAAGGGTCATTTATCTTGATCACTTATGTCATTTATATTATAGCCTAACTTGATATCTCTGATTGTCTTGAAATTACAGTGTCTACACCGAGGACCTTCCAGAGAAGTGCAAAGAAGGAGAAAAGAGAACATGTAAAAGTACTGCAGGTATGGCAGACAAACTTATCAGCTGTCTATTTTTGTAGCTTTCTAGTCTTATGTTCCATAAGTTTCGTCCAAAACTATTTATCCAACAGAAGGTATTTTAGGAAAGAAGGGTTTATTGAATGGGTGTATCTTTGTGGATCTAGAGTATTGTATTTAAGGGTTCATTTTCCTGTGAGATTATGAAGATGGAGAGACAGAGTAAAGAGCAAGTTAATATTCTGGGCCATTTCCACACTGATGCTTCTGTTTTGTTGAAATGTCTTGCTCAGTGAAGACCATCCAGCTCTAGTGTAAACTCCATGTCACATATCCTATTTCAACACTGTGCCTGCAACGCATCACGCGTTATCCCCAGCAGACCGCAGTGATAAATAGCTTTTGTTTTTGGGTGGAAAGCGCTTTAAAGAGAGGCTGGGGAAGAGAATGCTAGGGCACAGTGGACTGGCTTGGGTTAAACTTTATAGCTGCCCACTAGACATTTCCAACTGTAACTCAAACTGAAATCAAACCAAATTGAAACCCCATAATATGAAGAAAACAAAGAATAATTACTGAGCGTTTATGACTCTCTTTTACTCAGTGGGGCCAAGGGCTGTGGCCTGTGCTCATCGAAGCAGCACTGAGTTCACATCAAAACCAGAGCATTAGCATTTCTACAGGGAACTTCCAGCTGTGCTCTCATGTTTATTACTGCTATCTCACACTATTTGGAATGAGCTACTGTTCAAGGGCTCGTGCCCCGATGCCGAAATGACCTCCATGTGGAGCCACTTCAGCATACAACCACTTCTAAATCACTTTCCAAATAATTTCTGATCTAGAATCAATAGGGCTCTACTTGAGGCCAGGATCTCCTGCCTGGAGTACAGGTTCCTTCACACTGCCCCCAGTGTGCCTGCAACGTCTCTGACATACTTTCACCACTAAGCAATAATAAACAACAAGCAGTTGCATCTCTACATTAAAAAAGAGTGTGGATAGAGTTCAAGGCAAGCAATGCTTTTGTTGCAAGGAGTGCTAATTACATGCATATGTGGCAATTCAAATTCTAGTATATGGGAGAGGATGGCCTGATTCATCTTCATTTTCACCTCTCTAATATATCTGTCTCAAGATCATGTAAATAGTCCTTAGGAGGTGTTCCTCTTTCCATTGCTGCAAGATGTGCCTAAAAGATTTGTTTACTTCAGACACTTAGGAGTCCTACCCATGGTATTTTAGAATAGAGATGAGATAAACTATATCTTGAAAGTTTGAGTCTGTAGGTAAAGGAGTAATGAGTCCAGAAAGTGCCTGATAATAACTTCCATGGAAGAAGGGATTTTTAGTGGGGTGTACAAGCACAACCTTCGTGTAATAGCACACCACAAGATATAGTCATTCACCTCTGTTAGCTGTAGAACTCAAGGATTATCTTGTCTTATGTAAAATTACTCAGCCAGGTCCTTTGCAGGCCATTTGTAAAGTCATATGTAGATCAATGTGTTCTTTTTGTTCAGACTGCACATTTTTGTTCTGCAAACAGCAAAGGCAGCCAAGGGTTTGCAGTTGGAGATATTTTTGTTTGGCCAATGCATAAAATAAATCAGCGGCCTCACATTCAACCAACCAGCTCTTTTCAGACAACGCTGAAATAATTAGGTTAAAGAAATCATAAACTCTAATTCCTATTATGTTCCACAATTTATCCTGCCTTAGGAAAACAGACTCTTTGTATCCATGGACATATGCACAATTCTGCAGGGTTGAAGGAGCAGTGCTGGCAGTACTAAACCTTAAAAAGTTGAAAGCTCTTTCAAGTCCATGAGTTTTGCTATGATGTATATTATTTCTTGAATACTATGAACTCCAGCATTTTCTCCTCTTGGAATTTCTTGTAAGATATATAGCATATAAGCTCACATATCTACCTGTGTAGCCAAGCTGATAGTATCATGTTTCTTTAGTAGAAAACAACCCTGAATGAACTTGAAATAGTAATTCCAACAGAAAGAAAAATAGCTTTTTTTTACAAACTGGGATTCTTGAGGCTTGAAGTAGAGATTAAGAATGGGGTAGAGAGACATTTTCAAAATATAGTGTATTACAAAGCGTTATTTGTATACTGCAAGCAAAGTAAATCCTGAAATGTGCTAAGGCAATGGATTTAATACTTTAGGAAGATGATAATGTACTAATGTTTAAAAAACAAACATGTATCCTGTTGAATTAGATCCTACTAATCCACGGTTTAGCACTGTACACTGTTTCCTAAAAAAAACAACAAAAAAAACCCCAAAGAATTAACTAGCACAGAGCTTCATTGAAAAATATGCATGTGTTTCTGTCCTTCCGCATACAACTTTGGTATTTATGCAATTCTGAGGAAATAGCCGGAGATTTCCGTGCCAATAATTGACACATTGATAATGTCGATTCTAAAGAAGAGGCAAGGAGCTTTTGCAAAACATCTCTTTCTGCAGTTTTGGGGCTGCCTCACCCTTCTTCACTGACAGGTTCTGCCCACCCTGAGCCCAGTCATTTAGTAACTGAACTTCCCTCAGCGCCTTCAGGCTGAATTGATACCCACCTGTTTGGAAACCAATTTGCTAGGAGAATATACACAGACCTGCTACGTTTTAAGGGACAAATCTGCAAACAAGTCATTCCAGTTAATTGATGGCCTGTCTGCTGCCATCGGCGTCCTTCAGGTTATCGCTGGCTTGTTTCTTACAAATGAGGAGCCCAGGGAGAGCCAGCGCTGTTCCAGGGAGGCTCCGTGGGAATTCATCACCCTTCACCCCTCCTTTTACTGTACTGGGACTCTGGGAGATTTGTAGCCACAATTACTACTCTTCTCTTCTTTAGTCACTTAAGATATTTTGAAGCATTATTAAAAATACAAATATAGGTCAAAAACGCATGCACAGTTTCCTATTTTTGGCTCCAACTTGTGTTTGGATGCCTGTTTAAGGGTGACCTAATTATCAGATGGGCTTAGTACCAATGTATCTCTCCAAGAAGTAGCATAATCTCCGGGCACTAAGAGCAGTCAAAATCAATTCACTTATTTAGGAAACTAACCACAGACCCAGAAACTTAACACTATGTGGGTAAGCCCAGCTGAACACACGAGTTCAGAAATACAATTCTCCTTACAAATCTCCTTGAACTAGGCAGCCAAGTGACAGGCACCAGGTGGGGGCCATGCTAGGGCAACATTTTCTTCCATGGCTTCCTTGCAAACACATACTTATACAAAATTGGTGCTGAGACCAGGGTTAAGGCATTGGACTGCTCTGTAGTCAGAGCACTAAGATAATTGTGCTAATAACCTAAGTAGATTTAAATATTAAATTGAAAATCATACACTTGGGTTGTTTAAGCATCCATACAGGGTATGTGTACTGCACGCATACTCTATCTATAAACCTTTGTTTAAGATACATGTTATATTTATCAACTGTATCTTGATGCTAAAAATAATGAACATTATGCTAGGGGAGTTTCCGATGTAGTGCAAAACTAATAAAGCTTATTTTAAATGATTTTATAATAATGATGCCTGATTTTAAATTATTTTATAATAATGGAACCTGCATTAATTCCACATGAAATGGTACAAAAATAATCAATTTGTACTACACGAAGAGTGCCACTCTGCATTTTAAACCGATCTTTTCCAACATGAAAATCTACCTCAATTCATTCTTTAGCAAACTGCCAGACCTTCCTACACACCTACTGGTAAGGTTATTTTTGGATCATCCTGGAAGCAAATCACAGCTATCTCAGTGGGTGTACTGGCCTCTAACAAAATGTCACGGTGGCAGACTTGCACCACTGATTGGAGAAAAACGTATTGTACTGAAGTGAACAAAAAGAAAATCTTCTAAGAATGATTATTTGAACATTCTTCACCGCTTCTCAGCTGAAGCATCTTGTATATTCTATAAAATCTCTAACATTTCAACAATTGTGTTCACAACATGAATACCTTCAACTAACAAAGACAATCTTCATGCTATATTAGGGGGTAGAGAAAATAATGAACCACAGACGCTAAGTATAATGTTCTGCTTTTAGCAGGGGTAAAGGGTGAATTAATTCTTACAGGACAGACACTGCAAGGATTTTTTTTCTCTTTTTCAGTTTATTCTATACTTAACAGACTTCTTTTTAGGGGGTTGCTATTCGTCAATGTCAGCATCTGTCTGAAAATGAGTATTTTTAGACCTTTGTACTTAGGAGAGCTTTTCTTCAACATAAGAGTTAATGGCTGAATTCTGATATAATATGCCAAAAGCTGGGCTGGATTTTAAGAGGTTGTTAAAGAAAAAAGTCTTACTTTCTACACTGACAGTATTTTTTTTTTCAGAAAGATTTCTTCCTAGGTTTACACAGCAGATAAACCTGAAGAGCTTTTTTACCGAAGCATGAATAGCTAGTTCAGCTGTGTGAATAAATAATAGTTTAGAGAATCAAATAATCATGAAAATGTCACGGAAAATCAAGGCTCCCATGTCTGAAACTGAATTAGCTTCTGGTTTAGCAATCCTATCCCCCCACAGCTCAGAAGTTATATTGTGTATGTTTATGCAGATAAATTTGGATGTATAATTAGATGTTTTGTCTCTTCATTTGCACACAGAAGGGCTTTCCTACTGGTTACTGAAAAAACATTTATGCATGAATTTTAAGATACAAAATTGAAATGAGCTCACAGAGGCTGTGAAATCTCCATCCTTGGAGATATTCAAACCTCGACTGGACATGGCCTTCACCATGCTCTGTGTGGTCCTGTTGCAAGCAGGAGACTGGAGTGGGGACCTTGGGAAGCATCTACCAGCCTACATGATTCTGAGACTCTAGAATTTTGGCATTAAACAATAATAATCCGTGCAGTGATGGAAAAGGGGAAGATGAAAAAGTAAGATGGTGTCTGAACCCCAACTTCCATATCCTTCCTGTGAGTACAAAATGTTTTTCTGCCATTGTTTAATATCAGTTTGCAAAAAGATCAGGAGCTTCATAACTCCTGATATCAGGAAATGTTTTACAGCGCAATGTCAACCTTGTAGCTCCCAGGACAGTCAGAATAAACACTATCATCCTTGGGAAAATTAGGGTAGCGGGTCAACTGAGGCAAATTAAATGTCAGACAGTGTTACAGGCAGATACTCTGATCCTGAGCTTGCATGTCCCTCCTTCATATCCACCTCCAGGACTTCCCACCATCCACTGAATTAACCACAAATCTCTGTAGGCTCTGGAATAGCAACCTCCCTGTGAGCAATTTGCTAGTCGATCCATTTGGAGGACATGAAAAGGACAGTTTTGAGCAGAGGACAAGGCTCCTGATGCACAGCTGAGATTCATCCTGCCTAAATTGAGAAATTTACAGTATTGATACCTACACCTGAGGTAGTGCCTCCAAAATCCCTTCCCAGTTAATGGGAAATGCCAACTTCCAGGGCCCCACCAAAAAGGAGTTTAGCTCAGACAACCTGGAGTCAGGTAAAAGCTACCTCTGCCCAAATCCTTATGTTATGAAATACTATAGGGTACCTGCCTTTAAAACAGGAAAGTATTCTAAGCGAGTGAAATGAAAAGAAAGTGAAGAATTAATTAACTAAATAGAGGTGATTAAAGTAAATAAAGGAAACAATTATCATATCAAAATAAAAGACAAGAAAGATGATTAAATGAGTCTTCAAAAGACCCGTGAGAAACTCATGAAAGACATAATATGCATTTACCTGGTTTTTATTCTTTCATGATTTCATTTTCATTTTTATTCACTACCATCTGATAATTGCAAGAAACAGTTACTTTAACCATGGGCAATTTAAACCATTTTAATTTTTTTTTCCAGGGCCAAGAGACAAAAGAACCTATTTATTGCCTGAGGGGATTTTTACTAAAATGAAAGCTTAATCTTTCATGTTTTTTTAAGCAAAGGCTTTTAAAAAATCATTTCTAACAATGCTGTAGGGAGAGACTTCCATGGGTATGCAAAATTGAAATTATAAATTTACAATTATAAAAAAATTAATAGTTTGGGGGATTGCATTGTCTCTGTTCTTTCTGAATGAATACTGTTTCAAGCCTAAGAGAAAGTATTTAGCACATAGAGGAGAATAAGTGTCCTTAGACTCTCTTGCAGTCAAAGCTATTTAGTAAGAATTTATGAAGGAAAGATCATCGGAGTTTAATTTGTTTGGAAATACGTGATTGCATAAACCTTGAAAGAGGACTTTCATACAGATTGAACAGCCGCTACTAAATGCTGAATATTTTTCTCTTCTTTTTGAATATATTGCAATTACAAGCCAGCAGCAAAACTTGACATCCTCAAATATCAGATGCCCTCAAATATCAGATGTTCCTGACTTCCCAGCCTGTTTTCCTGTGTTGCCTATGCAGCAAAGTTGGTCTGACTACCATCCCCTCCATAATACCTTGATGCACCGAAGGTTGCTAAACCTTATCTACGTAAAATTATGACATGATTTATGTGGCTGCCATGGTTTAAGGCATATTAGAAGTACATGCTCATGCCCACCCCTGTTCTGTGCTTTAACAGAATCAAGAAAAGGATTAAATTTAAACATGTACCTTTGCACTCCTAGATTTGGGCAGTTTTCTGAACTGAGAAATATTAATTTAATGCATTATCTGGAGAGACACAAACATTTCTTCCTGGGCTTAGTGCAGGCTTTGAAATCAGACAAAATACTTTACACTTATGAAACACAACAAACTGAAGTGTACTATTAAAAGAAAACTAGACCAAAAAAATACCCTCAAGGCTTCCAAATATCCACACGTTGAAAGGCAGATTTAAATGTTTTCTGCCAACATATTTCAAGTTTTAATGGAAATACTTTGAGCTACTATGAAAAGCTTTATCGAACTAAATTCATTTTCCATAGAGCAGAGAAGAATCATTGAAGATATTATTCAGGTTTACAAAATATTTAATAGGGTGGAGAATGTGGAACCAGATAAGAAAGGTTAAACTGAAGGACATTTTAATAAGGCTTGATTTTAGGTTGGTTGTGCACATAAATAGGTCGATGGACCTATTAAATATAGACTTTCTCTTTGACACACCGAGCTATCTAATATTAGAAACACTTGTGTACAGCTACTACCTGTAAGACTTTCAAAGGCAATTGTCTACACTATTTCAAAGGCTGAATGTCTAGAATTTTTTGAAAATAACACATCTTCAATGTGTTAGCCAAAATAATTAATCTGTTTGGAAACACCTTGGTAGCTGCTCTACAATACCACCCCCCAAGCAATATTAAGCTCTAGTTATCCCAAAGAAGTATCTGCCCAGCACCTTTCTAACCACATGCCTCTGCAGACTTGGACATCAGATGAAGACACCTTCCAGGAACTCAAGAAGCCTTGAGACCAGGTCAGAAGAGGAAACTGCAAGTCAGGGAGGCTGGATAAGAAGATTGTGTTGAAGAGGGAGAAAGGAAAATGTGGACCTTAAGGATGAATCTGGGTCCTGTGCTAAAATGGCAAGACAAAGAGCACAATGGAAACGTGCTGCTGCCTGGGGTTCTGGTGCCACTTTGCTGCAGAGCAGCAACGATAAGGAAAGCTCATTTCCAGCCCCTCTGCACTGCAGTGCAGTACGTTGAGTTGTCCTGAGATGTCTTGCCAGTACGGCTCAAGAAATGCTGAGCGTGCTTTGGCGGGACAGGCTACTCAGATATTTAGCAGCTAAACTGCAGAGATATTGCAGAGCGTGCATGAAACGCAACATTTCCGCTTCTATAAACGGGTGACATTTAGACAGGAGTAGTGCAGAAGCACTGACACCGAGGCTAGCCTTTAGCAAAGCATTAAGCCCCAGCTCCAGGACAGAGGGAAGAGATTGCTCAGGTTTAAAAAAAAAAAAAATTCTCAGCAAGCCAAAATTATTTTCACCCAACCTGCTTCTCCGAGATGTTGCGAATGAGTAATATTTTTAGGTTGAGATGAGGCTCACACCAGAAACAGGGAACTGCTGCACAAGCTTAGTATTAGCCAAGCTGCCTTCCATTTAACCTCTCCCCCAAACAAACAATAAAACTGTAATATAACGGGAAGCGTTGGCCAGCTTTAACACCCGGCACCGCACTCAGTCCCAGCTCTATTGTGCAGTGAAGACTGTTTTCCTTACTGATGAGCTCAAACCGTCTGCCATGAATTACTTTTTCATGGGGAATAAATACACACTTAAACAAGATTAAACACAAATGTTCTTTAGTGGTGTCTAAAATAATATGAATGTTTTTTAAAACAGCAATAAACACACTTCACGATGCAAATAATTACACCCTGCAGCCTTTATGTAAAGATAAACGGCCGGATTCTTGACTCAGCTACATCACTGTAAATCCAGAGTAACTACACTGAATCAACATCTCTCTCTGTGGATTCTGGAGATGCTGAAGTGCTACTGAACTCTGGATTTGCCCTGATTTCTCTCTAGGGTCTTGCAGACATTGGACAAGCATGGCTGAAAGTCTACATGGTGGTCATGCAGGTACCACTACCTCTTATCGTGGCCCTTATTCCCCCATAAATTTGTTTTCTGCTTAGTGTAATAAAGTCAGAACCTGGCTGTGTTATTCTTTGTGCATCTGATATCACTTCTGGAACTGTATTCTTGATTTGGACCAGAAGAAAGCTCTACTGAGGCTACAGCAAGAAAAAGAGAAGGATAAAAAGAGAGAAGGACTTCACAAAAATTTCACGATGGGTGAAGGCAATATGTGCACGATGTGCTGGGAACCAAAGATCAGTCTCTCAGAGATTAAAAAGAACCAGCTCAGTTGATCTTTCTGTAAGATGCAAAGGATTGGCTTGTGTGCTGAACTTTTTCTGAGAAGTATAATTTAGCTTAAGTTTCCTGTGCAACTGTAATTTTCATGTAGTTTTGTATGATGGGTCCATTAGGCTTTAATGGCCCCTGAAATGAGTCTGGAAAGGTGAACATGCCCATGTTGGATCACTTGAAAAATTAGTTACTTGCTTAAAAATAACACCAACAAAAAAGGTATTCAGCTATTAAAAGGGTCTTCAGGATTTATATGGGCACAGAACTTAGACACAACCTGGAATCACTGTTTTAACTGTCATCTTCCAGTTAATTCTCCTGTTTGTACTTTGAAAGCAAACACTCTGCTCTTACCGGGACTTGTGAGGGCTCCCAGAGCACCAGTCGTTGTGGAGAGAGGATTTGCATTGGTGGTGGTAGCTGAGGTTTGGGCGGCGGCTGCTGCGGCTGCTAAAGTTGCCAAATTCTGTAATTGTAAAGCGTTCATGCCTGTGTGGAGAAGCAAAAGGGTTAATTAAAACGTGTAATTAAAAAAAAAAAAAAAAAGAAAGCTATTTTCAATGGACACGGAGCATGGGATGTACCTTGCCAAGGGATTCAATTCTTCTTTTCATTCCCATCTATAATCTGGGAACCGCCTCTTACAGTCCCCAGGTAGCATCTCTCACCTCTCTACCTTGGAGCTGAGAGAATACAGCAAAGGCACCAGCCTATCGTTCAGGAAAATTAAACCTGCTTTCTGCCTCTTCTATAACGGAAGTGTAGAATTAAAAGTCATTTAAACTCTGCGTGAAGCCCAGGCACAATACTATTTCCTGACACAACAGGGGGTGTAAGGAAGATAACTGACGTTGAAAACACATTCAGGACAGGGTCATGTAATTGGGATGAATACATTTTGTTTCCTGCGTCTCCTCTGAATCTATCTACTAAGCTACACCATGCAGTAGCCAAAAATTGTGCTGATTTTCCTTTTGATGGTTCATTTCAAAAAAACACATGTGAACTAAGAACATCAAATTAGTATCAGTCTGATCACAGAGCCATCACCGAGGGAGGGACTTTCAGGCCAAAAGGTTTGGACTGTGGTATCAAGTTTACTCAGTCATCTCTCACTTAACTATTTCAGAAGATGTGGGGGAGGAGAGGTCAATGAGGACCTTCAAGAAATGGATGCATTTAAATAGTAAATTTCAAATTTTGGTAGGAAGTTTCAATTTAGATGGCAAGTAAAAAAGGACAAATAATAAATAGAATTTATGTGAAATAGAAAAAAAAAAGATGATTAAAGAACAGCAAACGGCATTCATTTGACTTAAATCAGAGTGACAGGAGTCTGCCTCTCCAGAAACCTTCAAAAGTACCTACCTGTTGCCTTGGACTAGACAAAGCACTTTCTAAGATGAACTGCTTCAGTAAGAGACTAAAATGCAGACACAAGTTAGGTGCTAGCATTAACCAGCCTGGATCCTTCTCAGGATCCTCTGAATAAGATACATCTGTCCACAGGGGGATGTTCAGACTGAGTATCTACATACAGATATGAGAGAGAGATGGTTTGGATGCCAGAGAGAGATCATCCTTTTTGGTTTGGACACATGAGGGAGATCTCTGCATGCTGCTTGAGCCCTCAACAGAATTGGCAACGTGCATAAACCCAAAATACTAAAAGAATTTAATTATGTTCTTGTAGTCCTGACAACAGAAGTACTCACAAAAGGTCAGGTGGTAGGAAGAGCAATACCATTTTTTAGACCAAGTGGTAGAGCTGGGAAGAATGCATGAATTTTGAGGAACACCCAAAGAAGAGCCTGAGTGCCTGGAAACGTGTCCATTTTTTTCTGAATGTTAATCTCTCTAACAAGAGATATTACTTCTTGCTGAAAAGTTTGTTGCTCAAACCAGGGAAAGTTAATAACAACTTGGAGAAGATGAAAAAAAAAAGAGGTTAAACACAATACTTTGTAAGTATGTTTGAAAAGAAAAAGAAATGCAATGAAGGAGAGCTATTTTCTAGGAATTGAGAACTCCTGCATTCATGGAGAGTGATATTACTTTCAAATGCATATTTTGCAGACTCAGGCTGGTACCATCAATGAGCCCCATAAAGAAGTATTCTCACTGTCCCAGAATCAGGCATTCTGAGATGAACCTTGATATAAGTATCTGTGAATAAATCCCCAAATTTAAATGCAGCATATTCCAACAGGCAGGACACGTCTCAGGTGAGCACCTAGCATGGTGGAAGTTCTAACTTCTATGCCTCAGTCCAATGCCCAAAGACAACTCAAGTGCTGGTGTTTCTGAGAACATGACACAATGACAATGTTAGGAGTAAAGTTTTAGTTGATCCATGATCCACCACTTTGTAGTCTGGAATCTGCACAACACACTTGAAGGAATTTTGTGACCAAAAAAGCTCTTTCAGGTTTCTTTTGAAGACTAATGACCATCTTAAAAAATAAGTCTTTTCTTAAACCCTACCAACACAAACTATTTTTCAAGGTCCAATAAAGCTATCCTAGTCACAAGTCATTGTTAACCTAGACAATTAAGTGTAACTACTAAATAAAGTAAGTGATCATGGGTCATTGTTGCAATTTGGTCAATCTTCTAAACCAGCTCTCACAAAGTTAAGTGCTTAAAATACAAAGATAACTCTGAAATGGCAAAACTGTACCTTAGTTACACAGACCTATTATAAATTCTAAAGGATTATATATTGGATACCCAAATGAATAGAATAAAATTGCTTAAAACATCTCAAATTTTGAACAAAGTCATCTTCTAGAGTAAGAAAAGTTGACTGAATATTTTAAAAACCTTCTATTTTTGCTATCAGTCTATAGCTAAGTTTTGGAAGCAGCATCATATGGACAAATAAATTTCTGAAAGCAGAGATGGTAAGGAAATTCACAGCGGTATTCAAATCCTATCTTGGGTTTAACTTGAGAACTTTTCAATCAAAAAGCACAATTCAGACAGAAATTCAGATATGCAAGCATAATTTTAATTTTTTTTTAATTACTCAGTTGACCTACTTGCTTGCCTCAGGTGTAAATTTTTTTTAAATCCATTAAAAAATCCTGTTTCTTTGATAGTGAGATTCTGCATATTATTTCAAACAAGATTTTAGAGATGGAGAAGACTTGAGCCGGAGTCCAGCTCTTCGCAAACAAAGCAGGCAGTGGTTCTCAAAATGAGATATGGAATCCACTTTCATCCTGGGTTGGTATTTGGTCCTCAAATATTATTTACCTTCCTCTTTCATAGGAAGTATAAGTAATTCAGCAAAGAATATCCAGCAAACATTGCTGGTCTTCACTAAAGGCCATATTTCGTGCCATTCTGTAGCAGAGATTTGGGAAAGCAGTGGGTTGCTCTCCACCACGGCAGCAAGGTTTTTTATCACCCACTGGTTAGTGGGTGATAGAAATTTTTCATTCTATTCATCGAAAGGATCAGTCATAATCAGCTTATATTTCTTCTATGGGGAGGCTTCCACTTCAGACTTTTAAACAGCACAGACGGCAGGATTAACTAATAGTGAACAAATGCAGAACGGTCCTGGAGAAGAGACTGCAAAATAGCATCACCGAGATGAAATCCCACATACTTCTGGAAAACATGTGGACTTTTCTCCAAACTTCAGTTGAGACACAAATGGATTTCAGAGCAATTTAATACCGCTTTTTCTATTGCATTTTATGTGCCCGGCTCTGCAGAAGGCTATGAGCACAGAGGGCCATGAAGCTGGAAGGCAGCACACACGCACTCCGCGGCGCTCAAGGAAAAGTACGGGGCAGGGGAGACAAGGTCAACAGGCGGTGGAACAAACAACTGCTCTCTCCGGGCTCACGAACCGCGGCTGCGCCTGCGTGGATGCAAAACAAACACCAGCGCTGCCTCATCCCACAGCAACATTTTTTTAATAGTGGGACATTTCCTGTGGAAGCACAAGAGGAACCCATCAACTTGATGAAAGAGTTTCAATGCCAAAAAAAAAAAAAAAAAAAGAAAAGATTAAGAAACAAGAGCTAGGCGATGATGAAGTCGCCTCCCCACCCAGTCCGTTTGACCGTAGAAGGTGACTAAAGGACACTGGCCACAAACCAGCTCTGCAGATGTTGCAGGGTGTCAGCTTCAGTGCCTTCAGGAAAAAAAGACTGCTTGCTGTTGTCACACACGCGTAAGAGAAAGAAAGTAAAGAACCCCGTTGAACTGAGCACCCGAATGTGACTGTCAGCGAGGTCTCCTGGCACACACCATCACCCAGCACGGTCTAGAGCTGACTGTGTCAACAGGTTTAACACTTAATATGCAGCCTCTTTAGGATCCTCTGCCTGCTCAAACATATCCAAAATAAGCCTTGTCATCACTCTTTCACATTCCCCAGGCATTTTACCGTCTCTGCTCCCTCTTTACTGGTTTCTCCCATCAACTTGTCAAGCGCATCAACATCTCACTTGCTAGGACACACTTGGAAGAGGAAACCAAATGCTCTCAAGTCCCAGACCCAGAAAGTACTTTGCTTTCAAATGGGGATTTTTGGTTCAATTGAATTTCAGCCAAGGTATAGTTCTGTGGGACTAATCTGCTCTCTCATTCTCTCCCCTTTCGCACACTGTCTTCACACAGTTCACATCCTGCAGCTTTTTCAAACCGGTCCCAAATCCCGCAACAGAGCTGGACCGCAAATGAGGAGATCGTTTTTATTTGAAAGTGCTGCTCACTCAGCAAATGCGCCTCTCTCTGAAGAAATGCAAATTGCTTAACACTGAAGAACAGCCTCATAGGCAGAGCTGCACATGAAAAATAAAATCCCCCTGTAGGGGAAAAAAAAAACCCACCAACTTCTGGGTAAGGAATAACTCTTGATCTTCATGATGGAGACGATGTTGGGAATTAAAGGGAAATGATTAAAAAAAACAGAATCACAATACAGTTTGATTCCATTTTTAATAACATGTATTTACCAATGTGCTATCAGCTTGGCAAATATTCAAGATTGCAGGGAAATTTAACTTTCATTTTGTTATTTGGCAGATTAAAAAAACAATTAAATTATGTACAAAACAGATGCACAGTATGCCTTGCTTGAAACTTAAGATTTAAAAAAAAATTATTTATAAGGATAGGGGCATGAAAATTTAATTTAATGTTCACCTTAGGTAATTTTGTGTCTTATTGTTCACAGCAATTACCATAAATCTACATATCAATAAGCGAGAACAGATGTCAGTTGTTACAAGTGCTTGCCAATCAGGCCTGTTAAAAAGTGACAGATGGGTGGTGATAGAACATTCTCATAAGGCCTATTAGCACATTCGCAGGAAATTTTTGTAGTGCTGCACAGTCACAGATGCAGTTCTGTGAAAACACGGGGAAATTTGAGAGCACGAGATTTACATTTTACAACTTCTTGTGCTGCCTCCGTTGCAAACTTTCATACAATGAAGCAATTTGCCTCGTTTCAGTCACCACAGCTTTTCTCCTGTGATAACTTGTAAATTCGGAATTACTGGGTATTTGTAGAGGAGGCAACAGAGTCACGAGCCGTTCCTGAAGACTTTTTAGGCCCCATCAGCTCTTGGGTTTCCGAAACCATAACAAAATCATATTAGGAAATAGTTGAGATTCGCTAGCTGAACAAATTCTTAATAAAGGAAGGCACTGGTTACATTTTAGTGACAATATATGTATGGAGAATATCAAAGTCAGTGGTGATTATCAGAGCCATATCTGGATAGCTCATAAGCAGTTCCCATTAACTTGACTTCCTTTTCTTTGGAAATTTTATCCTTCCCAATTATTAGGATTTATTCCTTCTGAATTAAATTCTGACTGACTGCACCTCAAAAATTGTGGATTAAGGTAAAATTTATCTTCTCCAGGCCAAAAAGCAACTATTTGCTAACACTGACATCAGCCATTCTCAATGAGTGTGATATTATTCCAGCAATACTCTAAGAATAAAGGAGACAGGAGACCTGAGCGCTACATCCATGAAACCATATATACTCTGTGCCTACCTTTAGGAAAGCCGCTTATCGGAACAGTGCTTAAGGTACCCTGACCATATAGTGTTTGATTTAGCAAAGCCTTAAAACAACTTGTAAGTCCGCATTTGATTTTGACCTGCTTTTTAAGAGTACGTGCTTAAATCCAGCTGCAAGTTAGAGTTACTAGTTGACTCGCGTAGGATTTCAGCACATTTTCAAGTTACGCATGCTCTAAACACGCTCCTGGCAAGAAATACGCTTTTCTCAATTGAAGCTTCCCCAGACCTAGTGGGGAAGATTCATCTAATCTAACTTTATCTGAATAAAAGTTACTTGCCCAGGCTTTTGCTATAGTCAGAGAGTGAGTGGATGATTCATCCAGTGCTAAAATAGACAGATTAACCCCAGCCCTTGGTAGGATGAATTACAGCCTGGGAGTGACTTCATTGACATCGCAGGGAGACCAGGTGCCTAATTTCCAAATTGCTGAGGTTCAGTGGGATGAATTACGCCCACAGAGGGACGGAGGCAATGAAAAGCCCCTCTCTCTCCTTTTGCCATCCACGGAATGCCCAGCCAGAGCTACAGATCTTGTGTCCGGACTCGGCCAGACTTCTACATCATGCACTTTTACCCCCTGACTAAGCACGTCATGTAAACTGCCGAGCACTGGTTTTCCTCTCAAGGTTCTTCTCCTTCTCCTATGAGCAGGAGCAACACGTGGATTGAGAACAGGCTCACTTGCTTTAAATTCCGCCTCTCCAAAAAATGCTAAATGGAGTTGTTTAATTTATTAGCTCACAAAAGCCCCAAAACTAATTGTATGGGTTAAATTAAATAGGACTTTCAATGGAATTACTGTTACAAAAGCTCAATGTTTTTAGTCCCTGAGGTCAACATTTTCAAAACTGGTAGTTATCTGTGAGAAACAGCTATCTCCCTCGAGCTGGAAACAGTTTCTCAGTGACCTTTCCTTTTAATACAATATCCCCAAAGAGGTCATCGCAGGAGAAGCCCTCCTTCAGTGTGGCTTTGCTGGAATGAAGCCACCAAAGAGTCAGAGGATATAAAGGATCCTTGGGCCAATGCAAAAGTATAGAGCTTTTGTGCAGATGGTCCTGGCTTCCAACCGGTCCCTCCAGATCCACTGAGCCAATCCAACAATTAGAGGAAAATATTCAGAAAGCAGAACCTTGCAGAGTTTCTCTCACCCATCTGCTCCTACAGACTCTGCAACAGGAGGAAATCTGGCTTGGGTAACAGAAGAAGGGTGAAATGGATTGAACAGGGCTCAGAAAGGGCCAGAAGTTCAACCCAAAGAGCAACCAAACTGTGAGAGAGTTCAAAAAGGACTGGAAAAAACTTCATATATTGGAAAAATATAAAAAGTCCCAGCTGTAGAGGGTTTAGGGATCTGAAAGCCAAAGCAAGAAAAGCCAAAAGCATGGTTTCTTCTCCTGCTTGAGTCCAGAAAGCAAAATCAGCTGTCTGTTCAATGAAATTAAGAGTCCCTTTGTGTCTTTTATGAGTACTGAACATGTTTATATGTCCTGAATGGTCACATATATAGAAATATTTCTTTATGAGCAAATATTTATTCCTGCCCAAACACTTTACATTAATGGACAATAGAAAATCTTCATAGATTGTGTATTGTTGAACATTTTAATTTCTTACAATCACCCTATATAATATAAAACCTCCCTGCTTATGTTGTCTGCATAGTACTTTCCAGGTTCTTAAACAAACAGGTTGGCCTAAATAACTGCAGCTTTTAGGACCTGATCCAACGCCAGCCAAATTCAATGCAAATGTTCAGGCGACATCGATCTCCTTTGAACTAAGCTTCCCGTGCAATTTGTATATATTTGAAGGAGGAATGTTTTTTGCTTGAAAGGTTGCTAGAGCTTAATGTAGCTTGCATTGTCTTTTTAAAGACAATCAAATCACATAATGTAATTCATCTACATTATTAGCCTTCCCCAAAGACAAAGCACAGGCTAGACACTGAGGCTTGAGAAGCAATGTGAGAGAAAGCATTGCCTTTGAATTAGCATTAGCAGATATGAGAGGAGGGGAGGAAAAGTGAGGAAGCACTCACTATAAAATCTTAACTTGACGATGGCTTGCACGTTTTACAAAGGACAGTGAAGCAGTTTGGCAAGGTAGGGTTAGCTCCTGTAATCAAGTTCAGGGGATTACTATAATACCAAAGGCATCATGGCCAACTCTCCCAACTTTATTACCAGCCTTGACATATTACACTTTTCTTCAGTTTGGCTCCTGAAATAAAACCATTTCACGAAAAACTAATTTTTCGCTAGAAATGAAAAAACCTAAGCCGGGGAACCAAATGTGGAACCTTAAAACTTAGAAAGCTAGGTGGGCAAACCACTGCTTTTGGCCTCTTAAATTTTAATAATTTTAATTTTAGTTAAAGCAGTTTCGTGACTTGCTTGGACTTGGTTTATGAACACAGGGTAAAGGCAATGCTGAACATACAGTAGGGACACTGGGTTGCTACAGCAAGAACGGCATTCACTTTTGGAGCTGGTGCTCTTTGTGTTTAATGTCTGTATTTTAGTGAGTTCTTGAGAAAAATCCCCATTTTATTTTGGATTGCATCCCCAGCTAACAAAGAAAGAAAGAAAGAAAGAAACAAACAAACAAACTCCAATTCTCTTCAACTGTAAATGCTTAAAACCCCCACTCCTTTCAAGAAAACCACATAAAAACTACTTTAACCAGACTGAGGCATGCTATTAGGGAAAGGGAATTTAAAACTTCACACTGGAGATCAGTGTCTTTGCTCTGCTAGGAAAAAAAATTGCTTTTATTTAAGAAATAATATTGCTGAGGACTGCACAACAAACATTTCTTCACATGCGTGGTGGGGTGCGTGCTGTGTCCTTTCTGCTCAGTACAGAGACGACATGGGCTTTACCAGTACAAATTAATACTTGCAGATCCAAAGGTCCCTAATACTGGACAAGGGGGTGGCTGTATTAGAAGTTCCTAATTTAGCAAATCGTGACTTCACTGAGACTTAAGCACAAAAGAGGAGCCCTGACATGTAAGTAAGACTGAAATTTCAATGGCTCATGTGGCTTTTGATCAAACTTTTAGTGTCTGAATTCAGTGGTAAGGACGCACATTGACTTCAAAGATAAAAGTAGGACCCCTCAAACTCAAAGTTCAAAGAACTTGCAAGCTGCAATGATGGATCTTCTTTAGCACCTTATTCAATTGTGCCTAGATTTTACTCCTCACCTGGAAATATTTTATTAATAGGCAAACTACACACAATATGGAAATACCTATTAGATTCATTTTTGTAAAATGAACATATATTAGCTTAAGCTAAAAAACTCTGGGCCTTTACAAACATTGAAGGATGGCTTCAGGAAGATCTTGCTGCAGACACACAAGTATTTTTTATTCCTTTAACAAATCATAACAAATGAATCTTTAATATTAGATGCACAGCATAACACAGCACCACATGATTTCTGAGCAGAGGACATGAACTCTCTGTCCTAATGATGAAATAGTGCTTAGTCTTTGGCACTTTCATGTAGAACTGCAGCTTGGAGAGAAATTTAATATCACTAATTTGACCTTGAACCTCACGGTTTGGGAAAAGAAAGGAGTAAACTTCAAGTGATTTTGATAACATGAATATAAGATAAAAAATACGTATTTTCTAGCAGAGGCAGTCAGTCCTTAAATTATCTCATAGATGAGAGCATTAGCAATCTAATCTGTAGTCGAGAAGGCATATCCCTCAAGTAACAATGACAAGCCACTACGTTTTCTTAAGATGATTTTCTACTAGAAACTCAAAACCATATGATTTTCAGAGAATAAATTACACCCCCGATTGAGAGCCCATCCTGAAAATACTTGACTAAAATTCTTAGTTCCAACACAGTTTTTGGACATAAACTCAATCCACACTAACAGAGAGAACAGAAAACAGAAAACTTCTAAGGTGCACATAATGCAACGGATATAACATTATTTTTCCTTGGTGTCTCAATTTTGTAGACCTAACCAAATATGAAAACATTAAACACAATCTCTGAGCTCAAAGGCACTTCCAAAACTGCCAAGTATAAAACCGTTACTGAACCGCTCTGTTCTGTTTATCATATTAAGATACATTTTTTTGATGAAAAAAATGCTAGATTGCAAGTGTAACATAATAGAACCAGCAAGCACTGCCAGCAGGTCTGAGGAAGAGAGAATAATTCAGAGATATTGTCATCTGTAGGCCAATTTATATTGTCAGACAGCAGGTTCACATTAGTCTCTGATGTCACTGCAATAATGGCATAATATAACAATTGAGCAAAGAATACCTGTGGGGTATAGCTATACGGTGCGGTATATCTATACTTGTTAAAGTATTTCAGGATTCATTCAAAGCAGAAGCCCAGGATTAAAAGAAGAGTGAGAAAATGGTGTTCATAAAGACTTCTGAATATTTTAGCCCTTGTTTCGTGATGATGAAGCAAGCACAATGTTGTATTTCATTGATTCAGTGGGATCATGATTAAAATAAACTAATGTAGCAATTTAGGGGTTTTGTACTTCCTTTTTTTTTTTTTTTTTCCTCTCTAACAAGAAAAAAAGCTTTTTAACAGTTTCTCGCGGCAGGCATAATGTGCATCTGTGCTCTGATTTACTGCACATGCTGCCTTCTCTAGCATCATGTTAAGTTAGGGTATCAGCATGGTAGGTCACACAGTGGGAGCGACCTTTCGCTAATCACTACACATCAGTTACTACTGGCACACAGCTCATTACTAAGAAACCTTCCAACTAGCTGGCTTTCAAATCCGCTCACACTTTGATATATTTTTTTTCCTTTTCTTTCTTTCTTTCTTTCTTTTTTTTTCCCCCAGACTAAAGATTATACTTTTACATAAAAGCTTCTGTTGTGTAATTTTGTCAACTAGGGTTCCAAAGTCAAAAAGGCACCCAGTTAATTTTCCATGATTATAAAAGGAGCCTGAAAATTCATACTGAAGGTAGGCCTGTAATCTTGGGTTTCATTAAAAAGGTCAGAACATTTTTACTCACCACCTATTATTAAAATGTTTGAGGGCTGCCATTAATTTGATTTTTTCAGGACACAGAAATCTCACTGGAAATTAGAACGTAATCCTGCTGTTGCTTTACTGACACTTTTCATAGGGTAGGATACGGCTGCGGGGACTAAGAGTTCTCCTGCAATTTACAATTGGTTACTTTGGACAAATGGCAGGTGACTAATGCAAGACAAACTGTTTGCACAACCTGGGAGCACTGGGTTTAATTTCAGTTTCTGAAAGAGGGGAGAAAGTGTTTCTATTGACGTTGAACCGCGAGCTGTCCCCTGCCAGTACATCTGCCACATTTAATACACAACATGCTCCCCTCCTCCCCCGCCCCCCGACAACGTGATTATTAGAGGTACAGAATTCAATAGCTTAAGAATACAAAACATAGCTGGAGCAAAACGAAATGGTTTTTAACTTACCGGCCATTTGCTGAATGCCGCTGAAGGCACCCAAGTTACTGGAGGAAGTTGCTTGCTGCAGAAGCTGCAAATTAACAACACAACACAGCAATCTATCTGACATTAATGTAACAAATGAAGATAAAAATAAAATGAGCTATCATTTCACATTTGGAGTATTTATGCTTTCCTTTACGTTTATATAGTCTCCTGCTTCTGTCTATTGTTGGAATGAACATCCCTAGAGTCAATGCTGTAAATCCATATTAATGTCTAATCTCTATTAAGAAACACAGAGACACAAGGGAAACTCAATAACATTGCTGCTTTAAAACAATTAATCAATTTATTCTTTTTAACAACCAGGTGTTAAATCTATTTAAACCAACATAGCGTGACTAATTACAACCCTCTGTAGTCTAGTAGTTACCATAACTCATCTCTGTCAATCACAGTCCATTCTCCCCCACCCCCTTGAATTCAGTTTTTTCTTTATTATCTTTATGAATCAAGCACACAGACAGTCATTAGACTGGTATTTGTATATAACGATTTAGCCTACCTCAGTATTAATTAGCCTACTTCAGTACTAATATATATATTTTTAATTGCTAGGTAAATTACTGTTTAAAATTATATCACTATAACAAAGCATTGTATGCATACAAATTATGTATTTATACAGAGACAGCACATATATATTGATGCATTTATTTGTCTAGCTCGGAACCACCAGGAACTCTCCAAGTTATCCAAAATCTGCTCAACCAGACACCTCAAGTCCAGAGCCGCAAAACGCGGAGGCTCCCTCTCAGCCGTGCTGCCGGGGAGTCTCTCTTGGTCACCCAGGACCTAAGGACACAGCTGTGGATTTCAGATTTCTCCGACAGGGGCAGCAGCCAATGTCTGTTTCTCATTTTACAAACGGACCAAGGAGAATACCATTTTATAATTTACGAGAAACAAAAGGCTTTCCCCTGCCATCTTTGCTTTCTGTACAAGGTAGAACGAACCGTGAATGTTTAACACTGACAGGACCACGCATTAAAGTGAAAGCCATTTCCAAATGAAAATGTGGAGTATTAGAGGACCAAACCACAACATTCTATTTTAAAGGCTGCACCATATAGATATGACCCCTATAGGGTTCAGCTGCCAATCCGTCCTCCCCGAAGGAAGAACTTAAATTTTATTTCAGCTATAAAAAACAGACTCTAACATTCAAAAGAACAATAAAACTAATGGAATCAAATTTGATTTTGCGGCATGAGTAAACTTTAAACATTTGCCTTGGACAGCACTGGCAGCACATCTTGAAATGTTTATTCAAATTCTGTTTCTTGTTATTTATTTTTAGACCACGTGATAAACACACAGAGTTTTTATACAGAAGACATGTTACATATCCTGGAGGACTTAATTTATTCCAGGGAGTTTACTACAGCTGATTTGCCACGGTTATAAAATAAATACAGCATAATATAGCCGCCACCTCCGAAATGAACTTACAGCTAGGTATTGTGGTGTGAGTCCTCCAAGACCTGTGAGGTTTCCCCAAGTGGCAGTATTGAGCTGTTGCATCTGCTGTGCCAACTGCTGCTGCAGACGCCGCTGCTCCTTGTCCTTTTGGGTATCGGCAAACTTCACCACGATTGGCGAAGAGCAGCCCTGTGGTTAGACAGATCGGGAAAGACAGAAGCGTTAAAATACACCGAGTCACTCTCGCATCGTGAGCTCAGCCATGTCCCATAGGGCCACCGACAATGGCATGACCTGACTGCTCACCCTCTCTTTGTGAGTGGCACACGTTGGACCACAAGGACTAAGGTTTTCAGCTTCTTAGGAAAAGAGGCTACACAGAAATTATTGATTCCCCAGTTCTTTTTATAAAGCACCTTTCCTCAGGCTCTCTTTTCCTTCCAGCTATCAAAATTGCTGCCAGAGACAGCGAAGTGTACCAGTCCTCTTTAATTAAGCTTCACAGCTGATGAGATGGATGTGATGCTTTGTCTGCAGTCTGTTTTCAAGGCATCGCCAAAGGGAGAGGTGTCCAACCTCCCTGCTGCCAGGGACCACACAGCCAACACCGCCCTGCCACCACAGTCTGGCTGTGCGGTCACACTCGGTGCAGCTGGCTTGTGTACCCTACATAAATAGACTGTGAGCAACTGATTTACTGAAGTGCCCATCCTCAGCGGGTCACCAGTCCTTTGCATATCAAGGACCCTTAGTCTCCAGTCAGCACAAAGGGTGATGCTGCTAGGACAATTCACCCGTGTGTGGTCTGCTCCCAGGAACACTTTGCATCAAGCACCCTTGACATGTGAACAAAGGGCAGGACGCAGACCCAAAGTGACTAGTTCTGGTGACAGCAGCCCATTCCTGATTGCCACCATTTCTTCTATCGCTTCTACAAGCCTCTTGTTACATGATATGGGAGGGCTGTAAGACACTTCAGGAAAGAGGGAGGCTGTAAGAAAGAACTAGAGATCTGGTCTACAGCCTACTCTTCACCCATGTCTGAGTGACCCTTGAGAAGAAGGGAAGGTCATGGATCAGATGGACTTCTGAGTTAACCTGGGTATTTCCCCTGGACTTCAGGTTGAATATTCCTGGGCAAAGTCACTGGGAGAACGAGATGTGAATATGAAAGATGTCTCTGTTGCTCTCGCTCTATTTTTTTCCCCTGCTAATATATAAAAATATGTTTTCATATTTTAACCTTTCAAGTCTTCATTTTTTTCAAATCAAGGGAACAAAGTATATACTGCAATGATTCAGTTCTTCAAATTAATTCAAGCATTTTGTGAGTCATAGAAACTGTCAATCCATTTCATGCTGTTTTCCAGTTTCATAGGATCCAATGAATAATTTCCCTCCACCCGCCATGCTTTGTTTAAAATTTCTTGTCTAACTTCAATCTGAACACAACGATAGGAGTGAAAAGGTGACTCAAGTCCAAAAACCACAGCAGCACTTCAGTCAAAGTGTATAGTGTGGGATGGGGAGCGGGGTTATACTAAACCTAACTATTCCCATGGCTGCTCTCACAACACGGTGAACATCTTCAGGAAAGTTCCTGCCCTCTATTATTTACAAAAAGCAGCCATGTACCTTTTCTCTGAAGAACCTCACACCAGGACAAATGATAAGAATATGCACAATCACCAGACGAAATGATGAAATAAACCACAATAATAAAATCTCTTGTATGAAGACCTCCCACAATACTGTTCCTTTCGAACTATCTTAGAAAATCATCACTTGCGATTTATTATTCCACCTCCAACTCCTTTCCTGTGCATTTCATTGTGAAAATGTCTTTCAGTGTTTCAGTGAAGAAAAAAGGAGATACGTACCACTCCAGCAATCAAATAAAGATTATGAAGGAGTCAGCTTGTTACACAATTACCTCTCTCTAGTGATTTTTATACTAATATTAAAAACAAGACTCTTTAAAAAAAAGGAACGAAAAAGGAGACAGGGAGTGGAGGGTGTGAGAGATTTTTCTGATTTTGCTAATAAAAAAAGCAAGTTGTTTCTATTTAATATGAGGTTTTGTAGCACTGGGCTAAGAACAAACAGAACTTACTGCCTTCTACCTAGATGTACAGGACAATCAAGACTATTTCCAAAGATATAGAAATTAATTTCAAAGGAAGAAATATTATATGGCTATTTCAGTTATCAGTCCAGCAGCTCAGCATTCAACTCTACAGCTGACATCAAATTTATGAATGCCTAAATGTCAGTAAATCGTATAAAAACAATATCTCTGCAATTTATGAATCTATAATTCATTTTTTTCACTGTCTGCTCTATATTTCATCACTTCATCATTTTCAAGAGAGCAAACATTCTGAAGACTGAAATTATATGTAGCAAGTGGCTCTATATGAGAAAAGGGTTGTTATTGTTGCATCAAATTTACTCCATGATAACAAATTAGTGTCTTCTACTGGTGCTGCATTTGAATGCCTTAAACAAACAAAAAAAACTGCACAGAAATGAGATAGAAGAACAAAAACTTAGAGCAGCAATTATGTTTTTAAAATCAGTTGATTTAACCAGGTCAGAAAGTCAGGTGGAAAGAGTAGTAAGAGAATTCATTATTCTAGGAGAAATGTCATTTGGACATGAACATCCCCATTGTTCTTCCATAGCCCACTTTGAAAATTCATCTTGGTCAATGATGCGTGCCAAAGAATGGAAAATGATGAAATCGGAAAAAGAATTTTGCAGTAATTGGGTTGAAATATAATTGTGTACTACATATTGTTCTTCCAGCCCACTTTCATTTGTAAAAAGCATGAAACAGAAGTGTCCAAGGACCACTCTTTCAGGCTGGGGGTTGAGATTTAACACCAGTTAACCCAAGTTGGTTAGCGTGGGAAAAATCGAGCAAAATTTTTTAGCTTAAAGAATGATTTCTGTTTTATGCTCTTCCATTTTCTGTCTTGAGAGGAAGCTCCCAGCACATACATAAGGTGCATCTCCTTTCCTCATTCAATGGCATGGTACCTCCACCCCATGTAGTGCCATTTTGCTCCCAACAGCTGGTGCTACCTTCATATTTTCATTTGTGTTGGCAAGATGGGACATAGAGAGCCTGTTGAGTCCCTCACCCACAGAGCTGGAGGGTGTACTGCTTCTCTCCAAGAAGGGACTCTCAGCCTAAGCTCCACTGACACTGAGACCCACATGTTCAAAGTGCAAAACATTTGGAACTGCCTTGCCTGTTTGGGGATCTAATTGATGGCGTCTCTAAAGGTGTTGAGAAATATGTTGATCCAAGACTAACTATTCTACAGAACTAACATCAACAGGAGCATCACATCAAAACGCAGCCTCTTTTGGAGTACTGCATACAACAGAAGAATGGGAGAATTTGTCTGGGAGGTGTTATCTCTTTAATTTTGCCATCTTCTGAAGTAGAGCTGTGTAAAATTCATTTTGCTAGACAGAAAAATACATTAAAGCACATGGAAAATATAGGTAAAGCACAGTATTACCAATAAACATCTCCTTTTAACTTGGAATCAAACCCAGCAAAACATATAGATCTGAATTAATGGAGCAGTGCATGGCAGACAAATTACTACGAGTATTATTTCGAGACTCAAAGTGGCATTTTTTTCACGATATACTGTCAGACTGCATAGATTGTGTAACATCAGCTTCCTAGTAAAGATCATTTCAATTATTCTCATCTCATTGGCGGATTCTCATCTAAAACTGTATGCTCAGGGTCTAAAAATGCATTGCACTGAAAAGAAAACACATCGATTATAAAAGAAGCTCAACCAAATTCAAACGTGATGTTTGGAAAGACAATAGCTTTGCAATGCCGATATCATTACTTGTAGTATACAGGAAACAGTTAGTGACATTTTCATGCACTGGCTTGATTTTTATCTTCTCCTCCTTCTCCTCTCTCCACCCTCCCACCCCTGCTCTCCCCCCTTGGCTCGTTACACAAAGCAGCTCAACGACATGACGCAATAATGATTGTTTAGCACCCAGCATGCTTTGGGAGACTAGAGCATTGCAAAGAAAAATCACTGAGAAAAAAAAAATAAATAAAATTGAAAGGTCCTGGTGAAAAAAAAGAAATAAAAAAAAGAAACAAGTGCACATAACATCAATGCCACCTCTGAGAAAATCATCACTACACGAAGATACAGTATACGTAATACAGTATAACATGCACTCTCCAATGATAAGCTAGAAGATCCAGAGTAAGTAAAGACTTCATACTTGTGCGGTTTTTTGTGCAAAATTCTGAAAGACCATGACAAAAATCACAGACTGAAAAAAGTTTTGAGATTGCCAGACAAGCCGTGGCATTCGATAACCGCTCCAATGAACGGATCGTTAGCCTGCAGCTATAGTCACATTAAGTGAACAGGTTTAAAGTTTTGTGTTGCTCATCACGATAAAACACGAGGCCGTAAAGGCAGTTTGGGAGGAAATAAAGCGTGTTGCTTGCGAGGGGACGGCCACGATGGTGCTCTGCAGAAAGTGCCACACTTCGATATGCTCTGTCATCATTAGCATTTTTATTGGCTACATGAAGAAGGAGAAATTATATTAACTTAAAAAGAGATTCTATTTGCAGAAAAACACATGCACTAGTAACTCAGCGTGGCCAGGTGACATCTCCTGAGCTTTTTCTCAGAGCAGTGCAAACCACAATACTTAAAAATCTATTTAAAGGAAACAATGAATTTTTTTTCTTTGGGGGTGTGTATGTTAATATTAAAGGTAATTCACTCATCAGATATACTCTGAGTATGACTGAGGAGCGGTATTCACAGCATTTTTATTTTCTGCTGAATGCCACTGAAAACAGGATCGAGAGCTGTGTTTGGATACAACACAGCAACCTTATCGTGCACTTTCAGGTCATTAAGAAAAATAAGCTTCACAAAGAGAGGTGGAGTGAGTCAGTAAAAAGTTTAAATCTGTGATTGTCATGTGTCTGATCTGGTCCAGGAGAGCATGGCTTTACCATTCGCAATCATTTGCACAAAGAAAACAAAGAAAGGGCAAATGATACAGTACTGTACCTCCATGGTCTGAGACTGGTGCATGGCTTTGATTGCATTCTGTGCCATTGCCCTTGTAGAAAATGTGACAAACGCACAGCCTGTGGGAACAAGGGGACAGGGAGCAGGAAAGACAAAAAACAACAAGACAAAAGGGTTGGACGCTTGTTAAACCAACACAGTCTACGAGAACGGCCACAAGACGACACTGTTCTCAGTAGTACATAAAAATAAACAACTTCTCTAGTTTATTTATCGACAGTGCTGACTTGCTAATCTGACCATAGATGAAAGAAAAAAAACTAGGTGGGGATGGGTGAGGAGAAAGGGGTTTTTTCCTTTAATTTGTTTGTTGTTATTGTTGTTTGGTTTGGTTTTTTTTTTCTTTTTGGTTCTTTAGCCACAGGGTTTGACATAAGTAAGGCTTTTATGTAGAGCTTGGATTGCATAGTTTAGTCTATTCAGGCCATGCATTAACAATTGTGTGCTATCACTTTTGTGCAGGTAAATTGTGGATAGTGGTTAAACAACTGGCATCACTGGCAGCTGAACTGGGAATTTAGTAAAGGTGTCCATAATGTCACATATTTCTGTGATGCACCAAGAACAACCATACAAATAAGGATGAGAAAAACTCCACTGTGTAGCCTGCAACTAAGTGTGAAAACACTCAGACAAAATTCAGTAATGTAGGTGGAAACTGTTTTACCTCAAACCAGGACAAATCTCAACATTTATGAAAATAACATAATAAAAATAAAAATCTTTATGATTTTTGTTTCTCCGAGTCCTAGGTACGAGTTGAATTCTTTGATCTATCAAAGCTACCACCAACTTGAACAATTCTGAAGTTATGTGCATGAATAACTGAAAAATCACTTTTCTTCCTCCTCAGCCTTTTAAATCATAATGAAAAGCCAGTAGGCTAATGCCTGGGCTATTTTTCCACCCTTTTACTATTGTCAGTCATACCTACACTGGGCATGGTACAGGTCAACTTTTTTAGTGCAGGACTCACTGCCCTTTTGACTAATAAAAACATTGCCTTCTGAGATTTACATTTTATTCTTCATGCACCCTTGGGCATCTTAAAGAAAAAGACTGTGAAATTAATGCAGATTCAGGCTGATTTTGTAATAATACCATGGCACACTAAAAGCTTAGCTAAAGCAACACAGACTTATTTCACTTGTGATCTCTAATGACTTTAAAAGTGCATTGATTTTCAGCTCCCTTAGCCTTGCACAGTTTGAACTTAGGTTTCAGAGAATAATTTAGTGTTCCACTCAATTTCCTCAAAACATTATTATTATTACTACTTAAAAGATTTCCAAATGAAGCAAATCTAAGCACTGAGAGGCTAAAGCATATTGTCATTTTAGAGCTAATGCATGAAAGCTACATTCTGGCATCAAAAATACAATATTGTTGCCCCTGTGGCCAATGGGCAAAATAAACCATTTTGCAATCCAACAAGCAACAGATTGTTTGGTTTATGCAAATCAATTTGAGGCATAAAATACCTTTTCTTTTTCACTCTGTGTGTACCTGGTAAGATTATCAAGTCAAGACTGTATTCACATTTTAATCAAACAACAGTAAGAGAAAGCAATGCCTGATCATTACCCAAAAGCACTACATCTAGTCATGAAAATAAAGTCAATGCATTTTTGCATCATGCGGTTTTGTGTTGGGTTTTTTTTTTTCTCTTTAATGTAAAGGCCCTTCATACAGGAGAACCTAAACTGGCTTGTGTACTCTGTCTGATAAGCGAGGATGATAAATTCAGAAGTCAGAATTCTTTTACGCAAACTTCATGGCAGTGCTGTGACTCTACATATTTCTCAGGTAACGTAACAGCCCATGATGTCTTACTGCTGTTTAGCCACACCACGTGTTGCTGTACTATCCTTATTCATCAACAAATTTGTGTCAAAATAAATGATGTAACAAAACAGCTTTCTGTACAGCAATCTAGACAAAATTTGCAGTAGAAGGGTAAATAAACTACAGTACCTCTGCTAGATTCCATATTGCTGCTGTGCACTAAAATTAAAAAGGCCCAAATTTGCCATCAAAGTAATCTCTCTTAAAACCATTTCTGTTATTATCATTAACAGAGGAAATAACACCAAGGGTTTTCATTTATCGTCTTGCAAATTCAATGGGGGATGAGCACAAATAGAGATATAATGGAGGGCAGGCAAGAAACCCCATACAGAGCCTTGAATAATATTGTTTATAATGGTCAAGAAACCGCTTCATTCACTTCTTTCGCTCTCATTATCCAGGACCGTGTACCATAGTGACAATTACTGAATGGAGGTTTAGAATGCATAAGAAGCATGTAAAATGTCAACAAAAATCAATAAGACACAGTTTATGCATTTATCACAATTTCTACCCAGCAGTACTGCTGTAAGTAACTTACTGAGAGATGTTGCAATTAGCAGGTCTCAAAAGAAATGTGAATCAGCAGAGAAATAAAGCTGCACTCCTCTCAAGATAAAGCAGACTCTCTCTTCCCTCCCTCAAGCTTTTTCTCTTTTTAACCACAAAGCTCAGCTGTTGGGGACTTTCAGCACCCAACGATGCTGCAAAACCTCCCTCCTCATTCCTCAGCCCAAATCCATTTGCGTGGACGCCGTTGCCTTTGTCATGGAGTGAAAAGACCTCCGTAGCAGATCTCGGTAAAGTGCCATATAGCCAGCTACCAATTTAAAAGAAACTTGTTCTCCGGGCAAGGGGAATGCCTGATGAATGAGGTTATGTGGCTTGAATATGAGCATTTGGAAACAGCATTCCACAGAGAAGACAGGACTGCATTTTAATTACGGTTTGCCAGCCAGAGGCTACAAGGTTAGGTCCCCTTGTTATCTCCAGTCGGCAGGCCATTTCCCACCGATGGACAGTGGCCATTTGCACAGTAAATACCCAATTTGCCTCAATAACTATGGCAAAAAATCCAGTAGACAACCTTACTTCTAAATTATTAGAAATCCTAGATTTTCAGTTGTTACCATCAAGCACCCCAATTAAATGCGAGCTAATTTAACCATCTTTCTAGACATTGCTACGTGAATCCACATTCAAGGGTTATTTTTTTTTTTTTTCAGCTATCAAACCTGGACACTCACAGACAAAATTGATTTATTATGTGTGCACATGTATTTTATTATGTGTGAAACATGGGATCATATTTATTTTATTATGTGTGATCCATGGGATCCTTTCCCTCATGACCTCACTGCCACACTGGAGGGGAGCTAAGACTGTATTACTGGATTCAGTCCACTTAATCACTGAAATTGCATATATAATCTAGGTATTCAGAGAGGCTTTTTCTCAGATGTTTGTATTCTCTGCCACAGTCAATGGCAGTACCTTTATTTGCCTATATGGGGTACATAGGCACTTAGGAGGATGGCTTCATTGGGCACCTGGAATTTAATCAGAAGTTATTTTCTAAGGACACTCGATCTCACTTGTTTAAGCCAGATGAGCTCTGCCTGGACCATCCTGGACTCCTGCTGCAGCAGTTTCTGAGGGGTTGGGCAAAGCCTTTCCAGCACACTCTCACTATATCTCATGGATACAGGTGATCCTTTGGGAACATACTGCCAGTTTCAGGACCGTAAATCACAATATAAAATGACAAGACTAATCAGATTTCATGCCTCGTGGTGCAAGGAAACAAGAAAGTTTTCTGTGGCCTCTTACCTCATCCTGTGAAACACTACATTGATTGTTGTGCCGTGGGCCGAGGTCTTCCGGACCAACAGCTACAAGCAAACTACTTCTGTTCTACCACACTGAGTCCTGATACTTCAATTACTCCCTTCTTCTCCCAGTCTCTCTGGGAGAGAAACTGTGGAGACAGGGATATTTCTAATGCCTTGAAATTATTTTGTTTTGTACCACCAGCTACCTCAGCTCAAAAAAAAAAAAAAAAAAATCCTTTTGTAAATACGGCCAACCTGCAAGTCACCTTGCAATTATTTATCACCTCTGGTTTCAAAATGTCAGGGATCACTAACAGAAACAAAAGGGGAGGGAGAAAGGAGGTCTAAGAGTTTTAGTTGCTTCTCCAAAGCTGCCTTCTAATCCCCTACACCAGATAAACGATTGACTGGCGAAAGGCTTCTCAAAGTAATTTCCTCCAGCCGGCAGAATCAGAGGGAAACACCCAGCCCTGCCACAGAGGAGATTTTAGAGCACATTATCACATTTGCCATCTCGGCTAACAGAACACCTAAACTCACAGGGCTAGTCCTTAACCCCCTCCCACCCTAAAATGAAAAAGAATTTTGAAGAGGATGCAAAGTTAGAAAAGCTTCCTCCTTAACCCATGCTGTCCCAAACGTAGGGCTCAATGCTTGAGCAATTGAATTACTTGAAACATTTAAAAATGCTCATCACTGCCCTGTTTCAGCCCCTGCTTCACTCGCTTCTTCTCATCTCAGGCTTTCATAGACTATTTTGAAATGTTCAGTCAGCAGTTCACACACGTCTAACATCACATCAATACTTGCGAACTGCAAGTGAAATAGAATGTTTTTAAGTATGGAGGCCGCTAGGTAAGTGATCTGATTTCGTACCTATACAAGAAACCTTCCACATAAAACTACTGTGGTCTACCAGAGGTTTTTAAGCCCCCACACTCTCAATGAAGCCAAAGGGAGATGCAAAACCCCTAGACATTTTTGAATCAGGCCTAGAGATAAAAATGGAAGTATAAAAACCATGGCTTTAAAGTTCTGGAGATGAAAGAACGGCAGATTTAATCAATTTTTTGAAAAAAAAAAAAAAAAAGGTAGTGACCCCTCTGACACAGAAGTAGGTTCAAGTGATTTTCAAAGTCATCCGAGCAATCGCAGTACTAGGTATGGTGTTTGCACAGCCAGTGGTGAAATGGTTGCACTCCAATTTACTACTTCACTGTAAACAAGGTTTTTCTTCACTTTCTGTGAAGAAACAATAGTGAAAAGCTGCCAGAATCCTCCTGCAAGAAGTATTTGGGATCCTCTGAGATGAAAGCTTCTATTTAAAGAAAAGATAAGGCTCAAATGAAAAGCTATGGAAATTGAAGCATGATAAAAATAAGCTCTAGTTGTGTTAAAAGACTTCTAGCTGAGATTGCAAAGTAGACTTTCTCTTTTCTACGCTATGCTACTATAGCACAGTCTGAAGGAAGAAGGACCAGCCTGGGAAACAGCCTTCTAGTGAAGATATCACACAAAAATCTTTGAGGTTAAAATACATTTCAGCTACAAATTAAGACATTGAATTGTTTATTGTACAGACATTCGGTCATTAGGTATCGCTTAAGACACACAACGACAGGTCTGAGACCAAGTGCAACAACTCAGCCCAAAGTAAAGCGTTTTGAAAGAGTCAGAGTGAAGCTCTTCAGCTTATGCATATCAGGCACATAAAGATAACAACAGGCACATCCTGTAAACATGCTTCATCCCTTTGGATTTACTGACTTCTCTTGGCTATTGACCAGATGACAGATTCTAGATTTTAAATTTCCTCAAGTTCATGGTTCCCTTGAAGCGTTTCTAATTGGACAGTCAATTAACCACCCTGCAAAGTATAGGTCTCGGTAACTGGAATTTACACAAAGCCAGAATCAAACAGGTACCAAAGACCACACTGTCTAACAGTGCCTTGATGATCCTCTTGTTGGAATAAAAAAACCTCTTGTAAATCATTTCATTTCAGACTTCCCTCTGGGGAGGGACTGCTGCGAAGATGCAGTAACGGAGACCTGAGATGTAGAGCTCCTGGCTGAAGGCCAGCAGAGACCCTAGTCACTTGGATGTGTTCCTTCCTGCCCAGCTTTGAAAGAGTTTCAGCAGGGGAAAAAATGAAAATTAAATGTGCCATAATGATTGGAAAGAATTAAAATGTTACCATTTAACAGCAGAAGAAATAAGGCATGGAGGTGCTTCTGAAGAGCAACTGAAAATACAGCACTTCCACCACGCTTGTTTCCCGTGTCCCTTAATCCAGGCTGTTCCCATGGCTGGCACTTCATGTTACTTTAGCTCATGAAAGGGCAGTAAATATCCATAAGGAAAACCAAACAGGCATAAAATCTCCTCATCTACCCTTCACTGCAATTAATTATGATGCAAATACTAATTTCCTTTTACTAAATCATCTAGAAAACCCCTGAATCTGGAAGCTATGAATGGATTTTCATGAAATTAAATTGCCTGACCATGGTATAACTCTCCATGCCATTTCTAACCTGCTTTTAAAGCGAAGCAAGAAAAAAAATTCCCTGTAATCAATGTCTGCAGAAATGTTCACTTGTCCCATGTGCCTCGCAATGTTTTGTTAAAAAAATTAATCATACAATTAGGAGCCTAGAAGATGTAGGAATATGCATTTAGAGCAATTCCACAATTTTCATGGTATATCCAACGGTCTGTACATGTTATTAGGAGGTTTTTTCAGTGCATGCTATTAACCCAGTTGACATCTTTCTGGTATCTGTAATATAAATCTGCACTTAGCAATACAGCAGAATAATTTGCTGTGTGGTGCTCCTGTGATAAGGATAAGAGGATTTTTTTTATCATCATTATGGACAGTAATAATTCCTTGAGTGATACAGAGATATTGATCCACTGATCTAAAAAAAAAAAAAGCATTTTACAAAGGCAGAGGAGCATCACTGTCCTTATTTTAAGGAATGGGTTAACGAAGAGCTGATTTGAGACCAACTCACCTACTGTCAATACAGCACATCAGTGGCACAGCTACAAATCAAAGTGGGGTATTTCTGGCTATGTTTGCACACTCCAGCCATCCTCGCATGGCTGTCTGTGTTGGCATCTGTGGTCATGTAGACGTTACCCAGTCCTAGGAGTCAGGAAGTCTGAAAGTTTCCTTAAGCCGTTTACAATAAGTGATTTAAAATCTTAATCATCTGAGGCAGTTCACTTCTGCTTTTTCATGATAATGAAGCTTAGCACATGATATCACAATCATGAATTTTTGTAAAGCATACTTAGCTCTTCAGAAAAAGTGCTGGATTAAACAACCCTGCAGGCTGAATCCTTCTCTTTGAATAATGAATATAGTACAGGCAGTGGCAAGCTTCTTTAGATAGTCCCATGAACCCTGCTAAAGCAAAGGCCAGACTACACGTCTGTTGACTCCCTAGTTTCTTTATCTCTACAGCCAACAGGGTATTTTTATTTTTTAATACTTTTCACAGCTAGGAATTACTCTCTGCCAGCCAACTAATTTCACAGGGACCCTCCCAGAGCCTTTGGAAGGCAATGTCTTTTGGTTGCTGCCTATTTGTTGTAGCTAGCCTGAATATTACAAGTTACAGATATAAACAACAATTATTTCTTAGATGCAGGAGTGAACAAGAGCAGGGAAAAAAATGTTGCAAGGAAGAAAAATCTCAGTTTCGTTAAACTATACTGCTCCACCACTGGAGCTTTGTATCATCTTTGTATCATTATTTTAGTCTCATTTTACAGATGAGTTTCAAACAGCTGACAATAGGAATTTGGAGTAGAAATGCTGATGGTCCATTATATGTAGTGACAGCTATGGGTGTGACTTTATTAAAGTTCTGTCAACTCTTGGGCTAGAAACTACAATAGAAAAAAACAGTCCAATCTCTCTCCCTTTCTCTCTTTATCTTAGCACTTATATCACACTCATCACAATGTGTTACATTTTCCCTTGGTGCCACGGGACAGGATTTCTCGGTGCTGCTGGAGCCCTGTGGCACACTACAGCCCTACATCCCGCCTATGGGTTGACAGCAAACCGTTACTGTACCAGTGGTAAGGTTGCTGTTGTAGTGTAGACATGGTCTAAAAGTCAGCCAGAAGGTTTTTACTCTTTACTAAGAAAAAATAAGCAGCACAAACCAAAACGGTTCTACTGAGCAGTGTACCCTTGAGCTATTCCTTGCAGTTATCTGCTGATAATACAGATTATTTGCCTGAACTCTTTAACAAAAGCTCAAAAATTGGCATAAATACCAGTGAATATACTTTTCAATATCGTTTCTTCTGAGATACCATGATGGGAACTTGTTATGCAACTGAAAAAGATGCCAAACAGAGTTTATTGGACCATATTTCCACCTCACTGCTGTGAGCACTGTGCGTTCCCAAAGGCTCTGGCATGGTGAGGACAGTCACTGTCACTAAGACAGTGACTATTTTTCATTCACCCCTCTGTGGCTGGGAGGGAAGCCCATCCCAACACGTGCTGGGAAAACAAATACTCTTTGTGGCAAAATTCTCCCTCTTGCTTTAGTGAAGTGGCTTTTCACCCTGGGCTTTTTCAGCCAAGCTCCCTCCACTGCAAACCTCCCTCAGCACTTTTCATTTTGACTGCAATACCAACCACTTTCCCAACACTTTGCCTTCTCTCATGGAGTGGTGGTTTTGTGAAGCTGATAAACATCTGCCTGAAAACCCGGTTGGCACAGCTGAATTCATTTTCAAGTGTGAACATGGGTGTGTAGAAAGCAATTCCAGTTTAACAAGGCACGATGCATGAGGGCATGATAGAATATCAGTCGTGATTGTGACCGAAATAAACCCGAGTGGCAGGGAGGATACAGCTCTGCTACGACTACTGGTGTGTGACCTACCTGGACTGAGATCTTCAGCCTTCAGTAGGAGAGAACAGCACATTAACTCTATGGCTCTGCTGTCCAGCAGGTGACACTGCCCTGCCTGATACATTGGTGACACAGCTTAAAAATCTCAGCTTCTGATTACCATGAGATTGCTATTCACGGCAGAACAAAACTACCCCACCAGCCTTGCTTACCCTGTTGGATTTCATAATTTGCTTTTCTATACCCATACTATGCCCGACGTCTCTTGAATAAAAGCAAGTACGCAGTGGATTTCTGTGGACCCCAGGAAGATCCATTTCTTTGTTGGGTGTTGTCGAGGAGTCATTTAAATCTTTTTGGGGCTCAAAACATCTGATGCCCAGATCTTGTTATTTGGGCAGTTGCTTAGCTCCTTTCCCATGTGTGTCTTCCATCACCCTGTGCTACTTACAAAGTGAAATCAGTGAAAATGGGAAATAATTGTTTTGCCTCAATTTTGGGTCTAGAAAGATAATGAGAACGCTAGACTCCATCAGTTTACATTCATTACTGAGCTACAGGAACCAACCTCAGACCTTTCCCCTAGTCTTCCCCAAGGCAAAAGCCATGATCCTGAGGCTCTCCTTGCCTGAAGGGACTGCTGCATCCCTGTCCCAAAAGTTTTGGGATTGCAGACTAGGCATGCATAAATGTAAGCGTGTAATTTTCTTGGGGCTCCCTATGTAATGTCAAAGTATCTTTTCAACAAGTCCTTATTATTCAGTAGTAGTATAGTAAGTGCTTTCAAGTAGCACCACGAAATATAGGAATACTTCTCCTGCTGAAATTTATAGGCATTTTAAAGAAGCTGGGCTGCACACAAAACAAAAAACCCCATGCACAAATTGTTACACAAAATACTGCAGATCCCATAGCCTCCTGGAAACAAGTAGATCCAAAAATAAAGAAAAATACCTATACCTATATCTATATGCAAAATGGGTACTATTATTTTTTTCTGTGCCTTTTGAAAATGTAATAAAATGCATAAACTGTGCTTTCTATGTATTTTTTTTCCTATAGAAACAGAAGTGATGTTTTCATAGCTCCACACTTAAAATTACATTACTCCCTGTGCCCTTAAATGGCCATGGTCAGTACCACAGCATCCTTCCCCACTAACAGAAGGGACTATCACTATTTTCTTTTCCAGTCAGCACCATCTGACACTGACTTTTTGAGAAGGTTCATGCTCCTTCAAGTCCATATATCACGAACTTAATATGCAGCCTGCGTAATCAATATACATTTATTTTCCTTTTCAATATGTTTTCAGAGGGCCTTTCCCCAAAAGGCACTTTTGCATTCAAAAGGGATCACTGGCTATTGAAGTCTGTGCTGCGCTTCGTTTCCACAGTTCAGGTCAGCTGCTTTGACCGCTCTTGGTGGTGCTGCTTAACACCTCTGCCCCTGTTTTTTGGGTTGTGATAGAGGCACAAGATTTAAAAAGCTCTTTTTATAAACTTTTGTCCAGGCAAAGTTCTCAGGTTCAAGCCAACCTCTTTGTTTCTGAGTTAGAGCAGACCTATGTTTTGCATATAGTTATAGAAAACACAGGAATGGAGGAGATAGTGCTACAACCTGGGCCAGTTCCCATGACCCTGTATGCCTTCAAGCAGTCATTTACAGTCCTTTTTTTTTTGTTTTGTTTTTGTTTTTGGCCTTATGCTACAAAGCAGAAAGGGGTCAAGGAAGGATCTTTGATTTTGTGAGAGCAGAAAACTGAGGGTGTTTTCTCAGGGTGCAAAGGAACCTTTCCAGCTGACAAACAGGGTGATAACACAAGTTAATATGTTGGCACCGAGACCTTTCTGACACTGGAAATAAAAGGTGATAATTTCAGTCACTGTGAAAAGTTCATGTGGATACCTTTATCACGTGGGACGTATTACAGCATAACCTCTAGCTGCAGACAGCGGCTAAGCCTACCCTGGCTGTGACATATAGCTCCCAATTAGCACTTAAGGAAAGAGACTTTACAGACTGCACACTCACCTCTGCTCAGCCCATCCGGTCCCCGAAGGATTCGGCATTCTTCTATCTGGCCGAACGGAGAAAACATCACCCTGATATCATTCTCATTACACTTCTTCGAAACCATTCCTATGAACAATTTTCTGTCTTCCACAGCTAGAAGATAAAAATAATGAATGAGCAAAGGCCATTTCATCTTTTTCCTGTGATCAATGCTTCATTACCACATCAAACCAAGCTCCAGTCATGTGAGTCTGGCTCTGTAACTGAAGACAAGTCCTAAGGCAAACACTTTATACTTACAACCTCCCTTCCCCCCTTCTTCTCCCCCCCCCCCAAATCTCTCATTTTTCTTTCTCCCTCTCCTTTTTCTAGTGGTGCTTGCTGTTTATATAACATATTAATTGGCTGCCTTAGTCATTCTGCATATGCGTTCCCATCACGGCTTCTAAGAGAAAAGCATCCTCTGTTAGTCCTTTAAAGATATCTTTGCATAGATTTTAATTCAGATAAATTCCCTCACCTCCCTCATGTATGAAAGAAATCATGACGGGGTGAGGGTGAAGAAGGGATTGTGCACGTAATGATATGAGCTAATGAAAAATATTCCCGAGAAATGTTTTGAGAGAGCGGCTCCTATCTGAGCTTTCAATTTCAGCCAACTTAATGCATGGCACTCGAAAGGCAGATGTGTAACAACTGCTCTGGAAAAAAGAATGCATTGAATTTTCCTGCTTTTTCTTCAGACTGACACAGCCCTCTCCCCTCCAAGAGGACACAAGGCATATTCTAGGGCATCACTTTAACAAGGGGGCTGCATAATGCTTTCCCAGAGCCAAATCCTTTGATTTGTAATGATGCTGAGTTTGCAAAAAAAATCACGAAAAGGGTGGGTGCTTTACCTGGATTATTGGTAGAATATTTCCTGCCTGCATTGTCACCAAAACCAGCAAAAGCTGGACTGCTGCAGGATGCACAGTTCTGTTAATCAAACTCAAATTTACAAGACTAAAGCTGTGGACTCTTGTCAAAAATGAAATAGGTCATCAAACTTAATTCATCCTGGAAAGACTTAAAAACGTTAACGCATCCTCCCATCTATATTAAACCAAAAATCTAAGTGGTTATTATACAGCATGTACACCAGTGCTTTCTTCTCTTGAAATGGCATGTAAATCCAATTCACTGTTAATGAGCAGACTGTCAGAGTTTGCGGGGAAGCAAAGAGAGAAGGAAGGCTTTACTCCAGAGAGTTCTGCAGTGCACTTACTTATTTCTATTATTGTGCAAATTATTTTTGTAACAAAGTATTTTCATTTCTGGACTTACAAAAAGAAATAATGAATCTTCCCTTGCTCCCCAACTCTCTCTCCTGTATTAGTACGAGTTTGTCAAATGGAATAAATTGCAGCTGAGGAAGAAGAAACTGTGTCTATTTTCACAGGATGTTATTTGTGTTATACTTCAACACTTGAAGTGCATTTAATAATTTCAACAATAAAAAGAAGAGGTTCATGTTTATTGATC
>JAOXJK010000001.1:6557121-6580309 GCA_025774025.1 Xenus cinereus | reverse complement strand
ATGTTTATTGATCACCAGAGGTGTTTGAAGTATTTTTTTCCTTAGAATCGCTGACTTTAAAAAGTATTTGTAGCTTTTATACAAGCAAGCACCAAGATCACGCATTCTGCAGAATCCAAAATAGAGACCAGCCCCTACAATTGCTGCTTCTCAATCTACAAGCTTGCACAAAATTTGGCATGAATTTAGCTCCCAGAAGTTTTCCCCAGCAGAGATTCCTCAAGACTCAACAATTTCATTGACACTTTATATTGAGGTTCCACAGACAGGTTAACCCTCCAGAAAGGGTTAACAAATGCTGAATGCATGGGATGAGCCAGTTGTGTACAGATCAGGATTTGAAGGTGTGGGATTGCAATTAAGACCTGCAACTTGGGATATTTATTTATTTATTTATGTCCTACAGTGAAACTTGACATCTGATTCACAATGTATAATTGGCCTTGATGCTGATAATAATTATTTTAAGGATGGTGAAACTAAATTGCCTTGTTCACAGCGGGGTACTCACCTTTGCTGGGGAAAGGATGCATGTAACTTGGCTGCTTAAAATTCCTATATTGCCTCGGCTAATCTCTTTAAGGAAGGTCCCTGGCCAGCCTGTGCCTTTGACAACAGCCACATGCTACGGCCTGGGTGCAGGAAAGGGTATGAGGCAAGGGACGAAGGTGAGCTGCCTGGTGTGGATTTCTCCATACCACAAAACAGAGTCAGGCTGGGGAAGTGTCATTGCCAAGCACGGGTCCATGCACTGCCTTCTGCTCCGTGTTATGAACCTCAACTTCAGAGAATCATAGAATGGTTTGGGTTAGAAGGGACCTTAAAGATCATCTAGTTCCATCCCCAGTGCCATGGGCAGGGACACCTCCCACTAGACCAGGTTGCTCAAAGCCCCATCCAGCCTGGCCTTGGAAATTCTGTTTCAGGTAGTACCATCCAGTTTAAATTTGGGTTGACTTCAGGCTTGAAATACAGTGTAGGTCTACCCTAAGGGTGACCAGATCTCAACCCTCTCTTAAAAATAGCTGCTGGCTGAGTGGGACAGATGCCTGCCACGCCATCCCAAAGGAGGTCCTTTGGGTCTTGCTTAGGTGCAAGAACAAAGACTCAAACCAAAGACATTCACATGGAGAATCAAAAGAAATGAGATGCAAACGGGAAGGCTTTGTTTTAATTTTCCAAGAGTAGCAGACGACAAACTCCCCACCGGCCTCCTTCAGTTTCACTAGTAAACCTATAAATATGCCATTTAACTAACATGATTTGCAGGTTTTCAGCTTGAGGGTGATTTTATAGTAAATTAAACATCCAGCTCCCGTGTACTGTACATCTTAAAAATGCAGATTTCACAAAGAATGCTCAGAGTACAGAAAACATATTGATATGATGACGTGCTCTGCATTCAGTGCTATTAGTCAGTGCCGATCTGTGTTGAAGCTTAAGAAAATTGCTATTCTTTTTTGGCTGGGGGCCCAGCATAAAAATCATTTAAAGGGACAATTGTCAGGATCAAAATGACATGTTTTCACTCCATCTGATAGAACATCTGATATTATTAGGCTGAAAGAGTTTTTAACTGTATATTCTCATGCAGAGAAAGGAATGCTTTTTCACCTCTGTAAGACTGGCTGTCTGGATTGTTTCTGCATTTTTGGTCGCCACTTCTCTCCTTTTTTTCTAGAATGAATACTTACCTGCCATGCAGGCATGGTTTGAGAATTAAATAGACAGCAAGAAGTATGGGTCAAACATATTTAGAGGTTAGCAAACTTCCCTTTTGATCAGCCATGCCTGCTGATTTGCCTGTGCATGTCTGGTTGCCCCCGTAGACTGTAAAACGAGGAGCCCAACGTTAAACACATGCGACCCAATGAAGCATCGAGATGGGGAAAGGCACTAGCAGCTGTTCTTTGGAGAAAGGATGGCAGTCTAAAGCCACGTCACCTAAATTTAGTCATCTAGCACTAGCAGCTGTTCTTTGGAGAAAGGATGGCAGTCTAAAGCCATGTCACCTAAATTTAGTCATCTACAGTTTACATGTCCACTCTTAGTCTCAGCTAAAATGTTATTGACTGGTGGTTGTCAATGCCAAGAGATCAGCTCCTCTAAAGAGCGCACCTCTCCCAGAAAGACAGGATGGCCTCTTTTATGGGAGCCTCTCCCCCAGCTATAGACAGGTCTGTTACCGTCCAGCTAACTCCCAACACTTGGTCATTATGTAGATGTCCTGAGCTCCAGCTGCAGCGATGGGAGGAATAAGTGAGCTCCGAGGGACTGGGCAAAGCTTGGGAGCTGGGAGTGCTTTGGGTAATGAGAGCAGGCAAAGGAGAAGGCTGTGGGAAAGATAACAGGGTTCACGGGTCAGCACTTGTACGCACATAACTCATAAGCAATTTAGTGCTGCTTGGTAATTTGCTCTCCCACACTAGGGGTAGGTTTCAATAATTCAAAATCCAGAAAATTAATGAACTTTTTTTTGGTCTGTGTTTGATAACATTACTTCTGGACTTTGCTCTTAGACCTAGTTGTACTTTCTGACTGGTTTGCACCACTCTGGGGACATGAAGTAGATTCAACCATCCATAAGTAGCTAGTAGGTTGGAGTGGCTGAGTACCCCTCATTGATGGAGCAGAAGCAGCCAGAAGGTCACAGTAAAAAAGGCCTGAAGCTCTAGTTACATGAAGGAAGGTGTGAAACTGCATGGCATCTTGATTAAATAATTATGGGATTCACCTCTAATCCATCCAAACACATTACAAACACAAGTCAGCTATGTTGCCCAGACAGTTAGTGCAACACATCCAGTGCTAAGCCTGCTGGATTTGGGGTGGGAATATTTTGACTGAATGCAGGAACTCTGTGTGATGAAGTGGAGATTATCTGTTTTAAGATGAGACACGTTGTTGTCCTAACTCCATCAAGACTAGCTCTGCAAGCACTAGCACGGGTGCCTAGATATCGTGTTTGAAGCCAGAGAGCTACATTAGCCATTAAAAGTTAGCTGAAATGAAGTCTGCCTCTGCCGGGGGAGCTTCTTTCAAACCAGACCCTCCTGCCTTCTGACAGCCCTACATCCAACTTGCAGAATAAAATCCTGAAGGGTCTAATTTTTTAGCTTTACTCAATTTGCTCCAGTAATGAGCATTTCTTGCAGGCTGTATTAGATTGCTCGTGCTAACCCAGGAGAATAAAGGAGTAGAGATTATTTTCTGTACGCTACAAAAGAATTAAACCTTGTAATAATCATGGGAAATCTCCCTGAAGATTCAACAAACTTTCCTCTTCTCTCTTCTAAACCCCCAAAATTCTGTCCTAAAAAATCAGTTACATCCCTTTATTATATATTTTTGAGGAGTCCAGTCAAAGAGTGCATTTTCCATCCCGAAGTTGCCTTCTCTTTTGAGCAAATCAAGAAATAGTTAATTATGTATAAATGTTTTTATTGTTGGTTTTTTTTTTCCTCTCATCCAGAAGGGAAAGGGGAAAAACAGACTTTTTATCCCTATTTGTAAGCCTGTGAAAAACCCTAGCACACAATCTGTTAAAGTCACACCTGGATCCAGAGCTGCCTGCATTAATTATCAACTTTTCTATGTGTTAGTGCTAACATATGGCATTTAATTACTCCCTCCAAATGGGCAAAGTTGTGCCAGTTAGAATTTCAAAATTATTTCTTCAAGTTTTCACTAATAAAATAAATAAAAATAAATCATGAGATCACTCAGCTACAACCCCTACCTCCCACCCTTTTTGGTTTAATAGAGAATTTTGTAATTTTCCCTGATGTTTTGATCCATTTGAGAGCATACTCTCCTCAGGATACGGGCCTGAACGTCTTGATTGTATTCAAATCCTAATTCAAGAAACATTTAAGTATTCGCTAAATTGTAGCATGTTAGTGGCCACAGACAACTTAGAGTCAAGGATGTGTTTATGTGCATTTTGGTATCAGAGTGCACGAACCACCTTTGTTTCAAAAAAGGGAAAATATCCTTAAACTGGCAAATACTGTGAGTGATGTAGCAATGGTGGAGCCATCAAAGTCTTGAAACCGCGCTTTTCTGGCAGGTAATCCTTAACCAAAACTTTGTTAAAATGAGGTTAAAATTACCACCTAGCAATATAAAGGGAGTCAAGACTGGACCTAATGGGTGATCAGAACAGGACACACTGCAAAATTCATCATCTGAAAATCTTTCAGGGATGTTACATTTCTCAACAATAAAAGCCTTTTCAGAATCCTCCTGGGTAGACAAATTAATTAGATCTAAAGGCAAGTCTTTCCCCATTAACTCCAGCTGCTAAAAGTTTTGGGGAAGAAATTAAGCTTTGCTTCATCTGCACAAGAAGAGAGATGACTCAGACACGTGAGCTATTGTATGCGGGGAAAGGATGGATATGATTGCATAGACCTACTGGACACCCAGTTTCTACCCAGAAGAAAACAGATCTTCAGGTTGCTAATGAAGCCCTAATCCTGCAGAAGTGCCCAGGCACTTAGTCAAATGTGTGCAGGAGGTACCTTTTTCCATACCCGTCTCCCAGTTTAGTTTCCAGGGGGCAAGCTTGGCCTTTTGTGCTAAGGGACAGGTTTCCAAAGTGATGTTACATCTGAAGACAAGAATAGTGATGGAGAAGGAGGAGAATTTCATCCTGGTACTCCTGGGTTTGGATGCTCATTCAGAGCTTTTTGTAAAGGACTCAAAATGGGGAGGGGACATCTTATCACATAGCAAATACTGTTCATTAAAAACCTATGTAAGACGAATGAGGGGACCTCTCCTTCCTCCCTGTGGAACTTGAACAGGTCTCAAGCCTTCACAAACACGTGCAAGCTCAGAAAAATTGCAATGAGCGTTCAACCTCTCCTATGTATTTTTCCACAAGCTATCTGGAAATTTTGACCAAGAGAATTTCTTTAACCTCTTTAAAACCTGAGAAACTCCACTTTCCCTATAAAAGGTAGTGGGATCCTCCTGCTACTCAGAAATCAAAGGGTTGCAAGCATTCCTAATAAGCTCAAACACCACAGATCATGAAAATCAAGATGCCTTGGCATGCCTGCTTTCTTTTCCCCTCTGAACTTACCAATCTGGTTGAAGAGGTAGTTTACAATTTGCTGTTGGCACAGATAATATACCTCCTCAGATGGATAGCCTGAAGCATACGCGAAACACGTGCCAAACAGGCCTCCGCATCCCCCATGCCGCTGTTTTGGCTCTCCAAGCTGCTTGCAAACTTTCACCTCCTCTATGGATCTCACGCCTACGCCTCCTCTTTCCGAAGAATTGTACCATTGTTGCAATCATCATGGTATTAGTTTGCCTTCTGTTCCCCAGTCATTAAAAAAGAAGAGTTCACCACCCCCAGAACATGCCTATCAGAAGTGCCCTTCAGGAATCTAAATTTTAAAAAGTATTTAATTTGACAATTGCAACCTCTGATCTGTCAATGTGTTTTGCCCAAAATATAAAGAAAGGCAAGAAAAAAAAAAAGGCAAAAAAAGCCAGTCTCTCATGATTTCCATGGTAGGGACAGGTGCAATAAGAGAGTATTCCCACAGTGCCGACAGGAGTATCATGCAGATAACCACAGTCTAACAGCAGCAGCAAGGAGCCAACCTACCCCTCTTTCCAAGCAGGTGCTATTTGCAGAGCAAGAGAGAATTTGCGCAACTCCCCATAGCACTTTGCCAATATGTTCAATCTCCTTTAGGAAGAAGAACTTCAGGCAATGTACAATGAACTCATTGGGGGGGTCTATATTCACTGAATTTCACTGAATTTTTAGAGTTGGAAGGGACCGTAGAGATCATCTAGTCCAACTCCCCTGCTGAAGCAGGAATGCCTAGAGCTAGAGCGTGTTACTCAGGACTGCATCCAGGCGGGTCTTGAAAATCTCCAAAGAAGGCAACTTTGGCCCATTGCCTCTTATTTTACTAATTTACCAAGGAACTCGAGATGAAACATATCTTTGAAAGAAGAAACTACAGAGGATATACTTAGTTCAGAGGGTCCAGGTTACAGTGTTCCTGTAAGGGAAAACTTTGCCCACTGCAAGCACAATAAATACTAAGGAGCGGAGTCTGGATTCCAACAGCAAAGTTCTCCTTGACTACAGTGGCGCTCCAAAAGTTTGGTCCTTCTGCCCATGCAGGCGAGTTGGCCTCTCTTCTTAGCATTCACAGACAGCAACAAATCACTGCTAGAACTCAACCCCAGAGAGAGAACACCACTCCCTTACAAACGGGTAAAGGCTCAAAATTCCTGTGCTTGTGGCCAGTTTTGTTTTGAAAGTTGTCATAATAGAAAACCCACCATAATGCAAAGTTTTAATTTCCTTGCAAACTTTATAATCCTTGGAGAAGCCAGAAAATGGGATGCACTACAATTAGCAAAAAAGAAGCCTTAAAAAAGCCTTGCGGAGAGATTTAGAGCCCAATCATAATTTACATTTGCAGGTATGTAGATCTCTAAGTGCACGGCTTCTGCCCTGATTACTAATTAATGAGGTGCAAAGATGCCTGTTGGAGGAACCAGCTCTGATTATGTGGGCCTTGTGGGAAAATGAAGCTCTTGCAATCTAAGAAGGCAGATGATATCTTTAACATATATTTTAGAAAATTACAGGAACAAATCAAGGGGCAAAATATACACATGTATATATTTTTAAAGAATCACACACAGCCAGGTTGCGTTACCATCCGATTATCTTATTTCCTTGAATATATAAACCTGGCATGTTTAATAGATTTAGCATGCTGTCTATTTTGCATGTCATATACATCCACTTAGGCAGCACCCTAGTATTCTGAATGGATATTACTGTCATTATAGCATTCATTTTACAATCATTGAGAGGAATAAGTATAAAGCGAGCTGTAAGGTGGGTTTCCCAGTTCAGAACCAAGCGTATGATTAAAAGCTAAATTTGGCTCGGATTCAGAACAGCATCATTCTATAAAAAGGAAGTTTAGGCACATCTGCTGCTTACACGGTTTGTTAACATGGGAGTGTTCTTTGTCTCTTTTCTTTTTTTTTTCTTTTCTCCATTAAATTTTCATCTCCATCTTATCAGTATCAGACGCTCCTGCATTACCTCGCTGCTAGGAGGACACATGGGAAAGACATATGTAGCAAGGCAGGCCATGACATACAGCAGGTACAAGGAAGACTGTTTTTCAGAACATTTCCTTCCTTCTTTAAAGCTGAGGATAAATGGGAGTTCAGAGCAGGTCAACATCTTCCCCAACAGGTCAGGTGTAGGGAAACTGCCTCATATCATTTTCACCACACAAGGAGTATAGCAGAAACTCTCACAATGTTGTGTTTACTTTAATTTAGAGTCACAGTTACATAAAAATAGATTAAACACATACCATTTGACTTTTCACTATCTGCGGGTTTCATCTGAATAGGATGATGCATCTAAAAACAAAAATGAAAAAGAGTAAGGCAGGTTGGATAGTCATAAATAATCAAGAATCTTGTTTTTAATGAAGGGCTAAAAAGATACATAATTAATATTAAACATGTTGAAATGATATAAATTCAAAATAACACTATATTATAGGCTTTTAAGAAAAAATAAAATGGTAGAGGAGCATTTTATAACCAGGAAGATAAAAAAAATAGATGATTGGGCCCACAGGACTCATATAAAACTTTAATTTGCTGTATCTAGTTTCAGAAGACCTCTAAAGTTACAGCCCTCATTAGTTTATGGCATGCTTGGTTTCTGTTTTACCAACTTTTTTTCCTTGAGCACAACCACTGCCAAAACCGAGATGGAATTTTCAAGTAATTTAAGAGCTAGCAAGCATTTCAAACATACTCAGAGGAGTTGAATTTGACAAATGAACTTTGCTTGTAATTAAAAAAACATGTGCTGATTCTTTCAGGACTGAAGAGGAATAGGCTCGTGCTTCCTATAACTGTTTAGTGTCTCATCTTTTTTTTTTTTCTATTTTTTTTTCTTTTTCATAATATATTATGCATTCATTCATAAAGCTTTCATTGCAACATGGCACAATTTGGGCTTCCATAAAAACTTTTTCCTTTTCAACCTCTTTCTCCGTTCATCTCCTCCGTATTACAAACAAACCCAGCTCCTGTGCGCAGCACGCTATGCCCTACGCCACATGGCATCCCACCTTGGCACACATGGTATGGTGTGTCCTCAGCTTTCATTATGAAATGCTGCTCCCCCAACACTGAATTCTTGATAACTCCAACAATTATTTTTTTTATGAACGGTGTTTTCTGTTGTTTCTCCACAACAGTTCCCTCTGATCAGAGTGCGAGGTGTTTCCACTGGACATTGGTTATAGCCAGCCCTGTGTCCACTGTGATGGATTCAGGTAAATTTTGTTGCAGCTTCTCAAAAGCCTTCAGAACTGATCTTACATAAAGTTTCAATGTGGGAGACGTTTAAGCTTGGAAAAAAACCCACTGGGATTTGACTGCACAAACCTCCCAACAGCAGCAGGGCCACCGCCTTTTCTCTCCTCAGCAGTTCCTCACCATTTCACGTGAGCATGTAAAAAAAATCTATGCTCTTTTCGCTTTTGTATCATTTTTCAGTGCAGCAGAGCTGAGTATTGCCTGAAAATGTCAGAGGCAATTCCGTTTTTTTTTTTTAATAAAAGACTACTGTGGCAAACTTTGGGAAACAAAAACAGCTGAGCAGGAGAGAACATCCATGCACTCATATCAAGTGTGCTTTCAAAGCAAAGAAAACCAAATCTACATTGCTTTTTGGTGGAGTCATTTAACCTCCAGGGACACAGTTGCTAGATTCTTTAGAAAATATAAAATATTGCTGTGAATGTTTCTGTAAGATTTACTCAAAGTCCAGAACGCTCCCTGCCCCTGCAAATCAATGCATTCCTTGTACTACTTGCAAAGCTCCCCACTGTGCCCCAAGGAAAAGGCAAAGCCACAAGGTAGATGTAGTCACCAGGATGCATAAATTGGCTTCAATTTTAACAATTCTGTTCTCTTTGAATCATTTGTTTCCCAAATGGACTTTAATAGCCCAGCACTTGTCTGCTACCACTCTCATTCGATCTAATTTATAGGAAAAAGGGAACTTCTATTGTACTCCATCTTCCTTAACTAGTGCTTAACATTTATCCCGGCATCAACAATACATTGGGCGCTGCAGGAGACTTTAAATTCATGGGAATGTGATGCAGCATGTCCACTCAGCAAGCAAAAAGTGAAAGAAGAAAAAAGGTGGAACCGGCTCCATAAGCCCGTTGCAGGTATTTTCGTCTCTGCGGAGCAACTTAGTGGTGAGAAAATAGAGGAAAGAAAATTGAGTATTGTAAATTTGGGAATATAGAAGAAAAACCCAACGCAAATCCAGACCTTACGTGGACAGAGAATCATCAAATATCTCAAGTTGGAAGGGACCCATCTCTCGCTCTATCTACCTGCATTGTTTGTCCCTAAGTGGAGCTATTTTGAAGGAAGGCAATTCTAACAATGTTAAAACCCTTTCACTTTTCAAACTGCCTGAACCAGAGAAACCAACTTTAAACTAGATTCATGTGAAGAAGTTATTTTTGCAGCCCCACAGTCACAATATAAAGATCAGTGTTACCTGACAGTTACCACATCAGGAATCATCCTCTTCTGTTATGCATAATTACCCCAAGTTCATTAAGTCAGTAATCTGTTATGTTGGCAAAGCAAGAGGCAAGATTTAACTGAGTTTTGACTTGATTTCAAAGGTTCCTGCTACAAAACCCATGGTCTAAATTCTGTTCACAGCAGCAAGCCGAAGTCAAGAGCGACACCGTTAACGCTTAACAAAATTATATCGGTGCAAAAGTAATAAAAGATTCAGATCAGGCTTGGAGGGTTTAAACCACAGAATACCCGTGGTAAAATGGATGCGATACACAAACATGGCTGTGGCGAAGGTGGAAAAATACGTTACTGACAGTTTCCTAACATGAGAGGGCTCGTGTTGAAGCTTGTTTAACCCTGACCATCACCAATTGATACGTTAACAACCTTTAACACTAGATTCAATAAAACATGCCATCTATAACCTGAAATGGGTTTTACAGAGTCACTGGTTCGCATCTCATTATTAAACTCATTGCTGACCTCTAGAGACAACTGCCGTGACAATACATATTATAAGCTCTCTACCCATAAAATATTTAAAAGTAAGTGTAAAAAAGAAAAGAAAAGAATGAATCTCAAAGAAGTGTGCAGTGAATAAGAAAATTAAAGGGGCAGAGACAAAGGCTAAATAGGTACTATCCTTTCACTCTACAACAAGCAAAAGAGAAAATAATCTTCGCGGTTTATATCTTGCTTGTATAACTGCAGGCTATAAAATAATAAAATAGCCGTGCTTTCCGAGGCCCTCCAAAAGATTATAGATGATATAAACCTGTTTCAAATTAGATGCCACCCACTAGAATCATGTCATCTGCTGAAATGAAGGATTTCATGTCTTATCAGAAAGCTGTTATTGTAGCTATACATCACAAAGCCATACACTTATGGATCTCAAGGTAAGTGATTTCTCAGTATGTCATGTTGTCACGCAGAAAAACAGGAAACATTTTCTTCTGTGCTTGGAGAAACCTTGGCTTATAAAAATGCAGTATTTATGAATGCACAGTTGCAATTAATAAATAGGCAAGAGTGAGAAAAGTAACTGCAGTAAATAATTTATAGACATTAACATCATCCTGTGCTCAGACCCTACAGTAGCAGAGAATAAGGCAGCTCTCAGGGAAGTTCTGAGTGTGGGCAGCTTCCCCTGGCGAGAACATGCATGGGGATATCTAACCCAGACTGGAGAACGGGCTGTAAGGAATAACCTCTCCTTGGCAATATTTCAGAGCGCTCTACGGGATGTAGTTGTGCAGTCAGTCACGGCACGACCTACCTTTCCTATACACGCTCTCTAGCCAGAGGTCTCAGAACACAGCATTGCCACTGTTTTAGGGCCGAGAGCAGGGGAATGGCTGTTGCCCAAGGCAACGCGGTGGTTGGGGCAGCACTGGCAGCAAAGTGGGGTCTCTGTCCCCTGCCTGTGCTGTCATGGAGGCCACGCGAAGCCCGAGGCCAAGCACGTCACCGCTTCTCCTTGGGCACACCCCAAGCAGGGATGCTGATGTGGTCCATGGGAACCAAAAAGGAAAAGAAAGAGTTGTCAAACACACGATCCTGAAAATCCCCCTAAAATCAATGGGAATCTGCCTGCTGGTTATGTTGAGGGCAGCAGCAGGACCAAGCCATGGCCTAGAATTACAATGGACTAGTTACATCTTTTTTTTTTTTCCCCTCCTTTTTTCCCTTTTTTCCTGAGTACATCCCACTGTATGTAAATATAACTTCATTAGAGAAAAAAATAGTCAAGAAACCCAAACACCTCTCACAGCCATGCATCCTCTCCAGCTTTAGAGCCCCAAAGTCATCTTTTTGACAATAATAATGCTACCTATTTACATTCTTGTCAAAGCCATGTGACATCTGCATGGGAGAAAACAAGCCGGCTAAGAGTCTATTTCTGGCAAAAATATTGCAAGGAAATTAGATTAACCTGGGTGGAATTCTATCTGGGAATTTGGAGTCTGTCGTGGTGATTAAGTCATCATTTCTGTCAGATTACTCTAATCGGCTGTCAAATACGATTCCACAACCCCATCTGTAACTTGGCATCCTCGTTATTCAGTCGATGTTACCTTCTGTATACAAAACAAACACCAAACAAGGAGGTGTGCGCAGCCTAGCATTTAGCAAAGTCATTAGCTGTGATTACTATTGTGTGCTTGCACATTGCACGACTCCATCAGCTTACCTTTTTTTTTTAATTTAAGTCAGGGGATGCTTCAAATCAGGTATAATCTTAAACCCGGAGCGCTCAGGTTGAATGGGGAAGAACTGTCTCCAGGCATGGCCAAGCATGGGATTGTCACGCTCCGAGTCACCGCTGCGTCACCAGCGATTGCTTAAATCTCTTTTCAGAGTTGTCAGCATATTTGGTGGAAAGACTTTTGGGCACCTGCTTTCCGTCCATTTTCTGAAGAGAAATGGGCACTCAGATGTTCTAGGTAGGCTAAAGACTTCCTGCGAGCAGTAATTTCTGCAAATGAAGCAAGGTTTGTACGCTGAGGCAGTCAACACTCTAAATGATCTGTATCGGCTGGATAAATACGAGGTATTTTGTTATAGATGTGAGTATGTTTGCTTTAGAGAGGACTTTGGTGATTAAAAAGCAGGAAATGCCTTTCAGTGAAGATGAAGGAGCTGATGGGCTCAATTTGCTGCAGCTGTGTTGAGTCTGGGAAATTCAGGTGCCCTCAGCACCTCCAAAACTCTGGCCATGTAATTAGACTATGAAAAATCATTATTTTATGGTCCATTGCAAAAAACACATTCATACATGATTAGTACATCTATTAGCAGCTTTTATTCTCCATTCCTGCCACTGCAGACTGCATGAGCCTCCCTCCTGTTATTCCTTGTGCCTTCAGGAAAGAAAACCACTTGTCAAGAACGGACCCTGAATGCACATAAACCTGCCCGTGCCTTCACCCAGCTCAGTACATGAGTCAAAGGCCACCTCTTAGAAGTCCTCTAAAGTTAAGCACACTGTGCCTTTACACCACAGGAGTTTAGGGGGTCTGTGTGTGTAGGACATTACCCATGACTCCTCACTCCTTACCATCCCTCTCATCATCTTTCTACAACCCTTTAAAGCCATGGGCAGATGTCTGGAGCTCTTAGCTCTCTTTAGACCTGTCCCTTTCCTCTCTTCCCTGTTATCTGCCATGGCTATGAGTTTCCAGCCATGCCCCAGCTGAGTTTGTCCCCTATCTGTCACGCTTGCAGACCGCATCGCGGGGAAACACAACACAAAATTGAGCTAAACCTTCCCCCAAGCAAAGGGTAAATTTTAAGAACTTGGGTTACTCGGGTAACATCCAAACCAAACAAACTGCACAAGGATTAAATAATGACAGCTTGCATGTATCTTGTCATTTCTGGCACTTTGGGACTTGCTTCTTGCTAGCATCAATCATTGTTGAAGCCAAAGGGGACTTCCTTCGCATTTTGTACATCTCAGAATTGTAAAAAGGCAGGAGAGAATGCAGGAGAGACAAGAAGAGATGTCAGACCTTAACAAAACCCTAATATTCTTCTCGGTGAAAGGATTGTAAATCCAGAGACTTTTTGGAACCAATAGGAAAAGTAAAGAGGAAAAAAATACTAAGGAGCAGCAGGGACAGACCAAGAGCACAGATGAAGAAAAGCACCTAAGAGGTACCAGCATGAAAAACGGTGGGAAAAACATATTTGCCTAACTCTGATCTGGGAATGAATTTAAAGTTTTCTCCCAAGATCCTGATCCAATTAGTGAACGCAGCTTAATTGAAACAGTAGTCCAAGGAAAAGAAGATCCCATATCCCATATCCCTGCCAGGTTCCTGAACATCTTTACTGACTCTGGAAGTCAGGAAGGAACGTACTGACCTACCAAAAGGCCAGAGGAAGAAGAAAAAATGGTCCACAAGCACCAGAGAATTAAATGATTTTCAGTGTCTTCAGAGATCATTGTTTTTCTAGATTATTATGTGCAGACACCTCTACACACACATCCTAGCCCCTCATTTCAGCTCTTTGCTCCCACATTTTTCAGTAGGATCCTTTTGGAGGAGCTCTTGAACATATTTCTCACATCACTTCAGCAACAACTGGGTTTTTTTTAAACCCTTGTGACTCACAAGTAACACAAGTTTCCCAGAACTGAAAGGTGCATTTTCCTATTGAAGAGAACTGTTTAGAACGACTTCTCTAGGGTCAAACTAACTTGAATTACACAGTCAATGTCTGCCTACAGCTTCAGGGAACTTCTTCCGGGAACCAGGGAGAGTCTCTGAGGCCAAATAAATACTAGCGAATAAAAGAGGCAAGGGACCGCTCTCTGGCTCTTAAGAGAAGCGGCGTGGCACAGCTTCCATTTACACAGCTATACTCCTCCTTCCTCTCAAAATAGGATGCCCTTGTCCACACTGCCTGGTGGGAACAGTGTCTAGGCCACGTTATTCCCTCAAATATGCCCCCACACAAGGCAGGAAAGTACCAACCAGCACCGAGACCAATACCGTGGTCCTGCTCGCTTTACCGGCATAGGCAGAGCTTTGGATTCCCACTATTGGTTTAAGTCATTTACCTTAGTTTATTCACAGGTAAAAAGAGCACAAATGTGCATCCATCACATAGAGTCTCACAAATAAATGCAAAGCAGTAACTGTAACTGCCTCAGCGATGGCACCGCCAGGAGATTGTTTGCTGTCATCCCTTCATAAATCCCAATTTAAGGGATTTAAACTGTTAGGTATTCATACAATTTTAGTAGTGGAAGAATGTGGTCTGTTACTTGGCCTCCTAGATTACTGTCAGGCATACATATATGCATATTTTGGAGAGCGAGCAAGAGGGAGAGAGGGAGGGAGGGAAGGAGGAAGAGAAAGAAGCAGGAGAAAATGAATATTGCTGGTGGGTGCCAAATATAGTTCATGCAGTAATGCATAACATCATTATTTTCTATTTAGAGCACAGAAACAAGCATATAGCTTGCTTAAAACAAGTTGTTTCTTTTACCGGAGAACACTAAAACTGCTGAAATTCAATGCCTTTTGGAAGCTTTCCAACTCAGTCATTTGCAATCCACTACACTCCGTGTTTTAAATTCACGTTAAATTGAACATTAGCTCGAGTGACTAAAAACAATGCTGCGCTTTAAAATAGTAATAATATTCTAGTGATCCCTTCCACAGTCAGCCCCGCATCCTGCCGTTCCTCCTGTACATTTACTAATTAGGCTATAACACCTGATCTCTTTTAAAAGTTGTACCCTCATACAGAAATGAAAAAGTTGGTGGTCTTAGAAGTGACAACTTCACTTCCTAATGTACAAATAACTGCTGCTGCTCTGTTAGCAGTTCTACTCCATTTATTTAATTCCTTCATTTCTCACCACCCACACAAATGGCAACAACTCCAGGACACGCGCGAGCCAAACGGAGTGGAGATAAGGAAGGGGACATACGACCAAAATTCTCTCTTCAAAATCACATGGAAACCGAAGTGATTAACTGTCTTTTCTTCAAACAAATGAGCCTTTACAGAACCTATTCAATCCTAAAAATAGACATTAAGTGGGATTCTATATCTTGTTGGGAATAATGCCTTGGGGATATTTTGTATCATCCATGCTTAAAAAGCAAACCCATTAGACATCTGAGCAAAACACCAGATATTATTTTAACAGCAAGAGTTATCCATCTCATCCGCAGCGGCAATAACTTCTGTTGACATTTTGCCAATTGAAGTTTGCGTGCCAATGTGGGGTTCCCGCCTCCCTACCCCCCCTTTTGCATTAAAATGATAAGTCACGGAAAGATAAAAAAAGTCTCTCTGTGACATTAATTGAATGAGTTTTAACACCCGTTCGAGGTAACTGTGAGGAACAAAAATTACTGCCCACGTTTGTGAGCGGAAACCGGAGGGCGGTGAAGCGGTGATTTGCCCAGCGTCACGCAGGGAGGCACCACACGGACCGGAATGACTCTCCGACGGGAGGTAGCCAAGCTGTCCGCACCGCAGCACAGCCCGAGCTCCTCACGCTCTAATTGATTTCTCCTCCTAACACCACTGCGAGGTGCTTGCTGCTGCTATCTCTTCTTAGCAGAAAGGAAGATGATGGGGGGAAAAAGGCACAGGGGCTATATGGGATTCATCTGGAGTTACTCCACAAGCGAAGCCAAGTCTCTCAAGCTGAAATCTTGTATATTTTTATCACCAGGTATAGGTAAGGCAGTAATGAGCGATCGTACTCCACATAAGCATTTAGTTTTTTACACTATGACTCCCCAGATACCCTTTTCAAGAGGTAACGTAAGAATCTGAAGCAGTGATCCAGGAGAGCTGGAGGAACCAAATGCCAGCCAAGCTGTGATGGCTTTGGGACCTCAGTTAATAACTAAAACAGTCTTGTAGCTGCATCGTGTGGATTTGCCCGGCATGACCTATGATGCCAGGACTCAATTCCCAGCATGACACAAGCCTTACAGTCAATGTCTCCCTGGACATGACTCAAGTCTTCTGAAGCCGTACTTTCTTCCATCTTCCTAGTTGGGCGTTGGCTTCCCGAAGTCAAGAGGAGGTTGAGACTTAAAAAGGAGTACTTTTCCTTCAAATCTAAGAGCACCACCGCTCTCCATTCCCCTGTATCAGTATTTGGAAACCAGAACTAAAGCAAAGCCAAAACACGCTTCCTATTATCTCATATTCTATGAAAAGCCTTCCCACCTTCCATAGGAATTAAACAGAGGTCCCTTAACCATCCCAGAAGGGGAAGGCAGCACAGCAGATGCTTGGGCTTACTTGAGTGCTCTGCAGAGGCCTATCACACAGTTCTTCTCTTCAAAAGCCAACCCCCCAGCTTAGGAAGCACTGACTCCTGATGGTGCGCTCAGGGAACTCTGAATTTATGACTTCAGGGTCTTTGAAGACTCAAAATGACGTTGCCATCTTAAAAAAAACCCCTCCTGCTACCAAACAGAAATCTTCAAGCAGCTCAGGCTGTGGGCACCATTTTAGGATGCTAATGATTGAGCCTGGTCCACACAAAACTCCTCTCTTTCCACATAAATCCCTCTGATTCCACACGAACATCTAGGATGACTTTTAGAAATTTATCAAGAAAACAAAGCAATCCTCTAACCCCTTCTCCTCCTCCCCCAAAAGCACAATCCCAAACAAAACCAAAATAAATTCTCTTTTAGGCTACCGATGACTGTGAAGAAATGTAGTGAAAGGTTTTTAAAAACATGCAATGGCTTTTGTAATGCAAAACACAAACTCAGCTGTGACTGAGGGCATGACTACCAGGATATTAAATGCTTGTTTTGCAGAAGTTTTATTTTAAGATTTACGATGTTCTGTGCCTGCATGTACTGTCTCCTCCATGTGAACTATGCTCTGGGAAAACACCATGTGATTATGCTCAGCAATACCCTCTACCTTTGCCAAGCTGAAATTCAGGAAATAACCCTTTAAAGGGAACGACCAGCGACAGCAAGATTTCAGAAAGGCAAGAAAGCACAGTCAGGGGTCCTCTGCTTCTTTCACAAAGTTATCTCATCTACACTTATCTTCTCCATTTTTGACTTTCATTCAATAAGAGAGAAACCAGCCACGACCACTCCCTCAGCTTCACATCACGGATTTTTCTGTTCATTTCCTAAGCAGATCTTCTGCCTGACTCTTTCTGCAGCATGGAAGGTCACCTTGATGCAGCAATGCACTTGGTCTCCTCTTCTGACAGAAACTAGAGTCTATTATTTGGTACAAAACTCAAATTCTAGGCTATGGGATTTTTATTTTTTTTTAATGTAAGGTTTTTTTAAAGTTCTTGTTGGAAAGCTTTCATATTTGCATTACAATGTACCAGCAAGAACATCTTCTAGCTAAAAAGTGTGATTGAGGTAAGTCTAAAATAAGCCCCTAAAGCATCCAAATTATAACTTCTATTGAAATTCTCCCTTTTAAATTAGAGCAAAAGGTACAATTTATGGAAAGAGTTGGCACCGATGATGTGGGGCTGCTGCCATTTTCACTTAGCAAAGGTGCAGAGCAGTTCTGAATCCAGAATACATGTCTTGATTCACAATTCCCACCTCTCCAGCAGTCAGGCAGGCAGGCAGATTCCTTCCAATTACCAAACACAGTCTTATCCAGATTTCTTCAAAAGTCAGATATGAGCCCCAAACTACTTGTCAACACGCATGCCTCTCTAAATATTGCAGGGAATAGCCAAAGCACTCAGGTAGAAAAGGGGTTTCGAATGAAGATGTCAGAAATCCTACTCTCCCAACTGAGATCAGCTGGGGTAAGTAGTACAGTTTTATTGTTTAACCAGCAGAGCCATAATATTTTACGCCAAATGAGGATATGGCTCATAAATTCTATTTAAGCTCTCCATGAGCTGAAGTTACAGGAATTTTCCACAACTATCCAGTATCAGCATCCAAATAAAAGCTCTCGGTGTTATGCCAATACTCTGCAGTGGTGAAATAATCTGGCTGTGGAGAGAGAATGAAAAAAGATATCTCACTATTTGATCTATCTATGAAAACAGAATGTTACTGCAGTCTCCAGCCACAACCATACACAAACACACACTGTCCACACGAAAATAAGAACATCTAGTTGTGTATACATACAATTACAAACAGCAGTAAGAATCACATTAAGTAACCATGTAATTTTTAACCACCCTTTGTATGAACTCATTCTCTTTAATTTTTTAGCATCTCTCTAGCTAATGTATTTCGCCAGTGCTTTCTTTGGAATAAGGACAGTATTTTTTTATTCATACTAAACATGCAGCATACATTTATAAGGCTAATCTTAAGGAATTCTAATGTATTTCAATATTTCCCTCAATAGGTACTTGGGAAGTTAAACAAACAAAAAAATAAATGCACAACATTAGCAGAAACATATATTTTTGAAGAATGAGTCAGTTCCAGCTGGCTGTGGTATTTGGACCGAGCTGTGATTAAGCTTCTATTAGTAAAAGGGACAGTATCAGGAACAGCAAGGCCAAAATCAACCTGCCTCCACCCACGTGCAGAGCTCTGAACTAGCATCTGACCCCAAATATGAACCTCAGTGCATTTTTCCAGAAACTGAGCCCCTTGATTCTCTTGAAAAAAGCACCAACAATCTTCATTTAGTGACTATAAATGCCGGTATGTGAAAAGATGTCTTCTCGTACTTATTCTTCATATTGCTATTCTACTCAATTAGAAGTTTTCTCTGCGTTGTGCCCTACGAGTAACATCTTTATGCATGACTTGCCTAAAGGTCAAAGAAATCTCTCTGCAGAGATGGCTTCAGGTGGAACAGCTGGAGGCCATGGAGAGCTATCAGGAAGGTCCTCTGATAAAACCAGCTGAGCTCAAAGCTCCTACATCATTCATCCTACCTGCTCCAAAGGTAGCATTTGGAGCTACTGCAAAGTCTTGAACTCCAGGTTTCTCAGTGTATGCTATTTTTTTTCTGAGCAGGACTAATGCAGCCTGAGGGTTGTTGCAGCTTCAGCGAAGCTCGAGGAGGGCAATGAAAGCACAGGGGAAGACGACATGGGAGCAGAAAAGAAATTTTCACCCAGTCACACCCTCTATTTTTGGCTCTCATGTCAACAGGGAGGAAGACAAGTGCCAGACATGAGAGCTGTTAGCTATCAGACTACTTTTAAACTGGGATAAATTCATGTCATTCTTTGCAAAATGAATAGGGTCGCAAGAGGCAAGGGACACGCCTGCCTGAGCAACCCTCCGAGCCCTCCAGACACAAGCATATAAGCACAGCATTTAAACTGACTGCAGCTCTTACTTACCAACATCTTTCTTTTTGGATAATCATATATTTTTGTACAAATAGGAGGACTCTATATTCACACAAGCATAGCAATTTCTTCCACTTCTTAGCAATTGCAGAAATGAGAGATGAAAAAATCCAGGAGCTCATCTTGAATGACTTAATGCCAATACAGGATTAATGCCTATCATATATTTTCTAATTCTTTCCTGCCCCAAATGCCCCTAAGGATTGGGATTTAAGTTTGTTTCTTTCAGAAGATTATTCTAATTGGACAATCCCATTTTTTTCCTGATACTTGATCTAAGTTTTACTTCACCTCTTACAACGGTAAATCCTCAGTTCTGTGTACAATCAAAAATAATTCCCATTTGTCACTGGCATTTGAGCAGTACTTGGCCTTGGAGGAAATAAATGCAACCATCTACAGCCGTGCTGCTGCGGATGTTTGGTGAGGTACTCCCACAACAGCATTTATCCTCTCTGTATTCCTCGCAATATTGGAAATGAACATACTGTATAATAACGCAGCCCATTTTCCTCTAAGGTATTGTTATGAATCGGCCACGAAATAATATTAGTCGCTGTCTGGCGGATACTGGCTCAAGTGATGGCCTAGAACACAAACTCCAGTCGTTTCAGCCATTCACAGTTGAATGGAAATAGAAAGGTATCACGTACCTCGCATCTCTGCATGAGGCTGTAATCCCATTGAGAGATCCTGGCAGCGGTAAGGAACACTAGAGTGTTTTGTTTATTTTCGCGGTGGAATTACAAGCTTCACTTATGGAGGTACCTGACTTTCAGTTCTTACTTTAAAACTCCTCTTATCCTCTGATTAGCGTCTTATTTTCCACAATCTTATTTTCTTCAACCTAGAATCCCATGTTCTCTATCTTGAAATCAATGATAAGGCTCTATTCATACTTTCTTAAAGATCGTTGCAGACTTCCAATTATTCCTTTCAAACATGAGCTGCATTTTTTTTTCTTTCTTTCTCTGTTTTTTTTCCCCCCCCCTGTGTTTCTCCTTCAGAAGAGAAAATTTCCACTCGCTGTAAACTGTAATGGTAGCAAGTGGGATTGGGTGAGCGTTCCTAGAATGAACGACAGAGGCAATGTATTCATGAGATTCCCTGATACATTGCAAATTCCTTTTGCAAAGAAGCGAAGTTGCTTATTCTAACCCCTGCTTGTGTAACACCCCCCCTCGCCCCCGCGATGGGAGATAGCCCATCTCAGAGTTACAATAGGGCGAGGGCTGGGATTGACTGCAGACTGCTTTAATGCCACTCTTAATGACAACTTGTGAAGATTAGGAAGTTGTCAGAATCAGATATCAGCAAAAGCTCCAGCTTGCTTTGTGAAGTCAGTCTGAATTAATTAATGGGTAGCTTTCCTTTGATATCGCTTTGATATTTGTCTGCAGCTGGATAAAAATCAACCACAAAGGAAGCTACATTTTGTTTACCACTGCTTAAGACTCTGTTTAGTTCAATGCTTTTTTCTCTTTTGCAGTTTTTGCTTTTTCAACTTCCTTGGCACAAGGCAATAGAGATAGGCTTCCATTAATAAATGGCGTTATGGTGGGATGTTTTTCAATGACTGCTTCGCTCCACTCCTGGAGATCCTCAGGCTACATTCTGGGAGCAAAGCCATTACTGATTTCAGCAAAGCTGCAAGTGAAAGGATGGACCGTTCCAAAAGTAAGACAAACAGCCTTGCCCACTCTGGCCTGGCTTTTTCCATTAAAAGGTATTTAACCCTTTAATGACATTTTCTTTCTGGTTTAGAGGGTGCTGATCACTTGCTCCATACACTGACAGCCTGAAATACAAGCTCTGCAGCTAGGGGTCTTCCTTAACTTCTCAGGGTGGGAATTCACAGCCCATTTTAGTGTCTCTAAAGGTTTTGGGTGTCTACCACGACAACCAGATGGACACGTCTGTACCCCAAAGAGGTGCTTGCACCCAAATGAATCCCTGAGTATTTCTAGCAGCCCCAGTGACCCTACTGGCAAGAGGAGAAAAGATCACTCTGCGCACCATGGGGGAAGAGCAGACAAAGAAGTGGCTCTTCCAACTAAGCTGACGAAGATGATAATTTCTTCTGGAGAACGATCAAAAAATCAATTACCTCTCTGGGTCTGCAAAGAGTATTTTTAATTAGGCAGAACACAATTGCCCAAAGCGTGTTATTAGAGCAGGAGGCTCGATCAGAGAATTGTAGAATGGTTCGGGTTGAAAGGGGCCGTAAAGATCAAGCCACCCAGTTCCACCTGGTGTTCCAGGATGCATTATGGGGTTTCTAATGATCACAGAGAAGACAGAACTTAGGTTGTCTCTTTCACCACATATGCCGACACATACAATAGCACAGAGTATCTAAACAGCGTGGTTCATTACCTAGTTGAGATGGGAGGAAGCTACCTAGGGATGCTTCAGCTTTCTGCACCACCTTGGGAGTACAAACACTAACTGAACCAACATTGCATCCCTTAGACAGCAATGCACAGAGCCAAGGACCACACAGCAGAGGTCTCTGAAAGAAGCTGCACAGCTCACAGGATTGGACACCATGGCAGAAGAATGCTGAACAAACAATCTCTCTGTTATAAACATGTCACGAAGCCCAGGCTCTTTAGTCATAACATAACTCAGATCCATGGGCGCCAAACATTGCTATTGAGGCAGGTAAATGGCATCCAAGGGCACCTCTAATGATGTTACTTCCTGATGCCTGCAACATTGTTTATGATTTGCCTTTCTAATTTCACTGCTGTAGGAGTAGTCAGACAGCTAGGAAGGCTCCCTGAACTAGTTTTTCATTACGAAGACAATTTTAATAGCTTGTGTCATGGTGCTAATGAGGCTGACTGAAGCACCTGTACTTTCTGTTCCGGATAACAGAAAACAGCTAACACCAGCAGGAGGATAAAGAGCTGTTTAAGAGAGCGCCCGGGCTATTACCCTTAGCTAAGCATCCCACCTAAATCTTGGTGAGCTTTGCAATACCCTAGAGTGCTCCAGTGATGGCCTCTCAATTTTGTTCAGAGCTTTCCGTTCTGAAGTGCACGGCAAAAGGTTCTCCAGTCAGTGAGTTTGGGTACCCAGCTTGAAAGCCATATCCTGTGAAGAGATCCTCGCTGAATAAGATGTTCTAAGTTGGACATTAAATTCTGGAGGCATTGCGCAAAGCGATGACCTCAACTGCCCTGGGTTATGGAAATTGGAGGTCACACGCCAGAACAGTTTTGGCCTTTTGGGGATGGGCTTCACATTAGAGAATTTTTCTGAGGTTAAGCCTGTATTATACGATACTTAGTTTCCATCCCAATATTATTATACTGCAAAACTGTGCAAAAAAAAAAATCCTGAACTTCTCCAAAAGAGCTATCTAAAAAAGCTCATGTGCATCTAACTGCATTTGCAGCTGGGCTAATGTGCTCTTGCTCATCAGCCGATCTGCTACACCAGGGAAAAGCAACAGTTCTGATATAAGAACGTCTAAGATCTGCAACAGCTCACTGATGCCCACCCCCAGCAGCTCTGCGCCCTCCTGACATACCCCAGGGGTTAGGCTGGGCTTCCCCCCCCATCCCCTCCCCCAAGGGCCACAAGGATGATCAGAGGGATGGAGCACCTCCCCTATGAAGACAGGCTGAGAGAGTTGGGGTTATTCAGCCTAGAGAAGAGAAGACTCCAGGGAGACCTTATAGCAACCTATCAATACCTGAAGGGAGCCTACAGAAGAGCAGGAGAGGG